>WWNC01000044.1:7250000-7667500 GCA_011125475.1 Melanerpes aurifrons
ACTTAGAATTATCCTTCTTGTTTTCCTTTTTACATTCAACTATTCAGCTAGAGAATTTGCAAGTATCTTTCTTAAAGGCACAGCCTGAAAATATCTCAAGAAAACAGAATAGAATAGAATAGAATAGAATAGAATAGAATAGAATAGAATAGAATAGAATAGAATTAACCAGGTTGGAAGAGACCTTTGAGATCGAGTCTAACCTATCACCCAACACCATCTAATCAGCTAAACCATGGCACCAAGCACCCTGTCCAGTCTCTTCCTAAACACCTCCAGTGATGGTGACTCCACCACCTCCCTGGGCATCCCATTCCAAGGGCCAATCTCTCTCTCTATGGAGAACTTCTTCCTAACATACAGCCTAAACCTCCCCTGGTGCAGCTTAAAACTGTGTCCTCTAGTTGCCTGGGAGATGGAGTCAGGGAGTAGGATAGTTCCCTGTGTTCCAAGAGGAGGTAGTTAGAGATCTCCTCAGCCACTTGGATCCCCACAAGTCCGTGGGACCAGACAGGATCCATCCTAGGATACTGAGAGGGCTGGCAGATGAGCTGGCCAAGCTGCTCTCCATCATTCTTCAGCAGTCCTGGCTCACTGGATAGGTCCCAGAAGATGGGAAGCTGCCAATGTGGTGCCCATCCACAAGAAGGACCAGTTGGATGAGCCAGGGAATCATAGGCCTGTCAGCCTGACCTCAGTGCCAGGCAAGGTTATGGAACAGGTCATCCTGAGTGCAATCACACAGCACTTCCAGGATGGCCAAGGGATCAGGCCCAGCCAGCATGGATTTAGGAAGAGCAGGTCCTGCCTCACCAACCTGATCTCCTTCTATGCCCAGGTGACTGCCTGGTGGATGCAGGGCAGCCTGTGGATGTAGTCTGCCTGGACTTCAGCAAGGCCTTTGACACCGTCGCCCACAGCAAACTCCTGGCCAAGCTATCAGCTCCTGGCTTGGATGGGAACACACTGCGCTGGGTTATGAACTGGCTGGAGTCTGAGCCCAGAGAGTGGTGGTGAATGGTGTCACATCCAGCTGGCAGCCAGGCACTAGTGGTGTCCCCCAGGAATCAGTGCTGGGCTCCATCCTGTTCAATATCTTTATTGATGATTTGGATGAGGGCATTGAGTCCATCATCAGTAAATTTGCAGATGACACCAAGCTGGCAGCAGGAGTTTATAAGTTAGAGGTTAGGAGGGCTCTGCAGAGGGACCTTGCCAGGCTGGACAGATGGGCAGAGTCCAAGGGCATGAGATTGAACACATCCAAGTGCCGGGTTCTACACATTGGCCACAGCAACCCTACACAGTGCTACAGGCTGGGGGTCAGAATGGCTGAGAGCAGCCAGGTAGAGAGGAACTTGGGGGTACTGGTCAGTGGTTGACTGAGAGGAGATCTCATCAATGTCTATAAATATCTGAGGGGTGGGTGTCAAGTGGAGAGGGCCAAGCTCTTTTTGGTGGTGTGTAATAATAAGACAAGAAACAATGGGTTCAAGCTTGGACGTAGAAGATTTCACCTCAACACGAGGAAAAAGTTCTTCACAGTGAGGGTGATGGAGCACTGGAACAGGCTGCCCAGACAGGTAGTGGAGTCTCCTTCTTTGGAGACTTTCAAAACCCGCATGGATGCATTGCTGAGCAGGCTACCCTAAGTGATCCCACTTTGGCAAGGTGGTTGGACCCAGTGACCTCATGAGGTCCCTTCCAACCTCCAACGTACTGTGATACTGTGATATTTGGATTAATTCCTGATTAGATTTGTTAGATATAACAACAGAACATTTTATAGCATTGTGGTTGGTTGAAACTACCCCCCAAAATAAAATTTCCAGACTAGTGTTGTGGTTTATAAACTTATTGGCTGGAAATATGATAAATTTTGAATATTATTTTATTAAAAATCAAAATTGTTTCCCCATGCCAATTCATTTAGGTTCATTTGCCCAGCTGATAACAGGTTAATTACACACGGTAGAAGGCTAATAAACAGTGGATTAACAGTCTAGAACAATCAGAACTTGGAATATAGAGGAACAAACTAGAATCTCCCTGTGCATGAAACCAAACAACAATACTGCCTCAGGTGGCATAGATGAACCACCGTCGAGTTCACAATGGAGCTGACTAAGAGGTCACAAGCTATAAACCTCAGAAATAACCAGGTAAAATAGTGTATTTACTCACAAACTGCCAAGCTGCTAAGTACCAAAGACTTTGCTGAATGAAGAGGTATTTGAGTTCGTAGTTATAGTCCGAAGGGCAGGATCCACAAAATTAGAGAAAATGAGAGGGCAGACTGCTGCAGTGAAGGCCCAACTTTAGCACTACGCTAGTCCTTACTGACTAAATTCATATATCAGTATACAATAGTGCAAGACTGAAATTTACAATATTGTGTAACCTACTAGGTGTATCATCTTTGGAAGAAAGGTGAGGTAACCCATGGAATGTTTAAGGATGTTGCTAGGTCATCTAGGACAAAAATTAGAGAGGCAAAAGAACATTCAGAGCTTAGACTAGCACTGCTGTGAAGGACAACAAGAAATCCTTCTACAAATATATTAACAGAAAGAGAAGGGCAAGGACAACATCCACTCTTTAGTGGACACAGATGGAAACGTGGTAGCACAACATGAGGAAAAGGCAAAGGTACTTAACACCTTCTTTGCCTCAATTTTTAATAGCAGGACAAGTTGTCTTCGAGACAAGTGGCCTCCTGAGATGGCAGAAGGAGCCAGGGAGTAGTATAGTTCTGCTGTGATCCAGGAGGACGTAGTTAGAGACCTCCTTAGCGGCTTGGATCCCCACAAGTCCATGAGACTGGATGGGATCCATCCTAAGGTGCTGAGAGAGCTGGCAGAGGAGCTGCCAAGCTGCCCTCCATCATTTTTCAGCAGTCCTGGCTCACTGGAGGCGTCCCAGATGACGGGAAGCTAGCAAACATGATACCCATCCACAAGAAGGGACAGTTGGATGAGCCAGGGAATTATGGGCCTGTCAGCCTGACCTCAATGCCAGGCAAGATTATGGAACAGGTCATCCTGAGTGCAATCACACAGCACTTTCAGGATGGCCAAGGGATCAGGCCCAGCCAGCATGGATTTAGGAAGGGCAGGTCCTGCCTCACCAACCTGATCTTCTATGATCAGGTGACTGCCTGGTGGATGCAGGGCAGCCTGTGGATGTAGTCTACCTGGATTTCAGCAAGGCCTTTGGCATCGTCTCCCACAGCAAACTCCTGGCCAAGCTATAAGTTCCTGGCTTGGACAGCAGCACTCTGAGCTGGGTTAGGAACTGTCTGGAGGGCCGAGCCCAGAGAGTGGTGGTGAATCGTGCCACATCCAGCTGGCAGCCAGGCACTAGTGGTGTGCCCCAAGGATCAGTGCTAGGCCCCATCTTGTTCAATATCTGTATTGATGATCTGGATAATGGGATTGAATCCATCATCAGTAAATTTGCAGATGACACCAAGCTGGGGCAGGAGTTGATCTGTTAGAGGGTGGAAGAGCTCTGCAGAGGGACCTTGCCAGGCTGGACAGATGGACAGAGTCCAAGGGCATGAGATTGAACACATTCAAGTGCCAGGGGTTGAGTCAGTCATCAGCAAGTCATCAGATGACACCAAGTTAGGAGCAGATGTTAGTCAGTTAGAGGGTAGAAAGGCTCTGCAGAGGGACCTCAACCAACTGGACAGATGGGCAGTATCCAATGGAATGGCATTCAACAAGTCCAAGTGCCAAATGCTGCACTTTGGCTACGGCAATCCCATGCAGAGCTACAGGCTGGGGTCAGAGTGGTTAGAGAGCTCCCAATCAGAGAGGGACCTGGGGGTAGTGATCAACAGCCGTCTAAACATGAGCCAGCAGTGTGCCCAGGTGGCCAAGAAGGCCAATAGCATCCTGGCCTGCATTAGGAATAGTGTGGCCAGCAGGAGCAGGGAAGTCTTTGTGCCCCTGTACTCTGCACTGGTTAGGCCACACCTTCAGTCCTGTGTCCAGTTCTGGACCCCTCAGTTTAAGAAGGACATTGAAACACTTGAACGTGTCCAGAGAAGGGCAATAAGGCTGGTGAGAGGCCTTGAACACAAGCCCTATGAGGAGAGGCTGAGGGAGCTGGGGTTGTTTAGCTTGGATAAGAGGAGGCTCAGGGGAGACCTCATTGCCCTCTACAACTACCTGAAGGAAGGTTGTAGCCAGGTGGGGGCTGGTCTCTTCTCCCAGGCAACCAGCACCAGACCAAGAGGACACAGTCTCAAGCTGATCCAGGAGAAGTTTAGGCTGGAGGTGAGGAGAAAGTTCTTCACCAAGCGAGTTGTTCGTCATTGGAATGGGCTGCCCAGGAAGGTGGTGGAGTCACCGTCCCTGGAGGAGTACAAGAAGGGACTGGACATGGCACTTGGTGCCGTGGTTTAGTCATGAGGTCTGTGTTGATAGGTTGGACTTGATGATCCTCGAGGTCTCTTCCAACCTTGGTGATACTGTGATACTGTGATACTAATATATGCACTTTTAATATTTTTAAGAGTCAATGCAATTTTTTATTTTTATATTGAATATAATGGAATTTGCATAAGGTAACGCTTAAAGATTGCTTTAAAAGTGAATGAAAGGAGGTAAAAATGTGAAAGCCTCTCAGAATATGGTTCTCGAAAAGCTTTTGATATTCACATATTTCAACATCTGCACTCACAGATAATCAATCATTATTGCTTTTTCATTAAAGTGATTGAAGTATGGCTGACATCCAGTTTCTGAGAAATGTCACAATTTCACATTGGCTTGGGAGCCTGTTCCTTACATAAAGCTTCCTCATGTGAAATCATAAGAAGCATGCATATGTCCTTGATGGATCTCTGTTGTTCTTTGTGGAAAAAGAGCAGAGCAGTGGAAAGAAATTTCATATGTAGAGCTTTTTGTTCTTTCTTTTTTTTTTCTTTGAAGTCTTCTAAGCAATCAGGAATTTACAAAAGTTCTATGAGTGCCAAATCAGCAATGCAATTAATGCAAGAATTTACAAAAATGGTGTCTTTTCCATTCATAAACAGTTTGGTGAAGTGTTCGGTGTACTGCCAATGTCTTATTGGAGATGATTTTATAAAGACAGTTCTATCTTAGAAAATATCCCCAAAAGTGAACATGAAGAAAGAGTAACACAACCATTTTGAAGTGCTGTTTAGTCAAAACCCAGTTTCTAGCTGAGTCAGAAATAAATGTGTGAAGAAAACTACTAGAAAGAGGATATTGCAGTACACTCTGTTGTATGGCAATGCTGTTTCAAATTTCCTTGTTGGGGAAACTGTCAGGACCACAATTCTATTCTGAATGCTTGGTATGTTTTCCAAAAATTTTTCTAATTCAGTTTTGTACTACACAACATTCTACACCACTGAACTAAAAAAGAGAGTTTTGTCCTGTATGAAATTAACAAACTTAAAAAAAAAAATACAAACAAAAAAGAAGAAAAACTTTTGTTGCTTTACACTTATTGCCTGATATTTCATCATGTTCTTGTGGTGTGATAAACAGTAGAAACTCATTCTGTGGTTCCTTTTAGTAGCCATAGTTAGTAACGTCCATGACTTTTTTTGAACCGCCGCAATCATCTCCTTTTAAAGAAGACAAGCCTGATCCATTAAGTTCCTTGTATAAAAGCTGCTGCAATGCTTTTCGTTCTTGTTATTTGACACAGATACTGCAGAGTATGTGTGTATGAGAGCAGAGATTTTCATTCACATTAAAACATTTCTCACACCCAACTAGTCATTTTACTTCCTCTTTGTGTAATGAAGTGTTCCTTCCTTGGTTTATTCCTCATCCAAGTAGTTATAAGTGAGAAACTATTAGTTTATGTGGGCTTCCATTATTCGCTAATCAGTTTATGCAGGGTTTTAATGGCAAATCCATTGACATTTGTTATTTTTGGGGGGATCATCCTTATTCATAGAATCATAGAATCAAACAGGTTGGAAGAGACCTCCAAGATCATCCAGGCCAACCTATCACCCAGCCCTATCCAATCAACCAGACCATGGCACTGAGTGCCTCATCCAGGCTTTTCTTGAAGATCTCCAGGGCCAGTGACTCCACCACCTCCCTGTGCAGCACATTCAAATGACAGATCTCTCTCTCTGTGGAGAACTTCTTCCTAATATCCAGCATGACCCTCCCCTGGTACAGTTTGAGACTGTGTCCTCTTGTTCTGGTGCTGGTTGCCTGGGAGAAGAGGCCAGCTCTTGCCTGGATACAACCTCCCTTCAGGAAGTTGTAGACAGCAATAAGGTCTCCCAGGAGCCTCCTCTTCTCCAGGCTAAGCAACCCCAGCTCTCCCAACCTCTTCTCATAAGGCTGTGATTCAGGCCCCTCCCCAGCTTTGTTGCCCTTCTCTGGACAGATTCCAGTAGCGCAACATCTGTCTTGAGTTGAAGGTCCCAGAACTGGACACAATACTGAAGGTGTAACCTGACCAGTGCTGAGTCCGGGGGAAGAAAAACCCAGCAGGACTGAGCACGTGATGCCATTTTGGCTGGAGAGCTGAGTGGGACCAGCACCAGCACCGGTGTGCTTGAGCTGAGCTCTTTCTCTTTTGGTTTCTGTTTGGGGCTTTGTGGGTCAGAAGGACCCCTGGCAGATGGCAAGGTCCATCAGGGTCATGTTCTCTCAGGCCTGCTTGGGAACCTTACATCAGCCACA
Source organism: Melanerpes aurifrons (assembly GCA_011125475.1). Lineage (NCBI taxonomy): Eukaryota > Metazoa > Chordata > Aves > Piciformes > Picidae > Melanerpes > Melanerpes aurifrons. Next base: position 7,256,690 of record WWNC01000044.1, read on the forward strand.
GGAATTTCAGGCCCCGGTGGGGCTGAGCATGCAATGCAGTCGCTGCTGGAAAGCCTTCTTGCCCCACTGCAGGTGCTGGGGCAGCTGACGGAGTGCAGAAGCCTCCGTGGTAGCTCAGATAAATCACAGTAGTTAGGTGGAATATATGTTTGTAGCAACTAACAATAAACCCCTGAACCATGGTCACAACTCGGCCAAAGGCTATTAGAAAATCAGCAGGTACCCAGACAGAGCTGGTGCACAAGCATGCAGGTGTCCAGGCTGCTAGTTGCAGAGAGTGCTGGCACTTGGAATGGAGAGGGAAGGAGACAACACCTGTGTCAGGTGTGATCAGGTGAATTTTCTCCTCAACCTGGTGGCTGAGCTTAAGGATGAAGTGGCTGAGCTAAAGGATGAAGTATCTAGGCTCAGGACTATATGGGAATGTGAAAGGGAGTTGGACATGTGGAAGCAGGCTCTGCAGACCTCCCCTGTTGAGGGAGGTGTCCCCGGAAACAGGGAGAGATGGATACAGGTCCCTGCCAGGGGAAACAAGGGGAATCCATCCCAGCTCTCTTCCCCTGCCCTGTTGCCCCTACACAATAAGTATGAGGCCCTGCAGGCTGAGGGCAATGTGGATGAGAGGGCTGAGGAGCAGCCATCTAAGGAGATGCCTAAGGCAAAGCAGTCCCCACATGCTATAAGGACCAGCACCATAAAGAAAAAGAGAAGGGTTATAGTTGTTGGAGACTCTCTCCTGAGGGGAGCAGATGGACCCATGTGTCATCTCAACCCATCCCACAGGGAAGTCTGCTGCTTATCTGGGGCCTGTGATAAGGGACATCACCATGAGACTCCCAAAGCTAATCCTATTGCTGGTAATCCAAGCTGGAAACTATGAGATTGACAAGAAGGACACCAGGACAATGAAAAAGGAATTAAAATCCTGCAGACAATTGATTGATGGGGTAGGAGCAAAAATGGTGTTCCACTCAGTTCCCTCAGTGGTAGGGGTGTACATTGAGAGGAACAGGAGAACCCATGCCTTCAACAAGAGACAGGAAGAGGAGAGGAGAGGAGAGGAGAGGAGAGGAGAGGAGAGGAGAGGAGAGGAGAGGGAGAGGAGAGGAGAGGAGAGAGGAGAGGAGAGGAGAGGAGAGGAGAGGAGAGGAGAGGAGAGGAGAGGAGAGGGGAGGAGAGGAGAGGAGAGGAGAGGAGAGGAGAGGAGAGGAGAGGAGAGGAGAGAGAGGAGAGGAGAGGAGAGGAGAGGAGAGGAGAGGGAGAGGAGAGGGAGAGGAGGAGAGAGAGGAGAGGAGAGGAGAGGAGAGGAGAGGAGAGAGGAGAGGAGAGGAGAGACATTGAAGTCATCAAGTCCAACCTATCATCCAACACCAGCTAATCAACTACCCCATGGCACCAAGAACCCTATCAAGTCTCCTCCTAAACACCTCCAGCTGGCAACAGATAGAGTATATCTGTCCCAGAGGAGGGGAAAGTTCACAGTATACGAGAATGGCCTGTCCCCCAAAGGTAAAAAGATTCTGGGAAGGGAATTGGCAGGCCTCATTGACAGGGCTTTAAACTAGTTTCGAAAAGGGAAGGGGCTGAAATTAGTTCCCTCAGGCAGGAGTCTGGGGGTGACAAGAGTTGGAGGTGAAACCAGCAGCCCAGCTGAAGTGCATGTACACTAATGCACAAAGCATGGGTAACAAACAAGAGGAGCTGGAAGCCTTGTTGCATCAGGAAAGTTATGATGTAGTTGCCATCACAGAGACATGGTGGGACAACTCACATGACTGGAGCGCTGCAATTGACAGCGACAGGCTCTTCAGGAGAGACAAGGAAGAAGGGGTGGAGGGGTGGCCCTGTACATCAGGGAGGCACTAGATGCCATTGAGATGGAGATTAGGGACGATCGGGTTGAGTGCTTGTGAGTAAGAATTAGAGGGAAGACCAGCAGGGCAGACATCCTGGTTGGAGTCTGTTATAGACTACCCAACCAGAAGGAAGATGTTGATGAAGCATTCTATAGGCAGCTTAGGGCTGTCTCAAGATCACCTGACTTTGTTCTCATGGGCGACTTCAACCTGCCTGACGTCTGCTGGGATCTCAACACAGCAGAGAGGAGACAGTCTAGGAGGTTCTTAGATTGCATGGAGGACAGTTTCTTATGCCAGGTGCTGCATGAGCCTATGAAGGATAAGGCTCTGCTTGACCTCCTCTTCACCAATAGGGAAGGGCTGGTGGGCGATGTGGTGGTCAGAGGGTGTTTAGGGGCCAGTGACCACGAGATAATTGAATTTTCAGTATTCAGTCAAGCTAAGAGGGGCAGCAAGAAGACCTCCACTCTGGACTTCCAGAGGGCAGACTTCAGGTTACGTAAGGAACTCAGAGGGTTCCTTGGGATAAGGCCCTTAAAAAATAAAGGGGTCCAGGAGAGCTGGACTTACTTTAAGGAAGAACTCTTGAAGGCACAGGAGCAGTCTGTGTCAATGTGCCAGAAGATGAGCTGCCGGGGCAGATGGCCAGCCTGGATGGATACTGAACTTTTAATATAACTAAAGGAAAAAAAGAGGGTGTATCACCTTTGGAAGAAAAGTGAGGCAATCCACGGAATGTTTCAGGATGTTGTTAGATCATGTAGGAAGAAAATCAGGGTGGCAAAAGCACATTTGGAGCTTAGCCTGGCCTCTGCCATGAAGGACAACAAAAAGTCCTCCTACTAATAGCAAGAGGAAGGGCAAGGACAACCTCCACTCCCTGGTGGACATGGAGGGAAACATTGTATCAAAGGATGAGAAAAAGACAGAGGTACTTAAAACCTTCTTTGCCTCAATTTTTACTAGCAGGATAGAATGTCTTCCAGACAGCTGGCATGCAGAGCTGGCAGAATAAGCCAGGGAGCTGCATAGTTTCCCTATGTTTGAGGAGGAGGTAGTTAGAGATCTCCTCAGCCACTTGGATCCCCAAAAGTCCATGGGACCAGACAGGATCCATCCTAGGGTGCTGAGAGAGCTGGCAGATGAGCTGGCCAAGCCACTCTATAATTTTTCAGCAGTCCTGGCTCACTGGAGATGTCCCAGAAGTCTGGAAGCTGGGCAATGTGGTGCCCATCCACAGGAAGGGCCAGTTGGATGAGTCAGGGTATTATAGGCCTATCAGCCTGACCTCAATGCCAGGCAAGGTTATGGAACAGGTCATCTTGAGTGCAATCACACAGCACTTCCAGGATGGCCAAGGGATCAGGCCCAGCCAGCATGGATTTAGGAAGGGCAGGTCCTGCCTCACCAACCTGATCTCCTTCTATGCCCAGGTGACTGCCTGGTGGATGTGGGGCAGCCTGTGGATGTAGTCTGCCTGGACCTCGTCCAAGGCCTTTGTCACTGTCCCCATAGCAAACTCCTGGCCAAGCTGTTAGCCCATGGCTTGGATGGGAGCACACTGCATTGGATTAGGAACTGGCTGGAGAGCCAAGCCCAGAGAGTGGTGGTGAATGGTGCCACATCCAGCTGGCAGCCAGTCACTAGTGGTGTGTCCCAAGGATCAGTGCTGGGCTCTGTGCTCTTTAACACCTTTATTGATGATCTGGATGAGAGCATTGAGTCCATCATCAGTAAATTTGCTGACAACACCAAGCTGGGGGCAGGAGTTGATCTGCTGGAGAGTAGAGGCTTTGCAGAGGGACCTCGACAGGCTGGACAGATGGGCAGAGTCCAAGGACATGAGATTGAACACACCCAAGTGCCAGTTTCTGCACATTGGCCACAACAACCCTATGCAGAGCTACAGGCTGGGGTCAGAATGGCTGGAGAGTAGCCAGGTAGAGAGGGACCTGGGGGTACTGGTCAATGGTAGGCTGAACATGAGCCTGCAATATGCCCAGGCAGCCAAGAGGGCCGGTGGCATCCTGGCCTGCATCAGGAACAGTGTGGCCAGCAGGAGCAGGGAGGTCATTCTGCCCCTGTACACTGGGGTTTAGTTGTTTAGGTGGGTTGGATTGGTTGATGGGTTGGACACGATGATCTTGAAGGTCTCTTCCAACCTGGTTTATTAATCTATTCTATTCTATTCTATTCTATTCTATTCTATTCTATTCTATTCTATTCTATTCTATTCTATTCTATTCTATTCTATTCTATTCTATTCTATTCTATTCTATTCTATTCTATTCTAGGATGGTGACTCCACCACCTCCCCAGGCAGCCCATTCCAAAGGGCAATCACTCTTTCTGTGTTGAATTTCTTTCTCACCTCCAGCCTAAACCTCCCCTGGTGCAGCTTGAGACTGTGTCCTCTTGGTCTGGTGCTGGTTGCCTAGGGGAAGAGACCAACCCCCACCTGCCTACAACCTCCCTTCAGATAGTTGTAGAGAGCAAGAAGGTGTCCCCTGAGTCTCCTCCTCTCCAGGCTAAGCAAACCCAGCTCCCTCAGCCTGGCTCAAGAGATGGTGCCAGTAGATGAATTTTGGGTTCTTTGATCAAGGGGCAGCTTGTACTGCACCTGAGCTGCTGACCTTGATGGGCTGAATTTATCTAGAAAGGGCAAGAAGGTACTAACATTGGAGTTGGCAGGACTCATTGGGAGGGCTTTAAACTAGGTCTGAAGGGGGTGGGTGAGTAAGCCAGTCTCTCTGAAGGGGAGAGAGTGGGACATAAATTAGGGTTAATTGAGAAATCAGCAGCCCAGCTGAAGTTCATGTACACCAATGCATGCTGTATAGGTTAACAAACAAGAGAAGCTGGAAGTCTTGGTCCACCAGGAAGACTATGATATAATTGCCATTACAGAAACATGGTGGGACAATTCACATGATTGGAGTGCTGCACTGGGGGGGGTTACAGGCTCTGCAGGAGAGAGAGGTGAGGGGGAAGAGGAGGAAGGGTGACTCTGTACATTGGAGAATCTCTTGATGCCTAAGAACTTGAGGTAGAGGATTAAAGGATTGTGAGCCTGTGGGTTATAAAATCAGAGAGAGTCCTAACAAAACTGACATCCTGTTTGGAGTCTGTTTTAGACCACCCAACCAAGATGAGGATGTAGATGAAATATTCTACAAGCAACTGGAGGCTGTCTCAAGATCATCAAATCTTGTCCTTGTGGGTGACTTTAACCTGCTCGATATCTGCTGGGAACTTAATTCAGCAGAGAGGAGGCAGTCCAGAAGATTCCTGGAGCACATGATGGACAGCTTCCTGATGCAGCTGTTCAGTGAGCCCACCAGTTACAGGTATTTGCAATTAATAAACAGCACAAGGACCTCCCTGGCCAAAGACCAGGGGAGCTGCAACAGCTTCTCCCTTTCCTGCCTCCTTTCCTACCCCTCAGTACACAAAAGAGGCAAGAGAAAATAGCAGAGTAGTTGTTAATACCAGTCACAACAAAGCAGTGCAGCCAAGGTCAGTAAAGCCAGGAGAAGCATCAGCCAGATCCAAAAAAAGTGAAAAAATAGAGAAATAGTTTTGCAAGCTAAATCTTATGGTAGATACCTCTCCAATGAGATTGTTTAGCACTACCATTATTTTCCTTCTTACATGTAATAACGATTATTTACATTCTACCCCTTTCTGTTCAAGATCTGTGGAAAATTTTAAAGGCATAGCCTGAAAGCACCACTCTTATCATCAAGGCTGGAACTCACCCTGGTAATTTTTTTCTGATTTTTTTATTCCACATAAAGTTAGCTTGATTAGACAATATTTACTGTCTGGATTAGTGTCATTTTTCCATCCCTGACTAAACTTGTGTATAGGTAATAAGATTCAGAAAACTAAGTTTTGATGTGTACTTGTAAAGTTACTTACAGCTAAGTTCTGCTTCATATCTGTAAGTCAAAATTGATTGATTTGATTAAATACAGTTTTCAAGTCCTGAGATGTCTTAATAAATGCTGGGTATCTATAAGGTAATCCTAGATATTTCAAATTGAATTCATACACCCATCCAATTCCTAGAATGACTTTTGAAGGTCACATGAGACATGCTACCATTTATTGAATAGTGTAAGACGCCTGTCTGCATGAGCAACTGAGATGATCCCTGAAGATGTGGGCAGTCTGTTGGACTACTGACCAGCCCCTAGGGACAAGACAAATGCCCAGGCATTAGTGTTCACATGTTTTAAGCTCTGCTGGCTTTATTTGCTAGATGTCCATCAACTATGAGTTCTCAGGCATATAAATGAGTGGAACATAAGTTTCAATTTAGGTTCCTGAATCTGATATTGAAGCCTATCTCATGAGTATTTACACTGTCTTCTGGATTATTCAGCCAGCACAGACACTAATGAGCTCATGCTATCATGAATTAGTAGCTCACCCCTGTGAAAGCTATGAAATAGCTCCTGAAACTGGGGAAGCTTGGAAAGCAAGACAGATGTATCTACATAGTACTGCATCTTAGCAAAAACCCCAAGCCTTCACATTGCCATCTCTGTCTCTGCTACTATGATCTGATTAATGCCCAGTGTGCCAAAACAAGCCGTCCTTTTGAGATTAATAAAAGGTGGGGTAGGGGTATCAGATGTGATGTCCCTTCCTATTAGAATTTTTGTATCTGTGTTTCTCTTACTCATGTTCTGCAGTTCTGTGTATGTGAATTGTTGTTTCCTTCTTGCACCAATGAGTTTGGATGGATGGTTCATCTTCCATCAGAAGGGCTGTATTATTGATGAAAAGAACGCAAAGGACATGAGTGGCAAAAGGAGATGGAGTCTTGGAAACTTTTTTTTCACCTGAAATTTGAGGCCCAGTTGCTAACATCCATTTTCTTTTATATTGCATTTGTTATTTTCCTGGAAGCACCTGAAAATAAAATACAATATATTTAGTACCTAAAATAAGGTTATAGGTGTTGTTTTTAAAGAATGTTTTATACCTTCCAACACTAGTCAAGTGCAAGCCATGCTTCCCTCATGATTCATGGTTAATAGTATACTTTCTTTAGACAGCTTTATTTATACTACAATAACATACAAAATATGCCACAACTACCTTTATTTTTAGCCAGTTTTGTGTTAGCATTTCAACAAAAAAGAATGTGAAAATGTGTCCTTATATAAAACCCAAGCCTGAAGTAGCAGTTGGACTTTGGCACATGTGTGGCCTATTATTGCCTTCTGTTGTAATCAGCCTTCTGACAGAGCAATAATATGAAGGTGTTGTTTATACACCATAAAATGTTAAAATGACACTGCAAAGATTAGCTGTAAGGTGAGGATTTTAAGGACTTTTTTTTTTCTTTCTTTTCCTTTCTATTCTTGCAAGAGAAATACTACACATGAAAATTGTTTGTTTAATATTTTCAAGGACTTTTTAATGGAAAAACTGTTATCTTCAGAGAGGCAGTATGGTCCGTGGTCTAAATGGACTAAGAGGAATGAGACTTTGCTTGAATCCTCAGTTCTGCCACAAATACGGTTTGTGACCAAGGTTCGTATAACCTCCGTGTGCTTACCTCAAGCAATGTTTGATGAGACTGAAAGCTCAGGGACTGACAGCCCCAACAGCAGAGAACTGTAAAAATAGCTAAGGGAAGACAAAGGAAGTCAATAGATTATGGGGTTCCTATTTCTACCAGTTTGTACCTAAGAGTCAGCTGCATAAGACCATCAAGTAGTGCCAAAAAAATCATCAGTTTAAATTTCCTAAACTGGTAATGAGTTCCAAGTCTTTCAGTAAATTCAATCCCTTGGTTACACAAGGCACAGGAGGAGTTCTTCAGAACTTCCTTGAACGTACAGCCATCCTCATGATCACAGAGATGAGAAGTTTATTGTCTATGAGCACAGAAAACACATTTGCTCTGGCCTTCATTGAGAAGCCCATAGATTAGCTCCACAATGCCATTTAAGACAGGTGAGGGTATTTGTAACACTTTTTCAGAGGTCACAGATTGGATGCTGCAATTGAATTCTTCACACTCTTGGAGTGAGAGCTGGAGCACAATCAGGATATGGACAGGAAATAAAATGGCTATGACTCGGGCTTCTTGTTTCTTCTCCACCATTTCACCCAAAGTGACTGCTGTTTCTCTCAACAAGAAGACTTCAGATAATGAGATCAAAATCATTTCAAGCCCAGAATTAAAGGTTTTAAACTGACAGGCTGAAGGATCTGGACAGGCTGACATAACAGGCTGAAGGATTTCGACAATGGGTCTTCTGGCTCACTGGAGAGGTCCCAGATGACTGGAAGCTGCGAACATGGTGCCCATTCACAAGAAGGGACAGTTGGATGACCCGGGGAATTACAGTGCCAGGCAAGATTATGGAACAGGTCATCTTGAGTGCAATCACACAGCATTTCCAGGATGGCCAAGGGATCAGGCCCAGCAGCATGGATTTAGGAAGGGCAGGTCCTGCCTCACCAACCTGATCTCCTTCTATGCCCAGGTGACTGCCTGGTGGATGTGGGGCAGCCTGTGGATGTAGTCTGCCTGGACTTCAGCAAGGCCTTTGACACTGTCCCCCATAGCAAACTCCTGGCCAAGCTATCAGCCCCTGGCTTGGACAGCAGCACTCTGAGCTGGGTTATGAACTGGCTGGAGTCTGAGCTCAGAGAGTGGTGGTGAATCATGCCACATCCAGCTGGCAGCCAGGCACTAGTGGTGTCCCCCAGGAATCAGTGCTGGGCTCCATCCTGTTCAATATCTTTATTGATGATTTGGATGAGGGCATTGAGTCCATCATCAGTAAATTTGCAGATGACACCAAGCTGGGGGCAGGAGTTGATCTGTTAGAGGGTAGAAGAGCTCTGCAGAGGGACCTTGCCAGGCTGGACAGATGGGCAGAGTCCAAGGACATGAGATTGAACACATCCAAGTGCCGGGTTCTGCACATTGGCCACAACAACTCCATGCAGTGCTACAGGTTCGGGTCAGAGTGGCTGGAGAGCAACCAGGCAGAGAGGAACCTGGGGGTACTGGTCAATAGTAGGCTGAACATGAGCCAGCAGTGTGCCCAGGTGGTCAAGAAGGCCAATGGCATCCTGGCCTGCATCAAGAACAGTGTGGCCAGCAGGAGCAGGGAGGTCATTCTGCCCCTATACTCAGCACTGGTTAGTCCATACCTTGAGTCCTATGTCCAGTTCTGGGCCCCTCAGTTTAGGAAGCATATTGACTTGCTGGAGCGTGTCCAGGGCAGGTCAACAAAGCTAGGAAGGGGTTTGGAACACAAGCCCTATGAGGAGAGGCTGAGGGAGCTGGGATTGCTTAGTCTGGAGGAGAGGAGGCTCAGGGGAGACCTTCTTGCTCTCTACAACTACCTGAAGGGAGATTGTAGCTAGGTGGGAGTTGATCTCTTTTCCCAAGCAATCAGCACCAGAACAAGAGGACACAGTCTCAGACTGTTTTAGGCTGGATGTTAAGAAGTTCTTCCCAGAAAGAGAGAGTGGTCATTGGAATGTGCTGCGCAGGGAGGTGGTGGAGTCACCATCAGTGGAAGTGTTTAGGAGGGTACTTGATAGGGTGCTTGGTGCCATAGTTTAGTTGATTAGATGGTGTTGGATGATAGGTTGGACTTGATCATCTCAGAGATCATTTCCAACCTGGTCTATTCTATTCTATTCTATTCTATTCTATTCTATTCTATTCTATTCTATTCTATTCTATTCCATTCCATTCCATTCCATTCCATTCCATTCCATTCCATTCCATTCCATTCCATTCCATATCTTCCAAAGCAGTTAATCAAATCTACAACTCCGTGGAAGAAAGCATTGGAAAGCTCTTGAGTCCCTATTGCAAGAGGGATATGGATGTGCTAGAACGTGTCCAGAGAAGGGCCACGAGGATGAGCAGAGGGCTGGAGGACCTCTCCTATGAGGACAGACTGAAGGAGTTGGGGCTGTTCAATCTAGAGAAGAGAAGGCTCCGAGGTGACCTAATTGTGGCCTTCCAGTATCTGAAGGGGGCCTACAGGAAGGCGGGGGAGGGACTTCTCAGGATCTCAGGTAGTGATAGGACTAGGGGGAATGGAATGAAGCTGGAGGTGGGGAGATTCAGGCTAGGTGTGAGGAGGAAGTTCTTCAGCATGAGTGTGGTGAAGCCCTCGAACGGGTTGTCCAGGGAGGTGGTTGGGGCGTTGTCCCTGGGGGTGTTTAAGAGCAGGCTGGATGAGGCTCTGTCCAGCGTGATCTAGTGTGGGGTGTCCCTGCCCATGGCAGGGGGGTTGGAACTGGATGATCCTTGTCGTCCCTTCCAACCCTGACTGATATGATAATGTGAAAATGATAAAAAATCCAAACCTGTAATAGTTAGACTGCTTTACTGTGTCCAGTTTTGGCTCCCCAGTTCAAGAGAGACAGAGGTCTGCTGGAGAGGGTCCAACAGAGAGCTGGGGATGATTGCAATACTGGAACATCTCTCCTATGAAGAAAGCATGAAAGAACTAGGGCTGTTTAGTCTTGAGAAAGCTGAGAGCGGATCTTACCAACATCTATAAATATCTGAGGAGTGGGTGTTAAGATGCAGGTGCCAGTCTCTTCAGTGGTGGCCAGTGACAGGACAAGGAACAATGGGTACAAGCTAGAACACAAGAGGTTCCACCTCAACAGGAATAGACAGTTCTTTATGGTGAGGGTAACAGAGCATTGGAACAGACTGCCCAGAGATGCTGTGTAGTCTCCTTCTCTGAAGAGTTCCTGTATGGCCTGCCCTAGGTGGTCCTGCTTTGGCAAGGAGGTTGGACTTGATGGTCTCTGGAGGTCCCTTCCAACCTCTATCATTCTGTGATTCTGTGATTCTGTGAAAGTCACAATTTTGAATTTCTAATCACTAAGAACCATTTTCCCAGCTCTCCTTTACCTTTTCACTCAGTAGAAAACTTCCTGAGTTGCAGCTGCTTAATGAAGACTACCCAGAAGTAGAAATGCATTTAAAACCTTAGTTGTTTTCCTGGAGAAGTAATTAGGGATACCATTTCATAATGTCATGGGAAAATATGTTCTATTAATTGTGTTATATTAATTGTCAGTGTTACATTACATAGTTTTAGGCTGAAAATATCAGACAATTTGTAACATATGTTGCCAATACACTAGTTTCAAACTCTAGGCACTTCCTCTCTCTCCAAATATTCCTAAGCTGCAGACTACTAAGAGCTGGGAAGATGTCCTAGTCAAGCAACCACTCAGCACTTGTTCTGTTTCTTATATTCTCTTCCAAAACATCTGTCACTGATCACTGTCAGATGCACAATTCTGGACTAAGATGCATTTTTGTCTATCTTAATGATTATGTCCTTGTGCAACAAATAAATATCTCTGTGATGCAAACTACATTTATTCCTACTACCTTCTTCTGATTGGGTTGGGAGGAAGGGTGGATACAAGGGAAAGCCATGAACTGGAAGAAGTATCAAGAGTTTATTTAATTAGGTCCAATTATTTCTAAATTATCCACAGCAGCCATTTGCCTAACCAGTTTGGAAGAGTCTTCTGCCATGAAAGCCTATTGTCTCCCTGGTGTTCATTGTCTGAACAGCTGGAAGCATTTTTGTCATCTCTGATCTACATCTCTTTCCTACAGTTTAAGACCAGGGCGAATCTCTTACCTTCAGCAGATGTGGAAAATGGATTATTTCTATTTTATTTCCATCTGCTTTTTTTCATGTTTTAAGGTTCTCTCAATTCTTTCTTCTCATTTCCTTTCAGAACTAAGATCCTCATGTATGGCAGTCTTTTCTAATAGGTCATGGTTTCTAGCTCATGCGATTCCCATAGCTCTGTCCTCGATTTTCTCCTCTTGAACCACTCCACTTGCTGTCTAAGACCTCGAAATGATAGCAGTAATGTGGCAGAAGATTCATACCATTTGAAAGATGCTTGTATGCTGTTTCCATGATGCTTGTTTTTCATGAGTATGTCTGATTATGCCACAAAAATCCATGGTGCTCTTTCTTTCAGAACAATCAGTTTATGCTGATATTTTCAGAGGAGGCGTCATAAATAAATAATGACCACAAGAAAGAAGTAGACTCTACAACATTAAAGATCAGACGTGAGTTTTATTATCATCATTATCACAGGGGATCAGATTTCACTATACACTTCTGTGTTGCAAAGAATGAGTTATGAGTTATATTTTATGGTTTAGGTGTAGTCCAAGCAGCAAGCACTGGGAGAGATGGCAACATTTTAATTAAAATTGATGAAGCCTCACTGAAAGTTAGTCTGGTGAAAACACATCTTGTAGAATACACAGCTGCCAGATTTTGGCTGCAGGCTGGGGCAGGGTTTACAGGGTCTGGAAAAGGTCTGTACAGGGCCAATAGGAGATTAGAAGTCAAACCACACTGGTACAATCAGTTCTGCTAAATGAAAAAACATCCAAGGAAAGAAAATCTCTTTAATTACCAAAATGCCACCATGGACAAACAAAAAGACATTGATGAGCTGGCCTCCCAAGTCATATCTACAACTGAAGTGCACTGAAGCAGGACCCCAGGCACCAGCCCCTGCGGAACAGCACTCCCCCCATCTCCTGAGCCAGCTTACCTCTCCCAAGAGGCCAGTGCAGTGTGGACAGAGACTGCTGCAGTGGGGGGCAGTGTTTTCACCAGAGGGAGGGAGGTGCTGAGACCCGTTGGCTCATTCCTGAATTGTTCTCCAGTTAGGTCACATGGCCAGGGATAGGGATGGTTGTAACTCTCAGCAAAGCTATCTTCAAAAGATCTGTGTTGACCCAGACTGAGGTGGAACTTAAGCAGGGAGGTGTGCAGGCAACTGGCTGCAGAGAGTGCTGGAGCCTGGCACCTGAAATGAAGGGCAATGGAGATAACACCTGCATGAGGTGCAAGCAGCTTTATTATATGCTTAACCTAGTGGCTGAACTGGAGGAAGAAGTTGCTAGACTTCTGTAAGGGGATGTGAAAGAGAGTTGGATTTGAGGAAACAGCCTCTGCAGGCTCCCCTAGCAGGGGGATGTGACCCAAGATGCAGCAGAAAATGGATGCAGGTCCCTGTTAGGAGAGGCAAAGTAAAACCCTCACGGCTACCCTCACCTTCCCGGCTTCCCTTGCAATACAAGTATGGGACACTGGAAGTTGAGGGTGGGATGAATGAGAAGACACACCATCTGAGGTGTTGCCTAAAGCAGAACAGTCTGCCCCCTGCATGAGGACTTGTTCCCTCAAAAAAAGGAGGAGGGTAATTGTTATTGATGATTCCCTCCTGAGGGGAACAGAGGGCCACATATGACAGTTGTATCCTTCCCAAAGGGAAGTCTGCTGCTGCCCTAGGGCCCAGGTCAGAGATGTTACCAGAAGGTGTGAGACTACAGGTTGGCTCTCCCGGTGTGACTCAACAAAGATAAAATCACTTGATGCTTGCCCAGACAATTGCTGATATGTGTTGGGCAGAGCCACTGGAAGGAAGGTGCAAAGGTCCTGTAGGAGTCCTGTCTACCAATTCTGGATGCAAATCACCTTGTAATTGCATCGTGATAACACTGGACTGCAGCTGGCCTACAACAATTACCCAAGGACCCAGCCATCACGCCTTCAGGACAAGATAATCTCCACCCATCAAGTACCCTGGAAAGGGTAGACAATGGGTTCACCACCTGTTTCCTGATGTGTAATGAGTATGGGGGCATGTAGATGAGGATGGAGGAGGCGGAGCATCCCCCTCCATCCAGACCCTTGCCCAAACACACAGAAATGCACAGAAAGATTTCTGGGGGAACGATACCTGGACATTTACCTAAGGATGATTTCCTGGCCCCGGATTTCCTGAGGGACAATACTTGGACACATATCTAAGGACTAAAACTGTATAAAAGACTTGAGCAACTACTGGCTTGTAGTAGAAAAACACAGAAGAAAAATGTGGGGGACTGTGTCCCCCGGACTGGATGATTAGGAGAAGAAAATCGCAGGAGAAAAACGGAGATGAAGTAAAACACAGGAGAAGAACCATGACACTGAGAAGGAAAAGCCTGGAACAATGCTACTCCGGAGAAAAGAGGCCATGGAGCCTGGAAGAAGCAGACTGAACCTTTTCTCTGTGTCCTAAGTTCCACCTGCTGCCACTCATGGAGCAAAGAGGCTGCCCAGAGGACCACATCTCTTCTCCAGCCAAAGCCTCAGCACCCTTTCTCTACAAACCCAACATCTCCTGCAGCACCTTTCCTCCATAGATTCAAACTGGGGGGGGTGCGGGGTGTGGTAATATAATTCCTTTCCTCTTCTCTCTCTCTTCTCTCTCTCCCTCTCTATTTTCTCTCTCTCCCCTTCTTACGTCCACTTTATTTATGTAATAAATAGTCTAGCTGTTGATATTTTGGCCTCATTTGTGCCTCTAATTTCACATCATGGGAATATTCTAAAAGAACTGAGTCTCTTTCCCTCTCCAGACCAAGATAGAAGGCTGCCTAGCCTGGTACAGTCCTGTGATTACTCTCCCTTGATAGTTATGCAGGTAGGGAGCAATGAGGTTGAAACCACAGGTCCCAAGGCAATGAAAAAGGACTTCAAGGCTCTGGAAGAATTGGTTGAGGAGTCAGGGGTACAGATAATTTTTTCATCAATACCCTTAGTTGCAGGAAGCAATAATGAAAGGAACAGGACAGCAGCTGTCTTTAGCAAGTGGCTCAGAGGCTGGTGCCACCAAGGGAATTTTGGGTTGTTCGATCTTGGGGAACTATCCATGGCACCAGGTCAGGTAGCAAGAGATGGACTACATCTATCCCAGAGGGGGAGAAAGATCCTAGCACATGAGAACAGCCTAACCCCCAGAGGAAAAAGGGTTCTAGGAAGGGAGTTGGCAGGTCTCATTGTCCGGGTTTTAAACTAGACTCAAAGGGGAAAGAGGCTGAAACTAGTCCCCCCAGACAGGAATCTGAGGGTGATAAGCCAGAGCCAGAGGTGAAACCAGAAGCCCAACTAAAGTGCAGGTACACTAAGGCACAAAGCATGGGAAATAAGCAAGAGGAGCTGGAAGCTTTGTTCCAGCAGGAAAGATATCACAGTATCACAGTATCACTTAGGTTGTAAAGGACCTCGGGGATCATCGAGTCCAACCTTTCAACACAGACCCCATGCCTAGACCATGGCACCAAGTGCCACGTCCAATCTCCCCTTGAACGCCTCCAGGGTCGATGACTCAACCACCTCCCTGGGCAACCCGTTCCAATGCCGAATGACTCGCTCGGTGAAGAACTTCCTCCTCACCTCGAGTCTGAACCTCCCCTGGCGCAGCTTGAGACTGTGTCCCCTTGTTCTGGTGCTGGTTGCCTGGGAGAAGAGACCAACCCCTTCCTGGCTACAACCACCCTTCAGGTAGTTGTAGAGGGCAATGAGGTCACCCCTGAGCCTCCTCTTCTCCAGGCTAAACAATCCCAGCTCCCTCAGCCTCTCCTCATAGGGCTTGTGTTCAAGGCCTCTCCCCAGCCTTGTTGCCCTTCTCTGGACACGCTCAAGTGTTTCAATGTCCTTCTTAAACTGAGGGGCCCAGAACTGGACACAGTACTCTAGGTGCGGCCTAACCAAAGCAGAGTACAGGGGCACTATGACCTCTCTGTTCCTGCTGGCCACACTATTCTTAATGCAGGCCAGGATGCCATTGGCCCTCCTGGCCACCTGGGCACACTGCTGGCTCATATTCAGGTGGCTGTCAATCAGCACACCCAGGTCCCTCTCTATTTGGGAGCTCTCCAGCCACTCCGACCCCAGCCTATAGCTCTGCATGGGATTGCCGTAGCCAAAGTGCAGCACTCGGCACTTGGAGTTGTTGAATGCCATCCCATTGGACTCTGCCCATCTGTCCAGTCGGTCGAGGTCCCTCTGCAGAGCCTTTCTACCCTCTAACTGACTAAGACTAACATCTGCCCCTAACTTTGTGTCATCTGCAAACTTGCTGATGACTGACTCTACTCCTTCATCCAGATCATCAACGAATATTTTGAAGAGGACAGGGCCCAGCACTGATCCCTGGAGGACACCACTGGTGACTGGCCTCCAGCTGGATGTGGCACCGTTCACTACCACTCTCTGGGCCCGGCCCTCCAGCCAGTTCCTAACCCAGCACAGAGTGTAATGGTCCAATCCACGAGCTGACAGCTTAGTCAGCAGTTTGCTGTGGGGGACGGTGTCAAAGGCCTTGCTGAAGTCTAGGTAGACCACATCCACAGGCCTCCCCACATCCACCAGGCGGGTCACCTGATCATAGAAAGAGATCAGGTTGGAGAGGTAGGATCTGCCCTTCCTGAATCCATGTTGTCTGGACCTGAGCCCTTGGCCATCCTTCAGGTGCGCATTTATTGCCGCCAGGATAATCTGCTCCATCACTTTCCCTGGCACTGAGGTCAGGCTGACGGGCCTGTAGTTTCCAGGTTCCTCCATCCGACCCTTCTTGTGGATGGGGACCACATTGGCCAGTTTCCAGTCATCTGGGACCTCACCGGTGAGCCAGGACTGGAGGAAAATGATGGAGAGTGGCCTAGCTAGCACATCTACCAACTCTCTCAACACCCTAGGATGGATCCCATCCGGTCCCATGGACTTGTGAATATCCAAGTGGCTCAGCAGGTCCCGAACTAATTCCTCATGGATTACCAGGGCATTACACTGCTCCCCGACCCCATCGCCCAGCTCCGGAGGCCACTCGTCCTGAACTCCTGCCTTGCTGTTAAAAATTGAGGCAAAGAAGGTGTTCAGGACCTCATCTTTCTCCTCGTCTTCAGTCACTATGTTCCCCTCCAGGTCCACTAGGGAGTGCAGGTTCTTCCTGCCCCTCTTCTTATTGTTAATATATTTATAAAAATGCTTTTTATTGTCTTTGACAGAGGTGGCCAGCTTCAGTTCCAGCTGGGCCTTAGCCTCCCTAATTTTATTCCTACATAATCTAACAGCTTCCTTGAACATACCTCGAGAAACCTTCCCCTCCTTCCAAAGGTGATACAGCCTCTTCTTCCCCCTTAAATCCTCCAGGAGCTGCTTGCTCATCCAGGCTGGTCGCCTTCCCCGCCGGCTTGCCTTCTGGCACGTGGGAACCGCCAATTCCTGTGCCTTCAAGAGCTCCTGTCTGAAGTAGGTCCAACCCTCCTGAACCCCTTGGTTCATGAAGGCTGGTACCCAGGGGACTTTGCAGACAAGTTTTTTAAATAGGCTGAAGTTCGCCCTTCGGAAGTCCAAGGTGAAGGTTCTGTTGGTGCTCCTCCCTATCTCCCTGCATATTGAAAACTTCACTATCTCATGGTCACTGCAACCTAGGCAGCCTCCCACGATCACATCTCCCACCAGCCCTTCCCTATTGGAGAACAGAAGGTGAAGCAGAGCCTGTCCCCTGGTAGGCTTGCTTAACAGCTGTGTCAGGAAGCAGTCCTCCATTCGTTCCAGGAATCTTCTGGACTGCCTCCTCCCTGCTGAATTAAGTTCCCACCAGATATCTGGCAGGTTGAAGTCACCAACAAGGACAAGATCTGATGATCTTGAGACAGCTTCCAGTTGCTTGTAGAACAACTCATCAGCCGCCTCATCCTGGTTGAGTGGTCTGTAACAGATTCCAATCAGGATGTCAGACTTGTTAGGTTGTCCTCTGATTTTGACCCACAGGCTCTCAACTACCTCATCTTCCACCTCAAGTTGTGTGGCAGAGATTGACTCTCTAATATACAGAGCCACCCCTCCTCCTCTTCTCCCTCGCCTGTCTCTCCTAAAGAGCCTGTAACCCCCCATTGTAGCACTCCAATCATGGGTGCTGTCCAACCAAGTTTCTGAGATGGCGACTACATCATAGTCGCCCTGATGGATTAGGACCTCCAACTCCTCTTGCTTGTTGCCCAGGCTGCGTGCATTGGTGTACACGCATCGCAGCTGGGTTCCTGACTTCTCAACTGACCCTACCTTGCACCCTACTCTTACCTCTGCAGAGGGACCGATTGCCTCACCCACCCCCTTCAGACTTAGTTTAAAGCCCTCCTAATGAGCCCTGCCAACTCCAATGCCAGGACTCTCTTACCCCTTCTAGATAAATGCACCCCATCAGGACCCAGCAGGTCAGGCGCAGTGAAAGTTGCCCCATGGTCATAGAACCCAAAGTTCTGCCTCTGGCACCATCCCCTGAGCCAATTGTTGATGGTATGGGTTCTCCCATTCCTCTCAGTGTACACCCCTGCCACTGAGGGAACTGAACAGAACACCACTTGAGCTCCTGCCCCATCAATTGTCCAAGGGCCCTGAATTCCTTCTTAATTGCCCTGGTGCCCTTCCTGTCAATCTCATCACTCCCAGCCCGTATTACCATCAGAGGGTAATAGTCAGTGGGCTGGATTAATTTAGGGATTCTCTTCGCAATGTCCCTAACCCCTGCCCCAGGTAGGGAGCAGACCTCCCTGTGGGATGGGTCGGGACAACATATGGGTCCCCCAGTACCCCCCAGGAGAGAGTCCCCTACAACTATAACCCTTCTCCTTTTCTTTGTGGAGCTGGTCATTATAGCTGATGGGGACAGCTTGGGCTTAGGCTTCCCCCCAGAGCTGGTTGTTACAGCTGGTGGGGTCCACTTGGCCTTAGGCTCCCCTCTGGATGGCTGCTCCTCAGCCTCAGCCCTCTCATCCTTACTGCCCTCAGCCTGCAGGGCCTCATACTTATTATGCAAGGGCAGCGGAGAAGGAGGAGAGGGTCGGGTTGGATTTCTCTTGCCACCCCTGGCAGGGACCTGTATCCATCCCTGTCCACCTCCAGAAACCCTTCCCTCAGCAGGGGAGATCTGCAGAGCCTTCTCCCACAAGTCTAACTCCCTTTCACTTTCCCTTATGGTCCTTGGCCTAGCTACCTCCTCCTTCAGCTCGGCCACTTCATCCTTCAGCTCTGCCACCATGCTGAGGAGAAAATTCACCTGCTCACACCAGACACAGCTGTCCTCTCCCTCTCCCTCTATTCCAAGTGCCAGGCTGAAGCACTCTCTGCAGCTGACAGCCTGGACTCCAGCATGTTGGTAAAACAGCTCTGTCTGGGCAGATGCTGCTTTTTTACCCCTCGTCTGAGTGACGACCATGATGCAACGTTTAAGGTTTGTTTTTTCTGTTTGGGATTTTTTTTTTTAAATTTTTTTTTTTTTTTTTTGTCCCCCAGCTGCTAGACAGCTACCGAGCCAAAATGGCGCCGCGCACACAGCCCGGGCGGCTTTTAAAACTGCGGTGGCTGACGTCAGGCTCCCGTGACCCGTGCGGGCTCTCGTGAGCACGATCCTGCCGGCTCCTCCCCCTACCAGCAGTCCTCCCAACCCGCAAAGCCCCGAAAGGAAAGCAAAAGAAAAACCCCGAGAAACTCACAGCTTAAGTGGAGCGGTTCCGGACGAGCGGTCCCGATCAGCTACTGAGCCAGTTGCCATCACAGAAACGTGGTGGGATGATTCACATGACTGAGGCACTGCAATTGACAGCTACAGGCTCATCAGGAGAGACAGGTAAGGGAGAAGGGGTGGAGAGGTGGCCCTGTACATCAGAGAGGCACTAGATGCCATGGAACTAGAGATCAAGGATTATCAGGTTGAGTGCCTTTGGGTGAAAATCAGAGGGAGAGCATGAGATAATTGAGTGTTTAATATGCAGTCAAGCTATGAAGGACAGCAACGATACCTCTACTCTGGACTTCCAGAGGTTAGACTTCAGGTCACTCAAGGAACTAACTCAAAAGGTACCTTGGGAAACAGGCCTTAGAAGAAAAGGTGTCCAGGATAACTGGACCTACTTCAAGAAAGAATTCTTGAAGGCTCAGAACAGGCCACAATAACCCCACGCAGAGCTACAGGCTGGGGTCAGAGTGGCTGGAGAGCAGCAAGGCAGAAATTGACCTGGGGGTACTGGTTGAGAGTAAGCTGAACATGAGCCTGCAGTGTGCCCAGGTGGCCAAGAAAGACAATGACATCCTGGCCTGGATCAGGAACAGTGTGGCCAGAAGGAGCATGAATTCATTGTGCACTGTGCTCAGCACTGGTTAGGCCACACCTTGAGTCCTGTGTCCAGTTCTGGGGCCCCTCAGTTTAGGAAGGATGTTGACTTGCTGGAAGGTGTCCAGAGAAGGGCAACAAAGCTGGGGAGGGTTTAGGAGCACAGCCCTGTGATGAGAGACTGAGGGAGCTGGGGTTGCTTAGCCTGGAGAAGAGGAGGCTCAGGGGAGACCTTCTTGTTCTGTACAACTCCCTGAAGGGAGGCTGTAGCTAGGTGGGGGTTGATCTCTTCTCCCAGACAACCAGCACCAGACTAAGAGGACACATTCTTAAGCTGTGCCAGGAGAGGTTCAGGCTGGATGTTAGGAAGAAGTTCTTCCCAGAAAGAAAGAGTGGCCATTGGAATGTGCTGCCCGGGGAGGTGGTGGAGTCACCATCAGTGGAGGTGTTTAGGAGGGTACTTGATAGGGTGCTTGGTACCATAGCTTAGTTGATTAGATGGTGTTGGATGATGGGTTGGACTTGATGATCTTGAAGGTCTTTTCCAACCTGGTTGATTCTGCATTTCTGTCATTCTGTAATCTAGATGATACAAAACTCCTCATCTCATTTTGCATACATTTGATGACAGAGGATAGCTTTTTTTTTCTGTCCATTCTGGATTCTGGACAGTGCATTCTTTAAAACATGAATGCTTCCTTATATATCACTGTGTTCTAGACTGTAGCTTGTGACTTCCTACAAGGTATCCTAATAACTGGTAAGTTTTCAACCCATCGAGGAAGAAGGAGGTGGAGCCATTTGGCTACTACTTCAAGTTTGGGATAAGGCCACAATGCAAGGAAGTTATGTGGGAAGGTTGCATGGCTGTGGATTTACTTCCTGAGCCTTAGATATGTCACTGTAGTCTAGGGTTTTTTCCAGTCATGAATGTCATCTGTTTTCTCACCCTCACTGTTAGTCACCCTGAAAATATTTCTCTGCTCTGAACATCTTCTATATTTACTTTGAATCTTATCAGTGCGAAAGGATATTTTTTCTGTCTTCTGGATGTATAAAGCTGAAGGACAGGAGGATACCTATAGCTTTGAATTCAGTGTCACCTGCTGATGTTCATTTATCCTGGTCCTATAGTTGTGGAATGTATCAGAAGACACGTAGGGCCTAAAGACTGCAGCATGATAGGTGCTTATCCATCCCCGCAGTCTCCCCGCTTACACTCATATTATATATCCCCTTGGTAAAAGCTAAGGAAAGGAGGCATGTGCAGGAGGCAGATGACTGGTAGGCCAGAAGCATCAGCTGTGCTATAAAAATAATGCTAATGTGCTGAATTAGGTTTTATTTGGAAATAACTTCACATTGCAGAGAAATTAGTTTCTTGGACTCAAGATATTTTTTCATGTGTCTGTCTCTTTCTCCCATCCAGTGTCATCTTGACCTGCTTTCCCCAGCCGTGTCCCACAGACATCCAGAGCCAAGGGCAGAAGATGGACTTTGTGTTAATGGCAGCCACTAGTTGGCAGAAATAAACTGCCTACTGTATTAAAAGCCTGTCACTTCTGCTCTCAGCTCAACAGAAACTTTAAATCCTCATAAAATGAAACACTAACACCTGCTTATCATTACATATTGTGTCCTGTATTATTCTGTCTGTGCTGGAGTGAAGTTGACTGGGGGAAAAAAAAATCCTAAAAAAATCACACTTTCCCCTTGCCAGAAGCAAGATGTGCATCTGGATAAGTGTTCCCAGTGAGCAAAAATTGGATACTAAGAAATATTATGAGGAAATTGCATTTTATCTCACGTTCCTTGTTCTGCATGTGTGATTATTTGTGTGGATGTGTGAGTTCTGTGGTCTTCATGTGCCTGTACATTTAACCATTTATGACTTCAAACCAGTGCCAACTTTGCACATAATTTTTGTAGATAAAGACTCTACATAAGTAAATAAATAAATGCATGAAAACATATTCACCCAGAAAAACTACACCATCACCAAGAGAAAAGCCCTTTTTGTCATTGCATATGCAGTAATTCTGCAGAGAATAGCCTGCTCTTTGTTGCTATCCAAAGAGACATTACTTTATTTGACACCCATGGAGCTGCACAAATGAGAGTCAGCAGGCATCAAGCCCTCCTCTTGAAAAAAGAGTTGGCATCTCCCTCCCTGGCACATCTGGTGAGTTTGAATGGCGTTCATGGGCATTGCTTTGCAAAATTAATTACATTCCAAAGCCTTACCACAAACAATAAACCCTTGTGCCAGACTCTGATCTTTTGCTTTCTGCCAGATGTAATGCATCTGCTTCTCTTTATCAGGTTTAATCCTATTTGGCATCAGCAATGTAGTAAACAATGCTGTGAAAGTTGGAAATGAAAAGTGGAAGAATGCAGAAAGGCATTGAGCAGAAGTAGAAGTAGAAATGCCACGTGGTTAAGACACTTGGCCTGGAGCAGCTGGATAACATGATGGCATGGGAATCAAATGTGGTGCTAATGGCCTTTCCTCATTAACCAGCTTGCTTCAAGCTTCAACAGGAGGACAGACCCACAGCAAACTGTCAGAAATCATACTCAATGTACTTGGTATTGAGTGCTTAGTTTCCAGCCCAGTTTTCTCAGTGATTTCACTGTATAATCTGCACTGAAAGATATGTCATACTTCTGTCCCACAAACCCAAGCAGGCTCATTCCAGACTGAGAAATCACGTGCAGATAAGATCCTGTCCTATTTTCCTTGTTCTATGCTTATGGTTGCCAGACATTGAAACACCCCTCAGCAGAGCTAATGGTGGCTCAAGGTACTTGTCTGAAAGCACTACCAGATCCTAACACAAACCTGAGGTATCTTGTCTTGACCTCAATCAAGCAGGATTTTGAGATGTCAAACAACCTGAAACAAGTCAAAAGTAAGAAACAATTTAAGACCTTATTTTTCCCTATATCAGAGCAATTTTTCAAATGATTTGTTAAATGTACATCAGAGTTGAATGGATTCAAAGCCAGTGGTCTTGAAAAGATCCGTAATTCTACTGTATTGGAGGACTCAATATTGTTATTGCTGTTATTCCGCTGTCACATAAGGGCTGTGTTTTGCACGTTCTCTCTCAGACAAACTCAGTTAATTCATTATACAGAAATACCCATGCCCTTTAGCTTCTGCACTAAATATATTTTCTATGGTGCATATGACTGAAGTCCGTTGACCCACATCAGTTATTCCATTCCATTCCATTCCATTGTCTTTTGCTCTGGTACAAGCAGGATCTGAGATCAGGAACACATTTTCTTTTAAATTCCTTAAATTAAGCAAGGAGTGGTATGGTTGGCACTACTGGGAACAAAATCATTGGCTGGACTGTGACAGAGGGCCAGGAAAGGGTAGCTTGAAGTCCCTTTGTGGTCGAGTTTGTGGTCTCATGATGCTTTCATCATAGGGACCTATAATTTTAAAATTATTTTTAAAGAGGAATAATTACTGACTAGTTCAATGTTAGCAGTCTCTGACTGGTGGGAATTGAAGCTAAACCAAAACAGTCTCAGACACAGATTATCTAGAACTGCAGTGAAATGTAACGGTTCAATGGTCTTCCCTTCAGGTATACTGAAACCAAACCTGTTGGGGGGAGCATGTGGCTTGGTTGGTAGAGCATGAGACTCCTAATGGCAAGGTTGTGTGTTCAAGCCTGCAGTGGGCAGCAGTGGTCCTCTCTTTTTGGCTATCCTCCAACTGTCTCATTTGATCAGTGAATTGGCCAACCATAGGAGGAACTCCACCATAATTTCTTGCCACAATTCTGCTTGCCAGAATATTTGCATAATTAGAAGGAGCAAGTTTGATGAGCTTTTTAGCAAGACCAGTTCCTACAGGAATTGCATCAGGATTGAGAGTTTCATGGTTACCATAGAGTACCTCTCTGACAGCAAATTCTCTCAGATGCTTAATTCCCTCATCTATGGTAGTCCACGGTTTAGGATTCCATGGAAGATCATCTTGGGATGGGTATCTCATGAGAGCTGCCAGTAAAAGACGTATCCACAGAGTAACCTTACCGAGAGACCTGCCTAGATGTCTATCCATTCCATTATCCTTCGAGAGAGTTCCTAGCTGAGCTGCTGACTTGTCTCCAACCATTAGAGCTGGAGCACCTGTATTGAAACATCTACCAAACCAAGCAAGAACTGGCTCATCCTCTGCTCTGATGTGATCCTTCTGCACATGTCTGCCTCCTCCTCTGCTTCAATTTCCTGAACTTGTCCCCAAAATCCTACTGTCACTTTCCTAAGGATCTCTTTAATCTCAGAAGCACCACCACTAGCTGCTGCCCTACCAGGACCTGCAATTTGCCCTGCATCTCCATCCAGTGATGATCTCAATAACTCAGCTATATCTTTAAGACAAAACTTCTCTTCCTCCTCAGCAGGCTCTTTTTTTAGCAGGAGTTCCCTCAACAGCAGAAGTATCTTGCTACTCTGCCCCATCAGCTCCTGGATCAGCTTTGTGCTTTCCACTTCTCTTATCTAAAACTGCTACTTGCTTAATTGGAGGTGTGTTTGAATTTACAGCTGCTTTGACAGAAGCTGACAGGTTTTGAGACGGATCAGCAGCAGTGGAGGACACTTCCGGTCCTGACGAAGAAGAAGGAAATGGCTTTGCCTCCCTAATGGCATGAGAGTGTATCACATCCAACCTGTCATCCAACACCACCTAATCAACTAAACTATGCAACCAAATACCCTATCAAGTCTCCTCCTGACACCTCCAATGATGGTGACTCCACCACCTCCCTGAGCAGCACATTCCAATGGGCAATCACTCTCTCTATGAAGGACTTCTTCCTCACTGCCAGCCTAAACCTCCCCTGGAACAGCTTAAGACTGTGTCCTCTTGTTCTAGCGCTGGTTGCCTGGGAGAAGAGACTAACATCCGCCTGGCTACAACCTCCCTTCAGGGAGTTGTACAGAGCAAGAAGGTCTCCCCTGAGCCTCCTCTTCTCCAGGCTAAGCAACACCAGCTCCCTCAGCCTCTCCTCATAGGGCTTGTGTTCCAAGCCCCTCACCAACTTCGTTGCCCTTCTCTGGACACCTTCCAGCAACTCAACATCCTTCCTAAACTGAGGGCCCCAGAACTGGACACAGAACTCAAGGTGTGGCCTAAGCAGTGTAGTGTACAGGGACAGAATGACCTCCTTACCCCTGCTGGCCACACTGTTCCTGATCCAGCCCAGGATGCCATTGGCCCTCTTGGCCACTTGGACTTGTGCCATGTACCCCAAAGAGGTACATGAACAAAACATATATGAGGGCCAAGAAAAATGCCAGGTTAAGGGTTAGCAGGAGTTGGAAAGCCAAGATGTACGAAGAAGATAGGGAGAAGTTTCATGAAGCTGCAAGAAATTTGTTTTTTCTAAGCATCTTAAAAAGGACATGAGAGTGGCTTTAGCTTTTCAAAGGTTTTGGAAGATAGCTAAAAAACTGTCAGTGATTATTACAAATTAACTTCTTTGCTCATTATATACATTGCATTTTCACCTGAACCCCCTATTCCCTTGAAAATTTATATTTGGTTTGGAGTTAGAGAGCTGGTGATCATCAAGCCCCACTATGATACTTCAGAGGTCTAATACATGTTATCATCTCTGACAGAATCAGCAGGGACAAGTCACTTCATTGTCATGCATTTCAGCTTCTTTGTCTGAAATATGTAATCATTGTAATGGCATCCTCAGTAAATTGCTCTGAGATCTACAGGTGAAAAGAGCTATGTGACATTGGCACTGGATGTAACACCTGCTGGTAACACCCATAGCAGTCATTGTCTTGATCTATGAGGGATCCCCAACCCATGGAAGCATAAAGACTATGACCATGGGGTTCTGGATATTATGCAATAAATACACAAGGATACAAAGTCTGGATTTCTCAGCATTTCTCTATTAAAAACGATTGCAAAGCTAGCATTAGTAAACCCATATATACCCAAGAAATATGTGTATGTGTATGTTATACTATAACCCTCCATAAAATTATCACTAGGAAAGCAAGTAAATGCTGTAATTCAGTAATTCTGTAAATATATTACAAGAATAAAGTAAATACAAATATACTTCAAGTTATGGAATTCCAACTAGAGAAGCAAATACACATTTATGAACCTTTATTTATGTACATGCCTATAAACACAGCAAGTGAAGTGTTATGAGCACAATATGTACCAAATCTCTCCCAGAAGTTGGTCTAACCAGCAACAGATAATATTAACTGTGTCATGGAAACTGCGGTCAGGGAGATGTCCCCATTGAGGGTCTAGAGTGTCTAGGAGATTTTGTGCAGGGAAGGTCTTGCAGATGACCTTATTTTGGGCAGGTAGAAAATCAATCTTTGCACCTTTTTTAGTGTATATACACATACAGGTGTAAGACATTAGTTGCCAGAATAGTTTCTGAATCCTATTTTTCAAGACAGTTTGTTATTAGTTTCTATGTCTTGTGACTATCAAGGTTTCTTTGTGCCACATCTGCTCCTGCATCAAGGATGCTTCTGCTGAGATTAGCAGGGATGGCTTGGGCTCCCAGCTAAGGAGACACCTTTGTCAGTATGTCTACCTGTTGGCATTTGTCAACGCCTTCCCGAGCGTATGGCACACAGTGAAAACTGCTTCAGTGTCTTTCCTGTTAGGAAAATGGGTTTCAGGTCTACCCCTCTTTCCACTGATTTTTGTGAGTTTTGAACATGACCTTGCAAAACCTCCTAGTGGCTACAGGATTTTTGAAAGCCCACCTCCTTTCTTCATAGCTCTGCAGTAACTCCATGTCAGGCATGATGCATGTAGCATCAGAGAAAGAGTGTTTGCCCATGGGAATGTGCTGCCCAGGGAGGAAGGGGAGTCACCATCACTGGAATTGCTTAAAAAGACACCGGATGAGGCCCTTGGTGCCATGGTTTAGTTGATTATATGGTGTTGGGTGATAGGTTGGACTCAATGACCTTGAAGGTCTTTTCCAACCTGGTTAATTTTGTATTCTGTAAATAAAATTTTAGGGGGTGGAATGTTCCCTTCTCACTAGCCTTCCATGAGGAAAGAAATTATGAGCTTCTAGAGGGAAGGCTAGACTTTTAAGTGTATATTCATGTTGTATCTACAATAGTGATCTTGTGTACAGATAAAGGCTATGGTAATATGCAGAATAGTAATAAAGAGCACAACTTCAAAGACAAATACTACCCAGCTTCTAATATTATTAAACAGACCCACTTTGTGACAGTTTTGAGTTGTGCTCATATTTGTATACAATTGCCACAGTGAATTTGCACACAAGCAGTAGCTCAGAGTGGGTCATTCAAAAATATTAACATTGGATCAGAGCCAGACTCTTGAACAAGAGATATGCTTTCAGTGAGAGAAAGTGAAATATCTTCTACATAATCGGTGGAGTTATAGCCTAAATAGTTCACACTTCTATTTTTATAAGAAAGGTTGCTCCTCTTACACATTTTTTTAATAATTGCATTTGTACCCAATTGAATTGCAACTTTTTCCACTTCAATAAGTATTTGCTGATATTGTCCAGAGCCAGGTATTTATGCAAATGCACACCAGATAATGACAAATAACAAACTAATACTGTCAAGGCCTTTCTTCTCTCTGTCATTTCCTTCATAGGTTCTGCTTACTCTCCAATTGTCCTTATTTATGCATCTGTGTGTTGTGGCAGTTTCAGACTGTGCCTTTAAGAAAAGGACAGCTACAGAATTCTGTAGCTGAAATGTTTAGGTGTGAGAAAGGAAAAGAAAGATAATTCTAAATGAATTTCATTGGTAGATCAGTAGAAATGTGGCTTTAAGAACTCAGTCTGAGTTCAGTCAGTGCTGCTTTTCTCTTCTGTTTTTGGCCAGTGCTGACCTTGGACTTATGAGATAAGAAAACTAACTTTTTTCCTTAACAACTGCTTTGAGCAAACAAAATTTCCCTTAATATCTGTTTTCTCTCTTTAATCCTTTTTTGGAAAAGGGGAGGAAGGGGGAACCTGGACCTCATCAAGGCCTTTGACATTGTTCCCCATAGCAAACTCCTGGCCAAGCTGTCAGCCCATGGCTTGGACGGGAGCACACTGCATTGGATTAGGAACAGGCTGGAGGGCCAAGCCCAGAGAGTGGTGGTGAATGGTGTCACATCAGATGGTGGCCAGGCACTAGAGGTGTGCCCCAAGGGTCAGTGCTGGGCCCCATACTCTTTAACACCTTTATTGATGATCTGGATGAGAGCATTGAGTCCATCATCAGTAAATTTGCTGACAACACCAAGCTGGGGGCAGGAGTTGATCTGCTAGAGGGTTGAGAGGCTCTGCAGAGGGACCTCGACAGGCTGGATGGATGGGCAGAGTCCAACGGCATGAGATTGAACACATCCAAGTGCCGGGTTCTGCATGTTGGCCACAGCAACCCCATGCAGTGCTACAGGATGGGGTCAGAGTGGCTGGAGAGCAGCCAGGCAGAGAGGGACCTGGGGGTGCTGGTTGATGGCAGGCTGAACATGAGCCTGCAGCGTGGCCAGGCAGCCAAAAGGGTCAATGGCATCCTGGCCTGCATCAAGAACAGTGTGGCCAGCAGGAGCAGGGAGGTCATTCCGCCCCTGTACTCAGCACTGGTTAAGCTGCACCTTGAGTCCTGTGTCCAGTTCTGGGCCCCTCAGTTTAGGAAGGATGTTGACTTGCTGGGATGAGTCCAGAGAAGGGCAACAAAGTTGGTGAGGGGTTTGGAACAGAAACCCTATGAGGAGAGACTGAGGGAGCTGTGTTTGCTTA
This sequence comes from Melanerpes aurifrons, assembly GCA_011125475.1. Taxonomy (NCBI): domain Eukaryota; kingdom Metazoa; phylum Chordata; class Aves; order Piciformes; family Picidae; genus Melanerpes; species Melanerpes aurifrons. The sequence continues at coordinate 7,285,362 of WWNC01000044.1, forward strand.
GCTTGGAGAAGAAGAGACTCAGGGGAGACCTTATTACTCTCTACAACTACCTGAAAAGAGGTTGTAGACAGGCGGATGTTGGTCTCTTCTCCCAGGCAGCCAGTACCAGACCAAGAGGACACAGTCTCAGGCTGCACCAGGGGAGGTTCAGGTTGGATGTTAGGAAGAAGTTCTATACAGAGAGAGTGATTGCCCATTGAAATGGGCTGCCTGGGGAAATGGTGGAGTTGCCATCATTGGAAGTGTTTAGAAGGAGACTTGATGGGGTGCTTGGTGCCGTGATTTAGTTGTTTAGGTGGGTTGGATTGGTTGATGGGTTGGACGCGATGATCTTGAAGGTTTCTTCCAACCTGGTTTATTCTATGTATGTATGTAAAGCAGTTTTGGGGGGAACCCGGGCCGGGGGGGGGGGCAGAATTCTCCTCCAGAGAGAGTTTCTGTGTTAGGTTCTTTCCTGTATATTTTTGTACATACTGTAAATACTGTATATTTTGTATATATTTATTGCATTTCATTCTACTTGTGAAATACAGCTTTTTCATTCGCTTCTCTGACTGAGTTAGCTGTGCTTTATGTGGTGGGAGGATTAAACTTTCACACTACCACACATGTCTAGAAGCTTTTCTTCTGGATAACCTGTTGCACTTGTAAGTTTTACAAGCTAAAGAAGAACATAATAAGTTTTATCTTTCTGTTTTTCAATTTTATTGCCTTCCACTTTTATAAAAGATATCCTACTTTTGCATTACAAGGAAAGATTTCTGAATGCAGCAGTTTAGGCTGGGTGCCTCCTGTTGCTGCCACACAAGATACACCTCCTGTGTCCCAAGTGTCCAGCCCAGTGGGTGGACACAGGAAACAACATATTCCATACCCATAATATCCTGTACCCATTAAATCCATCTGCAAAGCCATTCACTTCCTCTTTCTTCCCTCTCTGCTCCCATGAGAGATGCTCCATATCAGGTAACAATGGGGGAGTATCTCTAGGCTTCTTAGGCCTGGTTAGGCCTAAGGCCAGGAGGAGAAGGGGGAGGGGCGGTCTCAGATCTGGCCAGTCTTGAGACCAGCCTAGCAGTGGGCAGGGGGGAAGAAGGAGCCCTGGGGTTTTTGGGTATGCGCTCAGGTGGGGAAAGGGGAAGTCCTGGGAGGCTTTTGGGTATGCTGTAAGGGGACTCTGTGTGTTTTGGGTTTCTTTTGTCACTATGCTTGCAGCTCTCTGTGAAACACTAATGCTTTTCCATTTAAACTTTACATCACATCTGCAATCCATTTGTGTGAGTGTCATTCTTCTGCACCCTTTGGGGACACGAGAGGATCTGCCTGGCCTCAAACCGGGACACTGAAGCACTCTAGTTTTACCCAGTCTGTCTATTTCCTTCATTTATGTTTTGATTTAGAATCCATTGAAGATTATGAGAAGACAACTAAAGTTCACTGAAGTTGGTTGATATTCATACTTTGTAAACTGCATATGGCAGTAACCTGCTTGATTTCTCTGTTATCACTTTCAGACTTCTATACTTCACTTGGCATTGTTAGCTACAGAGTTTTGTTGAAGAAACTGAATGCACATAGGAGCTTCATGGCTCAACAGTTATGAGGTTTAAAGATTTCCTCTTCCACTGCAGAAATTTTAATTGCACTGGGGCTGTGTTTTGCCAGCACCAATTAACACAGAAGCTGAAAGTACAATTTAACATTCTGGTCATGTGCACGCAGTCTGATTTGTTGACACCTCCTTAAGTACCTTCCCTCCTGCCTCCCTTGTTCCTTCCTGAAACTCTATAGAGGTTATTACAACAGTTTGCAAACACTAGAGTTTTGTTTTACTGTTACAGAGCAAAAGCATTGTAAGTAGAATGAGATTTTAGAGTTTCTACATATGCTTACATTGAAGAAGCTCACCCTACTTCAATTATACTTGAGCAGCATAAGAGCCTAACCTCAATTCCCCAGCTTGCATAAACGCGCAGGTGGGTATTAATCACTTTGTCTTGCAGAAAACAAAACAAGATTTGGCATTTACATCTGTGTAATTAAACAAAGATTCTAAGAATATCAGACGTTTCCTTATTACTTTAATAATGAATCATGAGTATCTAAATAAGGGGCTGAAGGAAATAGCAGGAAAGAGAATGGAATAGTGTTGGGCTCTCTTAATGCTTCATAGTCAAAGTGGAACTGATAAGATTTTCAGCTCTCAAACAAACAAACAAACAAACAAAAAACAACACCAAAAACAAACCCCCCAAACTGTGAAGCAAACAACACGTCAAAAACCTGTTTGCATTTGCCTTGAACAATTATCAGAGTGCATACCCTAATGGTATGGTCAGATTAGGAAGAGAACTGGATAGTACCATGATGTGCCTTTGATAGTTTTCTGTTTTCTTACCAGAATGTATGCTTTGCTTTCCTAAAAAGAGCTGAAATCAGTTGAGCACTCTCATGCTCACAGAACAAAGTCTCTTTCAGGCAGCGCCTATACCCTTCATAAGGTCTTGGAGAAAGTCTCAATAATATTTGCCCTTGATATAGTTTATATTAAATTGGTAAGCTGGAAATATTATAAAATATGAATATGATTTATGAAATATCACAACTTATTCTCCTGAGACAATTGGATCCAGGTTCGTTTGCCCAGTCAATGAGTGGTTAATTGCACACCATAGGATGCTAATAAACAGTGGAATAACAGTCTAGAAAAATCAGAACTTGGAACACAGAGGAACAAACTAGAAACTTCTTCTGCATGTGAAAGAGAAGAGGGGAGAGAGGAAGAAAACAACAAAGAATAAGGAAAAGGAGCATGTGGGCTCTTGAAATCTCCCCCTATAAATTCCCCTTTTGCAAACGGAATGGCCCAATGGCACATTAGCTGTTCAAATCCTGCCAATCAGTTCAAAATGTTGTCTGGCAGGCAAACTGCACACACCTTCTCTCATAGCTCTGTGCAGTTGCCTCTCTGAAAACATGAGGCTTGGGGTCCAGCTTCCACCCCCTCCAGGTAGCCTTAACAGTGCCTGCCTATCAGCTCCTCAACCTCAAACCTGGACCCTGCAACCAAGAGGGAGAAGAGAGGGCAGTGGCCAAACCGGGTTTAGCTGGCTTGTTAATGCCTCTCCCAGGACAGCACTATACTAGAGACAGGGAACTGTTGTAAAAAGACAAATAGGGTTAGATTTACAAGGAAGGTTTAGGTTTCATCACTGTAATAACACACTTTAAACCACCCTCAAGTTGTTTCACCCATCTGCAAAAGCAGAAGTTCATCAAATTAATCTTGCTTGCCATGTCATCAGGGTAAGAAGCTAGGCGTAAACAGAAGGGCACTGTACTCTCCTGTGTGCTGTACCTGTGTGTTAGCCCTTATGCCTTGATCCTTCTGTGTTCACTTTTTCCAGAATGCACAAAAGCATTCTTGCTTGTTTGCTTGTTTAAAATTATATGCTCTCCTATAAATAAATACATCTCTGGGGGTTGTTACTCTTGTTATTGTCATTTATGCAATAACTGCTTCATAGCTATCACAACAGCTATGGTATTAGCTCCAAAACCAATACTAGCATTATTGCACCACTCACCATGTGTGTTTCATAGACTTTTTAAAATTTCAGTCTTTTCTGATTGTTTCACTTCTGCTTTCCTGTGTCAAGTATTTATTAAATACCTACCACACTCAGCCTCAGTTATACTTCTGTAACTCCTTAAGTGTTTAACTCCTTAGCTACTTAACTCCTTAAGTTCCTAATTTTATGTATCGAATTTTCTTGGCATTCATCTTTCAAAATCACTACCAGCTGAATTTCATCCCACCACTAACTAAGAAACTATTCTGTCATTCTGAGGAATATGTTAACAATGTACCCTGCTTCACAGAGTAAATTACATTGATATAAATAATTGAGAGATTTGACTACAAAGTCTTTGTTTAGCCCATGAGATCATTCATAAGGAAAAAAATGTGTAAAATAAACTAGCTCCATGACATAAGAACTGACTATAATGGCTATAGTAAACAAGCAATAAGGAAAATGCAGGACGTTAATAGGACATCACTCAAATGTTGGTGAAATTCAATGGAACGAAGTTGCTAACTCTCCCCCTTCAGCTTTGTAAATATTCTCTAAAACTGCTTTATAAGTATTACCATGACAGTTAGCTTGGACACACCATGGAAGCAAATTTAGGATGATGCCAAATGGGCAACTATAGAGTTTACGTGGCATGAAACAGGTCTTCAAGATCATGAGAGGATGCAATAATATTTCCACTGAATAAGTTACAGTTTCTCCATTCACATCTGTAAAAAATTGAAAGAAAAAAAATAAGGCTGGAGTATTGAAGGGATTCTGCGGATAGAGGTGTCATAGATTAGTGACTTCTGGAAAGACCCAAAATGTAAAAAAATGGCCAGATAGATCAGTGTCCAGTCAGTGATAGACCACATAATTAAAAATTACAGAGCATAAAAAACTGCTGACTGTTTCCAATTGTAATGTGAAAGGGCATCTACACAGTTGTGACTCAGTAGCGCTGGAGGAAGGCAAAGGAAAATGTGTTAAAGGCCTAATGAGGTGTGTGGGTCAAAGTCACTGCCATGGTTTATGGTTGTTCAGGTTGTTAGTTCCCACAATGCATCACTATTCAAGAGAGAGAGGGAACAGGAGGGAGCAGAGATGGAAGGATTTGTGTGGGAAGGCATATTCTTACTGTGTAAACTGCTTTCTCTTACTTCTTCCTGAACAGATCAGACAATATAATTTAAAAGAGCCACTTAAGATTCCCAGACAGTTTCAGTAATTGATTCAGTATTTTTATAATCCAGGAGACACACTTGTTTATTTTAGCAGGCTTGGGAATTGTTCCCTCGACACCCTTAAAAAGTGTAACAGGGAAAAAGGAGATAAAGGTCTTAGTATATCAGTAGGAACAGAAAGCACAAAGGGACTACTATATAAAGTGTTAGATGAAACTCAACACCAGTGACAAAATGTCAGCTGTGGCCTTTCTCAGAGTGGTCCAATTCCACCCACGCAACAGAGAATTTGCATAACTGGCAACCTACTATCTCCAAATGGTGTCTCCTGTGATGGGGTGGCTCTGGTGCATAGAGAAAAGCACGAAAATCACTAGGTCCCAAACACCTTGGAGGGGTCTCACTTTAGGAGCTCCCTAGACCAGTGTTTACTTCAAGAATACTTCTTTCATTTCATTACGTGAGTATTGAATGCACAAGACATTAAGCAATTCCAACATAAGAAAAGACAATTTAGAATAGAATAGAATAGAATAGAATAGAATAGAATAGAATAGAATAGAATAGAATAGAATAGAATGGAATAGAATAGAATAGAATAGAATAGAATGGAATGGAATGGAATGGAATGGAATGGAATGGAATGGAATGGAATGGAATGGAATGGAATGGAATGGAATGGAATGGAATAGAGTAGAATAGAATAGAATAGAATAGAATAGAATAGAATAGAATAGAATAGAATAGAATAGAATAGAATAGAATAGAATAGAATAGAATAGAATAGAATAAACCAGGTTGGAAGAGACCTTCAAGATCATCACGTCCAACCTATCACCCAACACCACCTAATCAACTAACCCATGTAACCAAGCACCCTGTCAAGTCTCCTCCTGAACACCTCCAGTGACAGCGACTCCACCACCTCCCCAGGCAGCCCATTCCAATGGGCAATCACTCTCTCCGTGTAAAACTTCCTCCTGACCTCCAGCCTGAACTTCCCCTGGCGCATTTCTCACAACTTCAATGAGTGTGTAAACACTCTACTGGAGAAATGTGCTTTCAGTTATTTTCTGAGTGATGGAGAGGCTGCAAATCCTTCCCTTGGGTTGTAGAAGAAACCATTGTATAATGAAGACCTCAGAAGTCCACCAAAGATACTCAATCTGGATCTGCCAAGGCCTCTTCTGTGCCTCTCCATCAATCAAGTACACTTTTATTTCCCTTGCATATAAAAGGCAGCTATTTTCCTAATTAGTACACAAATGGAGTGCTCCTGGTTTTGCTCAAAGTGTCACAGCTTAATTGTTACATAAACAAGAACTTTTTTGGTCTAGGAAAATGAGATTTTTCAGTAAAGCATGTCAGTATAAGTGTTTCATGCTTAGATCCAAGCAGATGAGGCCCTCCATAGGCAAATAGAAGTGGCTTCCAGGTCACAAGCCCTGGTCCTCATGGGTGATTTCAACCACCCGGACATCTGCTGGAGGGACAACACAGCAAGGCACCAGCAATCCAGGATGTTCCTGGACTGCATAGAAAACAACTTCCTCCTCCAAATGGTAGAGGAACCAACAAGAAATGGTGCTATGCTGGACCTTGTTCTCACCAACAGGGAAGGGCTGGTAAGCAATGTGAGGCTCAGAGACGGCCTTGGCTGCAGTGACCATGAAGCAGTTGAATTTAACATCCTCAGGGCAATCAGGAGGAAGTATTCCAAGCTCACGACCCTAGACTTTAGGCGTGCAGCTTTTGATCGCTTCAGGGATCTGCTAGCCAAAGTGTCGTGGGACAAAGCCCTGGAGGGAAGAGGGACCCAGGACAGCTGGTCAATATTCAAGGACCACCTCCTCTGTGTCCAGGAGCTCTGTGTACCAACAAAGAGAAAAGCAGGTAAGAATGTCAGGAGGCCTGCCTGGATGGGCAAGGAGCTACTGGACACACTATTACTTAAAAGGAAACTCTACAGGAAGTGGAGAGAAGGACAGGTAGAACAGGGGGAATATAAGGAAGCTGCCCGAGCAGCGAGAGTCCTGGTTAGGAAAGCCAAAGCAGAGTTTGAATTGAATGTAGCCAGGGAGATTAGAGGGAACACTAAGAACTTTTACAGGTATATTAATGGGAAGAAGAAGACTAGGGAAGGTGTGGGCCCCCTCAGAAAGGAAAATGGTGACATGGTCACAAGTGATGAGGAAAAGGCTGAGGTACTTAATAACTTCTTTACCTCAGTCTTCACTGCAAGGGCCTCTAGCCACACTCCTGATGTTATGGAAGTCAATGCCAGTGACGGGGAGGAAGAACTGCCCATTGTAAGTGCAGATCAGGTTCGTGATCATCTGAAGAACCTGAAAGTGTTCAAGTCCATGGGACCCGACGGGATACACCCACGGGTACTGAGAGAACTGGCAGATGAGGTTGTTAAACCCCTCTCTATTATATTTCAAAAGTCATGGCAATCTGGTGAAGTCCCCACGGACTGGAAAAGGGGAAACATTGCCCCCGTCTTCAAAAAGGGTAAGAAGGAGGAACCAGGGAACTCCAGGCCAGTCAGTCTCACCTCTGTGCCTGGAAAGATCTTGGAGCAGATCCTCCTGGAGTCACTACTCGCTCAAAAGAATAGTGAAGAGGTGATTGGGAACAGTCAGCATGGCTTTGCCAAGGGCAAATCCTGCCTGACCAACCTGGTGGCCTTCTATGAGCAGGTGACAAAATTAATAGATGAGGGGCGAGCAACTGATGTCATTTCTCTGGACCTGAGCAAAGCCTTCGACACTGTCCCGCACCACATCCTGGTCTCCGAACTGGTGACACATGGGTTTGATGGGTGGACCACTAGATGGATAAGGAACTGGCTTGATAGCTGCACCCAAAGAGTGGCTGTCAATGGCTCCATGTCCCAGTGGAGGCCAGGGACAAGCGGAGTCCCTCAGGGATCAGTCCTGGCACCAGGCTTGTTCAACATCTTTGTGGGTGACATGGACTTCTTTGCCTCAATTTTTAACAGCAAGGCAGGAGTTCAGGACGAGTGGCCTCCGGAGCTGGGCGATGGGGTCGGCGAGCAGTGTAATGCCCCGGACTGGAAACTGGCCAACGTGGTCCCCATCCACAAGAAGGGTCGGATGGAGGAACCTGGAAACTACAGGCCCGTCAGCCTGACCTCAGTGCCAGGGAAAGTGATGGAGCAGATTATCCTGGCGGCAATAACTGCGCACCTGAAGGATGGCCAAGGGCTCAGGTCCAGCCAACATGGATTCAGGAAGGGCAGATCCTGCCTCTCCAACCTGATCTCTTTCTATGATCAGGTGACCCGCCTGGTGGATGTGGGGAGGCCTGTGGATGTGGTCTACCTAGACTTCAGCAAGGCCTTTGACACCGTCCCCCACAGCAAACTGCTGACTAAGCTGTCAGCCCGTGGATTGGACCGTTACACTCTGTACTGGGTTAGGAACTGGCTGGAGGGCCGGGCCCAGAGAGTGGTAGTGAACGGTGCCACATCCAGCTGGAGGCCAGTCACCAGTGGTGTCCTCCAGGGATCAGTGCTGGGCCCTGTCCTCTTCAACATCTTCATTGATGATCTGGATGAAGGAGTAGAGTCAGTCATCAGCAAGTTTGCAGATGACACAAAGTTAGGGGCAGATGTTAGTCAGTTAGAGGGTAGAAAGGCTCTGCAGAGGGACCTCGACCGACTGGACAGATGGGCAGAGTCCAATGGGATGGCATTCAACAACTCCAAGTGCCGAGTGCTGCACTTTGGCTACGGCAATCCCATGCAGAGCTATAGGCTGGGGTCGGAGTGGCTGGAGAGCTCCCAAACAGAGAGGGACCTGGAGGTACTGATCCACAGCCACCTGAATATGAGCCAGCAGTGTGCCCAGGTGGCCAGGAGGGCCAATGGCATCCTGGCCTGCATTAGGAATAGTGTGGCCAGCAGGAGCAGGGAGGTCATAGTGCCCCTGTACTCTGCTTTGGTTAGGCCGCACCTAGAGTACTGTGTCCAGTTCTGGGCCCCTCAATTTAAGAAGGACATCGAAACACTTGAACGTGTCCAGAGAAGGGCAACAAGGCTGGTGAGAGGCCTTGAACACAAGCCCTATGAGGAGAGGCTGAGGGATCTGGGATTGTTTAGCCTGGAGAAGAGGAGGCTCAGGGGTGACCTCATTGCCCTCTACAACTACCTGAAGGGTGGTTGTAGCCAGGAGGGGGTTGGCCTCTTCTCCCAGGCAACCAGCACCAGAACGAGGGGACACAGGCTCAAGCTGCGCCAGGGGAAGTTCAGACTCGAGGTGAGGAGGAAGTTCTTCACCGAGCGAGTCATTCGGCATTGGAACGGGTTGCCCAGGGAGGTGGTGGAGTCATCGACCCTGGAGGCGTTCAAGGGAAGATTGGACGTGGCACTTGGTGCTATGGTCTAGGCATGGGGTCTGTGTTGATAGGTTGGACTCGATGATCCCTGAGGTCCTTTCCAACCTAAGTGATACTGTGATACTGTGATACTGTGACAGTGGCATTGAGTGCACCCTCAGCAAGTTTGCTGATGACACCAAGCTGTGTGGTGCAGCAGACACGCTGGAGGGAAGGGAGGCCATCCAGAGGGACCTTGACAGGCTGGAGAGGTGGGCACAAGCCAACCTCATGAAGTTCAATAAGAGCAAGTGCAGGGTCCTGCATCTGGGTGGAGGCAATCCCAGGCACAAATCCAGGCTGGGCAGTGACTGGCTGGAAAGTAGCCCTGAGGAGAGAGGCTTGGGGGTGCTGGTGGACAAAAAGCTCAACATGAGCTCTCAATGTGCATTTGCAGCCCGCAAGGCCAATCAGATCCTGGGCTGCATCAGGAGAAGTGTGGCTAGCAGGTCGAGGGAGGTGATCCTCCCCCTCTACTCAGCCCTGGTGAGACCCCACCTGGAGTACTGTGTCCAGTTCTGGAGCCCCTATTACAAGAGGGATGTGGAGGTGCTGGAACGTGTCCAGAGAAGGGCCAGGAGGATGATCAGAGGGCTGGAGCACCTCTCCTATGAGGACAGACTGAAGGAGTTGGGGCTGTTCAGTCTGCAGAAGAGAAGGCTCCGAGGTGACCTAATTGTGGCCTTCTAGTATCTGAAGGGGGCCTACAGGAAGGCTGGGGAAGGACTTCTCAGGATGTCAGGTAGTGATAGGACTAGGGGGAATGGAATGAAGCTGGAGGTGGGGAGATTCAGGCTAGATGTGAGGAGGAGGTTCTTCACCATGAGAGTGGTGAGACCCTGGAATGGGTTGTCCAGGGAGGTGGTCGAGGCCCCGTCCCTGGGAGTGTTTAAGAGCAGGCTGGATGAGGCTCTGTCCAGCCAGATCTAGTGTGGGGTTTCCCTGCCCATGTCAGGGGGGTTGGAACTAGATGATCCTTGTGGTCCCTTCCAACCCTGAATGAAACTATGAAACTATGAAACTATTTCACAGTAAGCTACAGCATATCATTTAGCGCACAACAACTATCAGCATGCCATGTTGTGGCACCATAAACAACATGGGATTAGCTCTTTACCTATCAAGAAACTATGTCAGAAGAAAAGAAAAACAGAATCAAGTGAAAAGTAAATTAAAGTGAATTTTTAAATTTCTGCTCTGGTTTCTTTCTCTGGGTGATTGCTCTCTGCATGAAAAACTCTTTTTCATGCAGACAGTGTGAAATGTTTTGTTGGCTGCTGCTTGTTGGTTTGGTTGTTGTTGTTTGTGGGTTTTGTTGTTTTGTTGTTGTTGTTTGGGTTTTTTCGGCAGATCTGGTTGGTTGGTTGGTTTTTTACTTTGATGAAATACCTGTGTGACAGGACACTAAAAGGAAAAAAATGTTTTAGCATAAGAAATCTGACTCAGAAGAAACAGGACTTGGTCATGGGTGAGGAGCAGGAACCATGCATCATGGTTGGGCATAGCTCCCTAGTATTTCTGAAAACCAGCTTGGAGACATATAGAGAAGAGGAGGAATAAACACTCACAGGACAGTTGCTAAGTGGAATACACAAAAGCAAATGAAGTAAGGGAAATATTTTACACACAGAGTAAATCCTTCAGGTATAGCAGATACGGGTTTCTTTCAGATGCTGATGAAAAACAATCAAAGACTTTCGTTTATCTTGGCTTTGGTTGCAGAGGTTTGCTAGAGACTTCTACTTGCCTTGACATAGAAGGGTCTGGAAAATGTCTGCTCTTTTTCCTGAGGAGAGGTACTTTGGAGACAGTTTTATGACAAATGTGTTTCAATTAAAGTAATGAAGTAATCTATTTATTATTATCTTTTGTTGTTGTTTTTCTTTTTGTTTTCCTTTTTCAATTTTTCTTTTTCTTTTTTCCTTTTGTTGTCTTTCTTCAATTTATTTCTCATCTTCTTTTTCTTTTCTTCTTCTTTTTACGTTCTTTTCCTCTTTATCTTGCCTGACCTCTTAAAAATACATGACATTTTAACTGTCAGGTCTGAAGCTGGGTGCCATACCACGTATTTGGAGAATGTGTTTGAACGGCTTGCACACAGTTCCAGGGCAGAAAGGAAGGATTTTCAGTTGCTTGAAATTCCTGAAGAAGCTTGTGCTCTGTCTTACAATGTTTTTAACATGGGCAAGAGTTTAGAGCACTGAAAAGCAAAATCTCAATACAATTGTGAAGGAATGATTTTGTCTTAAGATATGGATCACACACGAATGTAGCATAAGTCACTCCTTCCCCAGTCTTTTTTTCCTTTTATAAGCTGTAATCCCAGAAGATATCTGATGCAGGAAAAGGAGGTGTCTTTGCTGTGACAAGAGCTCTTTCATTGGATAAAGGAAGCAACTCTTCATAAAGGCATGTCTGCAAAAGAAATTCTTCAGACCTTTGAACCACAGCAAGCCACTTTAATTTCTACAGAGAAAGGAGGCAGCTTCATGTACAAGTTAATCTGGAACAAGCTTTTCTTTAATAGGAAGCTCTCCTGTTGGGTGATTGAAAGTTCTGGAGCCCCTATTACAAGAGGGATATGGATGTGCTGAAAGGTGTCCAGAGAAGGGCCACGAGGATGAGCAGAGGGCTGGAGGACCTCTCCTATGAGGACAGACTGAAGGAGTTCGGGCTGTTCAATTTAGAGAAGAGAAGGCTCCGAGGTGACCTAATTGTGACCTTCCAGTATCTGAAGGGGGCCTACAAGAAGGCGGGGGAGGGACTTCTCAGGATCTCAGGTAGTGATAGGACTAGGGGGAATGGAATGAAGCTGGAGGTGGGGAGATTCAGGCTGGAGGTGAGGAGGTAGTTCTTCAGCATGAGAGTGGTGAAGCCCTCGAACGGGTTGTCCAGGGAGGTGGTTGGGGAGTTGTCCCTGGGGGTGTTTAAGCCCAGGTTGGATGAGGCTCTGGCCAGCGTGATGTAGTGTGAGGTGTCCTTGCCCATGGCAGGGGTGTTGGAACTAGATGATCCTTGTGGTCCCTTCCAACCCTGACTGGTACTATGATACTATGATAAAATCACATCACACTGAAGTAGGAATCATGCTATGGCTAATAATACAGAGTAGAGGCTGTTTCTATACCATGAGCCAGAACAAGAACTGGGGCTTTAAATTTAAAGCAAGTCCTGAGTGTCAGCAGCAGAAATATTGGGTTTTTTTAATGTTAGGAGAAAACATTGCCTGTTTAAGTCTGCTTATCTCTTGTAGATTAAAATTGTGTGTGTGTCTTAGAGACAAGCTATTATCTTATCTGCTTAAACCACAGATAAGAAGATTGCCTTAAAAGTACATGTACAAAGTCCTCTCTTAATTTTTAATTCTTCTTAGCTCATAGATGTAACACATTATTTCCAAAATAAAAGACATGCACACATCTTTTGCTTTCAAATGTCAGGTGTTTTGGTCCCAGAGTAACCAGGAAGTCTCCAATGGTCTTGCCAAAAGAGATAAAATTAACTTTGCCACATAGTCCATATTCATATAACTATGATTAAGCAAAACATACTCCAGTGCTTTTGAGAGACATTTCTCCTACTATAAATGAAAATGAATTTGCACCCATTTGCTGTCTTTGGCACTCCAGACTGAACATTTCTTTCTGACTCTGTGCATAACACTGAGCAATCCCAGCCAAACATCACACAATCTTTAGTTTTTCCTCTTTAACAAATTTATTATTGATTGCCTTTTAGTTCTGTATGTAAAACAGAATTGATGGGCTCTGTTCATAATATATATTTAGATAGGAGGGATTTAATGCCAGTTTTTCATCTTATATACAACTTTTTGTGGCTGTCATGAAGGCATGGTCTAAAATATGCATGTATCTGGGTTTATTACTGCATAGAGTAGAAGTAGTGACTAGTTAACACAATTATTTTGATGGGATGCAATTTTAATTTCATATGTGACAAAAATGAGACGTAGATAATGTTCACTGAGCTATTCAGACACCCTTTTATTAAAAGCAAGAAAACAGGAAACAAAGAACAATCCAAAAAGGAGGAAGCCTGCCAGAAAAGGCTCAAAACATTTGAAACAAAATAAAGATATAATGATAGGCAAAAATTATTTTAAATACAAATGTATCAATTAATTTCTAAGAAGTCTAGCATTCTCCTGAACCATCTCAAGAGCCTGATTAAAAGGAATAACAAACGGGAGCCATGTGCTGTAGGTAGGCTCAAATAAAATGCATTTGAATACTGCTTACATCAAATAATATGTAAAATGAAGCTCAGGCATTTATTTTTAATTATATGCTTCAAAATTATGATACAGAAAGAAGGATAGTCGTAAAGGCAACCGTCCTATACATGGAAAAACTTGTTCCTATTTCTGTTGGACTTTGAGTTTGTGGGTGAAGAATTAGCCCCACTGTGACTCAGTTTCTCGTATTACAAGCTCATAATGTTGTTTATAACATCTGGTTTTAAGAACATGGTCTCTGAGTCATTTGGAGTGATGCATGTTGTTTGCACTTCAACTGCACAGTGCCCGCAGAATTGAGGAATTTGATCATCATTATTGCATCTGTGTACTACCAAAATAAAAATTAAAACCTACGTTCAAATTTCCTATATCCAAATCTCCGCTATGAATATAAACCATTCTGTTTCCATGGCAATGCATCACTTCCCTAGTCATCAACATATTTCATTTGAGCTATCACCCCCACAGAAGAAAACAGGATTTCTGTGGAGTATTATACTTGCTTGGTTTGGGGGGCTTTTTGGTGGTTTAGTTAGGTTTGGTTTTCCTGGATGTCTAATAAAATGACCAGGAGTGCTATCATTAGTTCTGCAAAAGCACCACAGAAGTTAGAATAGGATAGTTTTACAAATCCTTCAAACTTCTGAACCGGCTGAATTTGAAATTATCTCATCACCTGCTACTTATATACACTCCCTATTTTTTCCTGAAAGATCCCAGCAGCAGTTTCTTGTCCATGGACAATGGTACATTCTACCTCGCTTTCAGTTCCAGGAAGAAATCCATCTCCTCCTAAACATGGGGTTCCTTTTGGGCATGCAATTCTGCTGTCTTTCTACATTTGCTTTCATTTCAACACACCAGAAAATTATTGGGATGAGTAAGATAAAATAAATAAAAGCTGCAAGCAGGTGTAAAAAACAGATGTGATAAAAAATTAAACAGCTGTGGCAGAGAAGATCTTTTTATTACAACATATTATTTTTCAATTTATAAAGCTGATGACTACATTTCACCCCCAATTTCTGAACTTCAGTAGAAATCAACCTGAGAAATAATTAAAGCAATATAGTCCTGGCAATGTTTTCTGGAACAACCTAAACTATGTTAAAGAAAGTGTATTTTTATACAGTGCTTTACAATTTTTGGTGAATAACTTATTATTAAAGTCATGAATTTCAGAGGATTACAAAGAGTCTGGTAATTATTTAGATAAAATATTCAGACTTCTTGTGCTCCTTGGTGTGCATCAACTTTTAACACTGAGAATCAAGAAGAAACTTTACCTGTCCTCCACAGAAGATTTTTCCATCATTGCAGGGTCCATGGCTTTCCAGAGCAGGTGGCCCTAGCCTTCACTGAATGATCATATAGCTGCTGCTTCCACTGTGCTTCAGTTTTGTTGTCCTTGGAGAAGAAATTGTTTGCTTGATGAGCTTCAGCCTTTTCAAACGGCAGGTAGAAAAGTGTTTGGGTTTAATATGTTCTTTACTGCAGGAATTACACAGACAAATAATCAGCTGGAACACTCACAGGGTATTTGCATGCATAATTAGATGACTTGTATACACAATTTCATATGCAGCTTGAACCTGAGCCTGACAATTATGAAGAATTAGGTAGCAGCATTAACACCATTTTGGTAGAGTTTCTCGGGATTAGCACCAGTCTGTCTTTGTTTCTGAAGAAAAGATCAGTATCTGCACATCAGTCCTTTTAGAAAATATCAATAAAGACACTAAGACATGTTAAAACAAATTTCTGCTATTTCCTTGTATCTGGTGTTTTCTGGGGGATTTTTTTGAGTTGTGAGTTTTGTTGGTTTGGTTTGTTTGTTTTCCTAATGAGATCTAGGAAACTTTAAATCAGGGACATTAACTAACCCTTTGAATTCTCAAATGTGCCTGTTTTCTCCTCTTATTATAATGCTCTGATACAGACTCAGTATATGATCTGGACACTTCCACTCTCTGATAAAGATCTTCTTTCCATAGGAAAGCTTGTACTTCTCTCCAATGTTAGACTTTTTTCCAGTGTGCATTACAGGGAATAGAATAAACCTTTATTTATTTTAGAATAAGCCAAACCAGGTTGGAAGAGACCTTCAAGATCATCACATCCAACCCATCAACCAATCCAACCCACCTAAACAACTAACCCATGGCAACCCAAGAAAAAACTAACCCATGGCACCCATGGAACTGGCACTTTGAATTGGGCAACAGCCTTCTGGTGGCTCTTTGCACACAACTAGGGATCTGTTCAGTTCATTTATTGCAGTCATTCTTTATACTCGCTTCATACCACTTTTTCCTTCTGGTTTCTTTAAGAAGTGGAACACATTTGATTCCAGGAAGCAATGTATCCTGCAGGATTGAATACTAGCTGGATAAAAAGGTCTTGATTTTCTTCCAGGGCTTCTCGGTGTTGTGAGTCACTTCACTTCTCCAGACCACTATTTCTAACAGTGGAACAGATGATGTTATAGCATTTTTAAAGCACTTTTGAGATATTTTGATGAAAGGTGCTCTGTAAGAATTAGGTAACATTTCTGTTTGCATCTGCAAGCACTTACTGGTGTCAAATTCAAGAGAACTGTGTACTTGTGTTCTGCAAGAGTCATTCTTACCAGTTCTTTCTCAAGCACGTGATAAACATCTCTTGTAGCATTTATGATAATGCGCTTTGGTGTCCTTTCTTCCCCCTCCCTGTCCTAAACTATACTAATGGTATTTAATTTCTTCTCATATGAGAACAGTGCTTACCTAAGAGTCCGTAATGAACCTTTAGAGGTCTGATATAAGTCACATTGAGATTAGTAAGCAGAATCTGAAAATTTCAGATGGTTTTCAAAGACCTTGTTTTTCTTGTTTTCTTCTCTTTTCTTTTTCTTCCCTTATGTTTCTTCATCTTCTGATTAAATTGGCTAAATGGGGATGTAGTCACACTGGAAATTATAAGATTATTTGGATTTTTTTATGAGCAGTGTTTGGACTAGACAACATCCTGGTGCTTCATTTTCCTTCCATTATGTGAAAACTTTTCAAGATTATGATGAATTTCCTCTTGCAAATTAACAGACATACATTTAAGAAAGAGGGATAATATTTTGGGGGTGTCTATTAATAATAACTGGAGAAATAGCAGGTGATCCCTTCCTTAAGAAAAACATTCAACAGAACTGATAAGTAGTTAGCTTTCTTCTCAACTCTTTCCTTTACTGGGAAATTTTCATATAAATAAATAATGTCGATCTCACCCCCAAATCCCTTCAAATAATCCTTATATCTGTGATGGAGTTAATTTACAAAGGTAACTTGACTTAATACAATTCAACATGTGTGTAATCTCTGCAAGTGTGGGAATAAAATTTGTGGATGTGGATTGACCCAAACACTTACTGGAATTTTATATATAAAATTAGTAGCTCAGCAGAATTTATTATTTATTAAAACTCCAAAATAAATTTCCATACAGATGATACTACAGATTTATGTGGTCTTTGTTTTGGAAAGTAACAGCAAAAAGCCTGTGAGGGACCTGAAGGGTCACTATATAGAGAGTGGGTTTTTTCACAAGGTTTTTTTTCAAGTGCCTAAAACCAACTCAGTTTAACAACTAACCTGGGTATAGATCTCTGCATTTCTGGGGTTGTTGGTACACTGTAACTTAATTCTCTTCAAGGGCCCCTCTCCACAGCTATTGCCATTCTCCTATGAAGAAACAAGCATTAATAATAAGACCATGCCTCTGTATTTCTGTATTGTCTGAGCTGGTAGTGTCCTGGAAGAGGCATTAATTAGACATTTAAATCTGTTTTGAGTCACTGCTCCTTTCTCTTTCCTCTCTGTTACAGGGTCCAGATTGAGGTCGAGGAGCCTAATAGGCAGGCATCTTTAAGGATGCCTAGAGGGGAGTGGAAGCTGAGCCCCGAGCCTCACGACTGCCATATCAGCCACCACGAAAGAAGGCTTGTGCAGTTTACTCGCCACCTAAACATTTTGAATTGATTGGTGGGATTTGAATGGCTAATGTGCCATTGGGCCGTTCAGTTTTCAAAAAGGGAATTTATAGAGCAAGACCTCCTAGGCTCACTCGCTTATACCTTGCTCACTCATTGTACCCAAAGGTTGTAACTCTCACCTCTCTCCCCTGTTTGTTAATGGGATTCAAGGCAGCAACAAGCACCCTACTCGATCCTATCTCTAGAACAATTAGCTTCTTTGTTTAGCCGTGTAGTGATAAAGCTGGGCCTTCAGCAGTGTGCTCCCTCTCATTTCCTCTAAATCTGTGGTTACTGCCTGGTGATTCGTGAAGTAAATATGCTATTTTACCTGCATATTTCTGAGGTTTATAGCTTGTTACCTCTTAGATAGCTCTGTTGTGAACTCAACGGTGGTTCATCTACGCCACTTGAGGCAGCAGTGCTGTTTACTTTCGTGTGTGCAGGGAGATTCTAGTTTGTTCCTCTGTATTGCAAGTTCTGATTGCTCTGGACTGTTAATCCACTATTTATTAGCCTTCTACCATGTGTAATTAACCTGTTATCAACCGGGCAAATGAACCTTAATAAATTGGCACAGGAAAAAAAAATTATATTTCATAAATAATATTCATATTTTATCATATTTCTGGCCAATAAATTAATAAACTATAACAGGTAGCCTCCCACTCCTATAGGAATCTTGAAGGCTCAGGAATAGGCTATCCCAATGTGCTGGAAGATGAGCCGACAGGGTAGACAACAAGCCTGGATGGCCAATGAGCTTCTGAATGAATTAAGATTTTAAAAAGAGGGTGTATCACCTTTGGAGAAAAGGGGAAATAACCCAGGAAATGTTTGCTAGGATGTTGCTAGGTCATGTAGGAAAAAAATTGGAGAGGCAAAAGCCCATTTTGAACTTAGACTGACCACTGCTGTGAAGGACAATACAAGATCTTTTTGTAACTATATGTGATGGAGAGGTTATTAATTTATGAATATTAAATTTGCATATGGAAATTAATTTTTATTAAAAATTATTAATAACCAGTTAATCCCTTTTTTTAATACGCAGATTCTAGTGCATGATTGTGAGATATAGCCCATAAATGGTTTCATATGTAAAATTTAAATCCAATAGAACATTTACAGAATTTTGATTAAAGGAACGCAGGAGGCAATTCCAACATTTGTCCACCAGACGGTGACTTGGCAAGATGCTCACAGCTGCTAGAAATGTCTTGTGGTAGGCACAGGTGCTTTAAAATGTATGTTAGTGGGTGCTGCACATGTGAAACTGAAAAATTAACTCTGTCCTTTGTAGCAAAGCAAATTGCTAGATTATGGCTGCTGTCACGGGGGCTGGCTTCTGGGCTGGTCTGTTATGGGGGGAGGGGGCCTCCCACACCTGATGCTGCAGCTGAATGCTGCGGGTGAGCCTGCAGAGGGGCTTTCCTCCAGATGGTGACAGTGGGGGCAGCCTTTTCCCTCACATGGCGGGGGGGGTGGGATGGGGGTGGGGCTGGTGAGACATAGGCTAGCTGGTTGGCAGATTCCCTTAGAGGACTTGGGTGGTCCCTCGGCATCACAGATCCTCCTGGAGCTGCTGCTTGGGAGTGGCATAGAGTGGTCCCACAGCACAACTTCAGCTGCCAGGGGCTAGTCCCTGCCAGAGGCTCCGGGCTAGCAGGGCGAGTGCTGGCTGCTGGGCAGCGGCCCTGGGGGGATCGGACTGGTGGGAACAGTATGGCAGTGGGAACAGTAGGGTGGTCCTTGGTGGAGCAGCCCTTCAGGGTCGTGTGACCATTTGAGGCTGCGCCTTTAAGAAAGGGACACTGTGACTGAATGTTTTATAAACAAAAGACAGGTCTAAACTAATTTCATTGGTGGATTGGTAGAGTGCAAGTTTAAATTTTGAATGTGACTGAAATTTTCCTCACTGGGCACTTTTCCCTCCTCCTTTTCGCAGCTTGCAGCTTCTAGGCTCTCTACCAGGCTGACCTTGGACTGATAAGTGTGAGGTCTGCAAAAACCTACTAACATTTTGCTCTAATTTGTAACTGCTTTTCATTAACAACTGCCCCTTTCCTCTCTTTCTAACCCTCTCTGGGGAAAAAGGGGAGAGAAAGAGGTACAGGGGGGAACCCTCCTCCAGGAGAGGGGAATCTCATTCCTGTGTTACTTTGCTGTATATGTCTGTGTATATATTGTAAATACTGTAAATTGGTGGACACGGAGGGGAACGTTGTGACAAGGGATAAGGAAAAGGCAGAGATACTTAACACCTTCTTTGCCTCAATTTTTACTAGCAGGACAGAATGTCTTCCAGACAGCTGGCCTCCAGAGCTGGCAAAAGAAGCCAGGGAGCATCATAGTTTTCCGCTATTCCAAAATGGGGTAGTTGTTGATCTGCTCAGTTGCCTGGATCCCCACAAGTCCATGGGACCAGATGAGATCCATCCTAGGGTGCTGAGAGAGCTGGCAGAGGAGCTGGCCAAGCCGCTCTCCATCATTTTTCAGCAGTCCTGGCTCACTAGACAGGTCCCAGAGGACTGGAAGCTGGCCAACATGGTGCCCATCCACAAGAAGGGCCGGTTGGATGAGCCAGGGAATTATAGGTCTGTCAGCCTGACCTCAGTGCCAGGCAAGATCATAGAACAGGTCATCCTGAGTGCATTAACACAGCACTTAGAGGATGGCCAAGGGATCAGGCTCAGCCAACATGGATTTAGGAAGGGCAAGTCCTGCCTGACCAACCAGATCTCCTTCTATGAGCAGGTGACCCGCCTGGTGGATGTGGGGAGGCCTGTGGATGTAGTTTACCTGGATTTCAGCAAGGCCTTTGACACCGTCCCCCGTAGCAAACTCCTGGCCAAGCTGTCAGCCCCTGGCTTGGACAGCAGCACTCTGAGCTGGGTTAGGAAGTGGCTGGATGGCCGAACCCAGAGAGTGGTGGTGAATGGTGTCACATCCAGCTGGCGGCCAGTCAGTAGTGGAGTCCCCCAGGGATCAGTGCTGGGCCCCATCCTCTTTAACATCTTTATTGATGATCTGGACGAGGGCATTGAGTCTATCATCAGTAAATTTGCTGATGACACCAAGCTGGGGACAGGAGTTGATCTGCTAGAGGGTTGAGAGGCTTTGCAGAGAGACCTCGACAGGCTGGACAGATGGGCAGAGTCCAACGGCATGAGATTTAACACATCCAAGTGCCAGGTTCTGCACATTGGCCACAGCAACCCCATGCAGTGCTACAGGATGGGGACACAGTGGCTGGAGAGCAGCCAGGCAGAGAGGGGCCTGGGGGTGCTGGTTGATGGTAGGATGAACGTGAGCCTGCAGTGTGCCCAGGCAGCCAGGAGGACCAATGGCATCCTGGCCTGCATTAAGAAGAGTGTGGCCAGCAGGAGCAGGGAGGTCATTCTGCCCCTGTACACTGCACTGCTTAGGCCACACCTCGAGTCCTGTGTCCAGTTCTGGGTCCCTCAGTTTAGGAAGGACACTGACTTGCTGGAATGAGTCCAGAGAAGGACAACGAAGTTGGTGAGGGGTTTGGAACAGAAGCCCTATGAGGAGAGACTGAGGAAGCTAGGGCTGCTTAACCTGGAGAGGAGGAGACTCAGGGGTGACCTTATTGCTCTCTACAACTACCTGAAGGGGAGTTGTAAACAGGCAGAGGTTGGTCTCTTCTCCCAGGCAGCCAGCACCAGAACAAGAGGACACAGTCTCAGGCCGCTGCAGGGGAGGTTTGGGCTGGAGGTCAGGAGGAAGTTTTACACAGAGAGAGTGATTGACCATTGGAATGGACTGCCCGGGGAGGTGGTGGAGTCGCCGTCACTGGAGGTGTTCAGAAGGAGACTTGACAGGGTGCTTGGTTACATGGGTTAGTTGATTAGGTGGTGTTGGATGATAGTACCATAGTATCATAATATCATAGTATCATTCAGGGTTGGAAGGGACCACAAGGATCATCTAGTTCCAACCCCACTGCCACACTAGATCAGGCTGGACAGAGCCTCATCCAGCCTGGTCTGATGCAATGATCTTGAAGGTCTCTTCCAACCTGGTCTATTCTATTCTATTCTATTCTATTCTATTCTATTCTATTCTATTCTATTCTATTCTATTCTATATATACTCTGCAGCCCCTAAAACCGCTTGTAAATACAGCATCCCTTTTTCCACATCCGGCTGTGGTTAGCAGTGTTTTCTTTCATTTTTTTCTGCCTTCACTTTGGTGTGGGGGAGAAGGCTCAGGCCTTCCCCTCAATCCATGACAGATGGGGCGACAGTTGACAGTGGATGGGCTTGGATGTCTCTGATCCTGTACTGCAGCAGTACAGGATACTGTGATACTGTAATACTTTGATACTGTGATATTGCGAAGTGGCTCAGAGCCTGGTGCCACCAACAGAACTTTGGGTTTTTAATCTTCAGGAACTTTCTATGGCACCAGGTGAGCTAGCAGCAGATGGAGTACATCAGTCACAGAGGTAGAGAAAGATCCTAGCACGTGAGAACAGCCAATCCCCTCAGGGCAATCAGGAGGAAGTATTCCAAGCTTACCACCCTAGACTTTAGGCGTGCTGATTTTGATCGCTTCAGGGATCTGCTAGCCAAAGTGTCGTGGGACAAAGCCCTGGAGGGAAGAGGGACCCAGGACAGCTGGTCACTATTCAAGGACCACCTCCTCTGTGTCCAGGAGCTCTGTGTACCAACAAAGAGAAAAGCAGGTAAGAATGCTAGGAGGCCTGCCTGGATGGGCAAGGAGCTACTGGACACACTATTACTTAAAAGGAAACTCTACAGGAAGTGGAGAGAAGGACAGGTAGAACAGGGGGAATATAAGGAAGCTGCCCAAGCAGCGAGAGACCTGGTTAGGAAAGCCAAAGCAGAGTTTGAATTGAATCTAGCCAGGGAGATTAAAGGGGACACTAAGAACTTCTACAGGTATATTAATGGGAAGAAGAAGACTAGGGAAGGTGTGGGCCCCCTCAGAAAGGAAAATGGTGACATGGTCACAAGTGATGAGGAAAAGGCTGAGGTACTCCATAACTTCTTTACCTCGGTCTTCACTGCAAAGGCCTCTAGCCACACTCCTGATGTTATGGAAGTCAAAGCCAGGGACAGGGAGGAAGAACTGCCCATCATAAAGTGAAGGTCAGGTTCGTGATCATCTGAAGAACCTGAAAGTGTTCAGGTCCATGGGACCTGACGGGATACACCCATGGGTACTGAGAGAACTGGCAGATGAGGTTGCTAAACCCCTCTCTATTCTATTCCAAAAGTCATGGCAATCTGGTGAAGTCCCCACAGACTGGAAAAGGGGAAACATTGCCCACATTTTCAAAAAGGGTAAGAAGGAGGAACCAGGGAACTCCAGGCCAGTCAGTCTCACCTCTGTGCCTGGAAAGATCATGCAGCAGATCCTCCTGGAGTCACTATTCGCTCAAAATAATAGTGCAGAGGTGATTGGGAACAATCAGCATGGCTTTGCCAAGGGCAAATCCTGCCTGACCAACCTGGTGGCCTTCTATGAGCAGGTGACAAAATTAATAGATGAGGGGCGAGCAACTGATGTCATTTCCCTGGACCTGAGCAAAGCCTTCTACACTGTCCCGCACCACATCCTGGTCTCCAAACTGGTGACACATGGGTTTGATGGGTGGACCACTAGATGGATAAGGAACTGGCTTGATGGCCGCACCCAAAGAGCGGCTGTCAATGGCTCCATGTCCCAGTGGAGGCCAGGGACAAGCACAATCCCTCAGGGATCAGTCCTGGCACCAGGCTTGTTCAACATCTTTGTGGGTGCCATGGACAGTGGCATTGAGTGCACCCTCAGCAAGTTTGCTGGTGACACCAAGCTGTGTGGTGCAGCAGACACGCTGGAGGGAAGGGAGGCCATCCAGAGGGACCTTGACAGGCTGGAGAGGTGGGCACAAGCCAACCTCATGAGGTTCAATAAGAGCAAGTGCAGGGTCCTGCATCTGGGTTGAGGCAATCCCAGGCACAAATCCAGGCTGGGCAGTGACTGGCTGGAAAGTAGCCCTGAGGAGAGAGACTTGGGGGTGCTGGTGGACAAAAAGCTCAACATGAGCTCTCAATGTGCACTTGCAGCCCGCAAAGCCAATCAGATCCTGGGCTGCATCAGGAGAAGTGTGGCTAGCAGGTCGAGGGAGGTGATCCTCCCCCTCTACTCAGCTCTGCTGAGACCCCATCTGGAGTACTGTGTCCAGTTCTGGAGCCCCTATTACAAGAGGGATGTGGAGGTGCTGGAAGATGTCCAGAGAAGGGCCAGGAGGATGATCAGAGGGCTGGAGCACCTCTCCTATGAGGACAGACTGAAGGAGTTGGGGCTGTTCAGTCTGCAGAAGAGAAGGCTCCGAGGTGACCTAATTGTGGCCTTCCAGTATCTGAAGGGGGCCTACAGGAAGGCTGGGGAAGGACTTCTGAGGATGTCAGGTAGTGATAGGACTAGGGGGAATGGAATGAAGCTGGAGGTGGGGAGATTCAGGCTGGATGTGAGGAGGAGGTTCTTCCCCATGAGAGTGGTGAGACCCTGGAATGTGTTGTCCAGGGAAGTGGTCGAGGCCCCGTCCCTGGGGGTGTTTAAGAGCAGGCTGGATGAGGCTCTGTCCAGCCTGATGTAGTGTGGGGTGTCCCTGCCCGTGGCAGGGGGGTTGGAACTAGATGATCCCTGTGGTGCCTTCCAACCCTGAATGAAACTATGAAACTATGAAACTATGAAACTATGAAAAGGGCTCTAGGAAGGAAGCTGGCAGGTCTCATTGACAGGGCTTTAAACTAGATTCGAAGGGGGAAGGAGAAGACACCAGTTCCCCCAGACAGGAGTCTGAGGGTGGTAAGCTGGAGCCAGGGGTGAAACCAGCAGCCCAGCTGAAGTGCATGTACACTAATGCAAGCAGCATGGGCAACAAACAAGAACAGTCTCAAGCTGTGCCAGGGGACATTGAGGCTCAGTGTGAGGAGAAAATTCTTCACAGACAGAGAGATTGGCCATTGGAATGTGCTGCCCAGGGAGGTGGTGGAGTCACTGTCACTGGAAGTGTTTATGAGGAGACTGGATGGGGCATAGTTTAGTTGATTAGATGGTGTTGGGTGATAAGTTGGACTTGATAATCTCAAAGTTCTATTCTATTCTTACAGCCTCCCAACTGATGGATCAGTCTCATGCCTTATATCATGGAGGACTCAGAAAGTGTCACTTTTGTTTAGTTTAGGTACTGTCAAAATCTACAACTAGTTCATACCACCTGTAGCTTGCCAATACCAGTCTTTTGCCTGTGAATTGAAAAGCTGACTCTGAACATTGTCTACACACACATGCATGTACACGGGTAAATAGATAGACATTGAGACAGACAGACATTTATCACTTGTATTCATATAGATATTCACAGCATCACAGGATGTTAGGGATTAGAAGGCACCTCTGGAGATCCTCAAGTCCAAACCCTCTGAAAGAGCAGGACCACAGAATCTATCATAGGTCACACAGGAACACATCCAGATAGGTCTTGAAAGTCTCCAGAGAAGGAGAATCCACAAATTCTCTGGGGAGCTTGTTCCACTGCTCTGTGACCCTTACAGTAAAGAAGTTCCTCCTCATGTTGAGGTGGAACTTCCTGTGCTGTAGTTTACATCAATTGCCTCTTCAGGGCAAAACTGAGCAGAGCCTGTCCCTTCTTTCTTGACACCCAGCCCTCATACACTTATACACATTTATTAGATCC
The DNA here is from genome assembly GCA_011125475.1 of Melanerpes aurifrons. Classification (NCBI taxonomy): domain Eukaryota; kingdom Metazoa; phylum Chordata; class Aves; order Piciformes; family Picidae; genus Melanerpes; species Melanerpes aurifrons. The sequence continues at coordinate 7,310,522 of WWNC01000044.1, forward strand.
CCTCTCAGTCTTCTCTCCGGACTAAACAGACACAGGTCTCTCAGCCTTTCCTCATAAGGCAGTGCTCCACTCCCTTAATCATCCTTGTAGTAGCCCTCCATTGGACTGTCTCAAGTAGATCCTTGCCCCTTTTGATCTGGGGAACCCAGAACTGGATGCAATATTCCAGGTGGGGTCTCACTAGAGAAGAGTAGAGGGGGAGGAGAACCTCCTTTGATGTTCTGGACACACTCCTGTTAATGCACCCCAGGATACCATTGGCCTCCTTGGCCACAAGGGTAAATTGCTGTCCCATGGATAACTTGCTGTCCACCAGGTCCTCTCTAGCAGATCGCCTCCTAATCTGTATTGGCGCAGCTAATCATTGCTTCCCAGATGCAGGACTCTGCACTTGTTCTTGTTGAACATCATTGGGTTTCTCTCTGCCTAGCTCTCAGTCTCTCCAGGTCTCTCTGAATGGCCTCACAGCCTTCACAGTATCACAGTATCACTAAGGTTGGAAGAGACCTCAAAGATCATCAAGTCCAACCTGTCACCACAGACCTCATGACTAGACCATGGCACCAAGTGCCACATCCAATCCCCTTTTGAACACCTCTAGGGACGGTGAGTCCACCACCTCCCTGGGCAGCACATTCCAATGACAAATGACTCTCTCTGGGAAGAACTTTCTCCTCACTTCCAGCATAAATTTCCCCTGGTGCAGCTTGAGACTGTGTCCTCTTGTTCTGGTGCTGGTTGCCTGGGAGAAGAGACCAACCCCTTCCTGGCTACAACCACCTTTCAGGTAGTTGTAGAGGGCAATGAGGTCACCCCTGAGCCTCTTCTTCTCCAGGCTAAACAATCCCAGCTCCCTCAGCCTCTCCTCACAGGGCTGTGCTCAAGGCCTCTTCCCAGCCTTGTTACCCTTCTCTGGACACGTTCAGATGTCCTTCACGCCTTCAGGTGTTTCAGCCAAGCCTCCCAGTTTGGTGTCATCAGCAAACTTGCTGAGCAGTCCCTTCATCAATGTCATTGATAAAGGTCTTGAACAGGTCTGGACCCAGCACTGACCCCGGGGGGACTCTGCTAATTACAGGTCTCCAGCTGAACTTGGAATCGTTAACCACCACCCTAATCTCTTCAAGTAGATGTTAGAAACCACAAAAGTCCCATTTTCCAATAGAACAGTTTAAGTCTCTGTAAAGAAGGAAAAACAAAGGGGAAAATAAAAAAAAAAAGCAGCGAAAAGAGACTTATTTTATTAGCTCACCCAGCTGGCTAGTGGGCTCAAGACTGAGCTATATCATAGCATCACAGACTGGACCCAGAACTGCAAAGGTACAGTGTAGCAGCATCATCCTTGGGTGCTAATATAACCATTTGCTAGTGAAGAGATGAGAGTATGTGCGTGCTCACAGACTTGGAGCCATATGTTCAAGGTTGTTTTTCTCTTTGTTTTCCCCCCCAAAAAACCATAATTTCTCCCTTTCTTCTACTAAGACATTTTTGTTAAGTGGTTTATTCTCATCTCTGATCTCTTCTTCCACTTTCAGAGCCTTTCCTCTTGAAGTGTCACAGCAATGCAAAGGCTAAGTCCCCTCCCTAGGCAGAGAGGCACTAGAGACACTTGAAAGCTGTCAACAATTTCCTTTTTTCGTGTTGAAGGACCCTGCATGTCAAAGCAAGCTGTTCAGCAGCTTGGATTCAGCTTACTTGATCCAGTCTGTTTACTTGTTGGGATCACTTGCAGGGTGGGTGTTTGCTCTGCACTTATGACAAGCCTCCACTTAGAATGTTACCCATCTGATAGTGCAGGTGTATAATTCACTTGATTGTTATACTACAGCTAACACCTCAATGTAAGTGTGATTTTGTCAAATGAAAATGCTGTGCTTCTGGACACGACTTACTCTGATTTCCACACCATCCAATTGCAACTGATTATCACTATGCCCACTAAATGGGAGCCCAGTTATTATGGAAATCACTGCAATATCCAGCATAAAGATGAAATATTCCTCATTTTACTCTCAAATTTGATCCAAAGGATTTCAGACCCTGTACTGGGTTGAGGCAGCCCCCTTTCCCACCACTGGCAACAATAAACACTCAGACAAATGGATTGCAAAAGTGATGGAAAGTTTAAATAGAAAGCAGTGAACTTTTACAGAAAGCCAAAAGCACAGTGACAAAGAAAGATCCCGAAACAGACCCAGAGAGATCCCATCCCCACCTGAGGGTACACCCAAGACCCCCAGGGCTCCTTCTTCCCCCTCCCACTGCTAGGCTAGTCTCAGCTGGCCAGATCTGAGACCTCCCATCCCCCCATGGCCTTGGGCCTAGCCAGGCCCAAAGCCAGGAGACATCTCCCCCAGATACCGGCTGACGGAGGAGGAAGAAAAGAGAGCATGCTTGACTCCACACTAGATCTTATAGTGGTGCAAAGGATTGTGGTAGGAAATACTACATAATTACCTGTGTCCACCTCTCTGGGTTGGACTTCTGGACACAGGAAGTAAACATTGCAGGGGGGCACACAGCTCAAACTGCAATACGCCACCCCTTATTTCATACCACAATCTTTGCACCCAAACACATCATTAAATCAGAAATCTTCTGATGACATGTTCGGTGAAGTCCATATCTTCATCTGGGCATCCACCCAAACAGTCTCTCATTCAGGCTCAAGTGTCAATCCATTCCAGTTCTTCCTCCCTCATCTAATGGAACCTCTCGGTGATGCAGAGTTCACTCTTCTGCGGTGCAAGCTCTTCATGGATCCGTTGGACATCCTGGTCACCTGGAAAGAACCTCACAACTTCTCAACCAAACCTTTATTCCCATCTCTATTTACGCAGCGGCATATTTCCACCCCTGGGGCAAGCCAGTCAGAACAATCAGGCTCTAACTGCTTCTCCACCCCTCCAGGAAAACAGCATGCTGAGCCTTTCACAACCCTGCACGGACCTATCCCAAGCCCAGTGCTGACCGCTTCCAGCCATGGCCCAAGGCTATACAGGTGCATGTCACAGTACACCGCCTTCCCACTAGGCGTTCGCATACCAAGACGTGACAGCATCCAACATCATAACCCTCCCCGGGAAGAGGAAGGGGCTACATCACAACCTACTGAGAAAAAGAGAGGTGGAGTCAGGTGCTTGGCGCCATTTTCAGAACTTGTCTGAAAAAGTCGGGGAAGAGAATAGAGCCGGCCCTGCCGCAGCCCGAGCGCATGGCCAGGACCGCCATCGCCGCTCCGAGCACGTGGCCAGTCCCACCACCACCGCAGCTCAAGTGAACGGCCGGGGACTGCCGTCGCCGCTCCGAGTGCACAGCCGGGCCCACCGCCGCCCGAGAACACAGCAGGGCTCCGGCCACCTCTACCACCGTGGTACAGAATCAAAATCACCACCACCCCTTGGGCATTCAAACGCCTCCTCCAGCAAAAGCCATGAGCACGTCCTCAGGGCCCTTCAGAACAGCTTTCCAGCTGGAGTCCCCGTTCGCCCACAGGGAACCGAGCTCGCTCGCTCGCCGCAGCTGACCCTACCCCGCAGTGAGAATAGACCTGACTTTGATCTGCTCGCCACTGCCCCTCCCCCACTTCAATCCCTGCCACTTCTGCTGCTCCGCAGAGAATAAAGGTGGAGGAAGGGCAGGTCCCGCATTCTCAAGCGGTGCCCCAATTCCGATGGTTAAGAACCACCCCTGCTTGAAATAGCAGAAGGGACTCTGTGCCACCGGCCACACACCAGGTGTCCCCCTACAAGTCACAAGAACTTAACACAATCACCCCAACAACAGCACATGAGCCTCCAACTGCCAAAAAACCAAAATGATGCCCAGAACTAAATTTAAACTCTCTTATCTTTTGCAATCCAATCTGCAGAGTAGCCACAATAACCAACTCCTACTCCTGCCTGGCTCGCCAAGAATGTAAAGGGGTTGGGGGCAGACCCCCTGCCCACTTTAACCATCCTCTGCTACCAAGAATGTGCTGGGTTGAGGCAGCCCCCTTCCCCACCACTGGCAACAATAAACACTCAGACAAACGGATTGCAAAAGTGATGGAAAGTTTAAATAGAAAGCAGTGAACTTTTACAGAAAGCCAAAAGCACAGTGACAAAGAAAGATCCCAAAGCAGACCCAGAGAGATCCCATCCCCACCTGAGGGTACACCCAAGACCCCCAGGGCTCCTTCTTCCCCCACCCACTGCTAGGCTAGTCTCAGCTGGCCAGATCTGAGACCTCCCATCCCCCCATGGCCTTGGGCCTAGCCAGGCCCAAAGCCAGGAGACATCTCCCCCAGATACCGGCTGACGGAGGAGGAAGAAAAGAGAGTGAGTTAGACTCCACACTGGATCTTATAGTGGTGCAAAGAATTGTGGTAGGAAATACTACATAATTTCCTGTGTCCACCTCTCTGGGTTGGACTTCTGGACACAGGAAGTAAACATTGCAGGGGGGCACCCAGCTCAAACTGCAACAGACCCAGATGAAGCACAAGCTATTCTGCAAATACATGAGTAAATGCGCTATTTGGGACCGGATGGGATCCATCCTAGGGTGCTGAGAGAGCTGGCAGATGAGCTGGCCAAGCCACTCTCCATCATTTTCCTCCAGTCCTGGCTCACAGGTGAGGACCCAGATGACTGGAAACTGGTCAATGTGTTCCCCATCCATAAGAAGGGTCAGATGGAGGAACCTGGAAACTACAGGCCAGTCAGCCTGACCTCAGTGCCAGGGAAAGTGATGGAACAGATTATCCTGGTGGCAATAACTGCGCACCTGAAGGATGGCCAAGGGCTCAGGTCCTTAGGAAGGGCAGGTCCTGCCTCTCCAACCTGATCTCTTTCTATGATCAGGTGACCCATCTGGTGGACATGGGGAGGCCTATGGATGTGGTCTACCTGGACTTCAGCAAGGCCTTTGACACCGTCCCCCACAGCAAACTGCTATCTAAGCTGTCAGCCCGTGGATTGGGCCACTACACTCTGTGCTGGGTTAGGAGCTGACTGGAGGACCGAGCCCAGAGAGTGGTGGTGAATGGTGCCACATTCAGCTGGTGGCCAGTCCCAGTGGCATCCCTCAGGGATCAGTGCTGGGCCCCATCCTCTTTAACATCTTCATTGATGATCTGGATGAGGAGATTGAGTCAGTCATCAGCAAATGTGCATATGAGACCAAGTTAGGAGTAAATGTTAGTCAGTTAGAGGGCAGAAACGCTCTGCAGAGGGACCTTGACCGACTGGACAGATGGGCAGAATCCAACAGGATGGCATTCAATAAGTCCAAGTGCCGAGTGCTGCACTTTGGCCACGGCAACCCCATGCAGAGCTATAGGCTGGGGTGAGAGTGGCTGGAGAGCTCCCAAACAGATAGGGACCTGGGGGTGCTGATTGACAGCCACCTAAACATGAGCCAGCAGTGTGCCCAGGTGACCAAGAAGGCCAACAGCATCCTGGCCTGCATTTGGAATGGTGTGGCCAGCAGGAGCAGGGAAGTCATTCTGCCCTGTACTCTGCATTGGTTAGGCCGCACCTTGAGTCCTGTGACCAGTTCTTGGCCCCTCAGTTTAAGAAGGACATTGAGACATTTGAACATGTCCACAGACGGGTAACAAGGCTGGTGAGAGGCCTTGAACACAAGCCCTATGAGGAGAGGCTGAGGGAGCTGGGGTTGTTTAGACTGGAGGAGGCTCAGGGGTGACCTCATTGCCCTCTACAACTACCTGAAAGGTGGTTGTAGCCAGGAAGGGGTTGGTCTCTTCTCCCAGGCAACCAGCACCAGAACAAGAGGACACAGTCTCAAGCTGCACCAGGGGAAATTTATGCTGGAGGTGAGGAGAAAGTTCTTCCCAGAGAGAGTCATTCGTCATTGGAATGTGCTGCCCGAGGAGGTGGTGGAGTCACCATCCCTGGAGGTATTCAAGAGGACATTGGATGTGGTACTTGGTACCATGGTCTAGTCATGAGGTCTGTGGTGACAGGTTGGACTTGATGATCTTTGAAGTGTCTTCCAACTTTGGTGATACTGTGATACTGTGATATTTTGGGAACTCAGAGCATAAGAACTTACTTGCACAATAGTCTCTAAGTAAGATGTACACTAAAGGTGCTGCTGTTCTGTTCTAACACTGTTGTGCAACCGGTAATAATTCTTCAGCAATAAGCAACTACTTACACAAGCAGCCTCATAACATTAATTAAGCAGTTTAAACTTTACTTTTTCAATTGATACAAAACATCTACCATTGTTGTTCTTTATTATTATCTTAACACAGAATCATAGAATAGTTTGGGCTGGATGAGACCTTTAAGGGTCCCACAGTGACATCTTCAATTACATCAGGTTACTCAGAGTCCCATCAAGCCTGACCTTGAATGTCTCCAGGAATAAGGTATTTACCACCTCTCTGGCAAACTTTGCCAGTGTTTTGCCACCCCCTTCCCACCAACCCCTACCTTTAGAAAAAAAATTAGTTGTGCTTGAATTAATGACTTACATGATTTTATTAGCTGACGTTATCAGAGAAGGTACAAGGAATCCTTTACAATGAGGATCCTAAAACACTGGCCACGCAAGGTTTCTAATACTGTACATTATTTGCTGAACCAACACAGCATAGCTCCTATTGCGCCTATTACTTTTCCTCCATTCTCTTGCACAAGTCCATTGAGTTTGCATTGATGTCCATGTCACATGTGTCATTTAACATGTGTCACCTGTGAGCTACGAGAGACATGGGTGCTGTAACTTTCAGCAGAGACATGAAGTTCAACTCGTTTGTCTGGTTTGTTCAGAACCGTTTTAGAAGCCTTAAAATATCTGTGCAAGACATTTTGATAGGTTTGGTGACTATAACACAGGTTCCATGGGATTAAGATCTCCTGTAACCTTCCCTTAGCATCAGCACAAAGGATATGGTCCTTCTCCCATCTCTGTGTACAGTTGTAATTGTTAATACTTAAATGGTTGCCATTAGAGTAGTATAGTACATTCTTCCCTGAGTGTCTCTCCCCATCAGAGTTCTGGGGAGCTAGGAATTAATAGTTGGGAAGAATGAAAGGAAAATTTCCCTTCCCTTGCATCTTGTCCTTCTTCATCCCCCCAAATATTGTGGTGTCTAATTTAATTTTCTGCAGACTGGGATTTATATGACAGAGTAATGTCTCAGGGATCCATATGCAGGGAAGACAGAGAATTAAGACACTTTAGAAGGGGATTTAAATCAGCCAGCAAGCTGAGAAGAATAGCTGAGAGCTTCCTAATGTTTTTTTTTCTATATGTTGACCAGGTAACAAGTCTCAAATTCTTCCTCTCAGAAGCTTTTCTGTGTATTTGAAGGAGACAATCCTGCTTACAGGGAAGCTTCCATTCAGAGCATTCTTCGGGTAGATGCCTCTGATTTTTCCTTCAAACAACTGAACAAGATACTTATTTCCCCTTCCAAAGCTTCTAGGGGAGAAAGGAATACGAATAGCCTCTGAGTTGGAGACTCTCAAAGTGAGAGAGAGGAGTCCTAGGCTCAGTTCCTGCTTCTGCCTATGTCTGTTGCAGCTTGTAACGGGTCTCAGCAGAGACATTTTCCATCCATCAGAAAATAAATTCTTGAGCCAGAAGGAGCCTAGAGGTTAGAATATTCTCCTCTGAGGAAAAAGATAGGTTCCTGGTTTATTTTTCAAGACACAGTCAGTGTTTTACATGCAATAGTCATAGAACATGTGCAACAATATCATATTTATGACATTAGTGTCACAAGACTTTATGACTATTGAAGTAGCAAACCACTTTAAAATGGGAGAGTACACTTGCTGGGAAAAACAAACAAAACTAAACAAAAACCCAAACAGAAAATCAAACAAACAAATGAAGGATAACTTAAGTAGAAGACCTCCAGATTATTAACTGAGAGAGACTTAGATCTGTTCCTATCTCATGAATCTTGGTAAAGGAGTAATTAGTAGTCGTGCTATTTCTAATTCAGTTCTAATGAGATACATAAACACAAAGCCAAGCCACACTGAATCAAAAATCATGAATTCGTACAGTCACTTCAGTGCTCTGACTGAGAAACGCTAGAACAGAGCACAAATGTGGCTCAGTCCCCTAGGCAAGCAGTCTCAGTAGCATTTCACACTGTTTCACTTCTCAGTAGTGTTTTCTGAACAGGATTAAGAGATAATTCAAGGAATATCCCCAGCCTCATATTAAAGCCACCTCACACAGAATATTTAGAATACTTAAAATATTTATTTCCAGTGAGCATAGTGATATTGTTATTGCACTACATGGTACTCTTTCCTTCTGCCTAGAAGGAGAATTCCTTGGTTGTGTTATATTCTCTATACTGAAAACAGATGGTGGCAATTTTTTCTGTGGCCTCAGTTGAATAGTCCTGTGATTTTCAGAGGAGTTCTGTAGTGTTACTTCTGCAAATCACAAAGTTGCAAAGTTTTGCATTTTTTTCAAGCTGAATGGAAGATACTATTTTTTTTTTTTCCTGGGTAGAATATTTTACATTATTTTAAGGTAGGGCCCAAGAGACATTTTCTGACAGGTATTATGATTATTTATTTAACTAGAGTCAACATTTATGAGCTGAATTTATAGGGACAGCTTAAATTCACATTCTTTTGATATTTTTTTGCATGTGTCCTAGTCTTATTTTTAGTAAGGATCCTAGTAGGTAACACTAGTCTATCAGATTTTCAAAAGACAAATCATGTTACATATATCACAGGGGAAACATTTATTGTAGATAGCATGATAGAAAATGAACTCTGTTAGAACATCACATTAGGTAATTACAGTTTGAAATATACACAGTATTACCAAAGAATCAGGGAATCCATAAGGTTGGAAAAGATCATCAAGTCCAACCCGTCACCACAGACCTCATGACTAGTAAACCATGGCACCAACTGCCACATCCAATCCCCTCTTAAACACCTCCAGGGATGGTGACTCTACCACCTCCTCGGGCAGCACATTCCAATGCCTAACAACTCTCCCTGTGAAGAACTTTCTCCTCACCTCAAGCCTAAACTTCCCCTGGCGCACTTTGAGACTGTATCCTCTTGTTCTGGTGCTGGTTGCCTGGGAGAAGAGACCAACCCCCACGTGGCTACAGCCTCCTTTCAGGGAGTTGTAGACAGCAAGAAGGTCGCCCCTGAGCATCCTCCAGGCTAAGCAACACCAGCTCCCTCAGCCTCTCCTCACAGGACTGTGCTCCAGACCCCTCCTCAGCTTTGTTGCCCTTCTCTGGACACCTTCCAGCAACTCAACATCTTTCCTAAACTGAGGGCCTCAGAACTAGACACAGGACTCAAGGTGTGGTCTAACCAGTGCAGAGTTGTTACAATTTGAGCTGGGTGCCCCCCTGCAATGTTTACTTCCTGTGTCCAGAAGTCCAACCCAGAGAGGTGGACACAGGAAATTATGTAGTATTTCCTACCACAATTCTTTGCACCACTATAAGATCTAGTGTGGAGTCAAGCATGCTCTCTTTTCTTCCTCCTCCGTCAGCCGGTATCTGGGGGAGATGTCTCCTGGCTTTGGGCCTGGCTAGGCCCAAGGCCATGGGGGGATGGGCGGTCTCAGATCTGGCCAGCTGAGACTAGCCTAGCAGTGGGAGGGGGAAGAAGGAGCCCTGGGGGTCTTGGGTGTACCCTCAGGTGGGGATGGGATCTCTCTGGGTCTGTTTTGGGATCTTTCTTTGTCACTGTGCTTTTGGCTTTCTGTAAAAGTTCACTGCTTTCTATTTAAACTTTCCATCACTTTTGCAATCCGTTTGTCTGAGTGTTTATTGTTGCCAGTGGTGGGAAAGGGGGCTGCCTCAACTGAGTACAAGAGTACAGGGGCAGAATGACTTCCCTGCACCTGCTGGCCACACTGCTCCTGATGCAGGCCAGGATGCCACTGGCTTTCTTGGGCACCTGGCACACTGCTGGCTCACGTTCAGCCTACTTTCAACCAGTACCCCCAAGTTCCTTTCTGCCTGGCTGCTCTCCAGCTACTCTGACCCCAGCCTGTAGCACTGCATCGGGTTGTTGTGGCCAATGTTTAGAACCTGGCACTTCAATGTGTTCAATCTCATGCCCTTGGACTCTGCCCATGTGTCCAGCCTGGCAAGGTCCCTCTGCAGAGCTCACCTACCGTCTAACAGATCAACTCCTGCTGCCAGCTTGGTGTCATCTGCAAATTTACTTATGATGGACTCAATCCTCTTGTCCAGATCATCAATAAAGGTATTAAAGAGGATAGGGCCCAGCACTCATCCCTGGGGGACACCACTGGTGACTGGCTGCCAGCTGGATGTGGCACCATTCACCACCACTCTCTGGGCTCAGCCTCCAGCCAGTTCCTAACCCAGCTCAGAGTGCTGCTGTCCAAGCCATGGGCTGATAGCTTAGCCAGGAGTTTGCTGTGGGAGACAGTGTCAAAGGCCTTGCTGAAGTCCAGGCAGACTACATTCACAGCCTGTCCCACATCCACCAGGCAGTGACCTGGGCATAGAAGGAGATCAAGTTGGTGAGGCAGGACCTGCCCTTCCTGAATCCATGCTGGCTGGGCCTGATCCCTTGGCCATCCCTCAGGTGTACAGTGATTGCCCCCAAGATGATCTGCTCCATAATTTTCCCTGGCACTGAGGTCAGGCTGACAGGCCTGGAGCTTCCAGGTTCATCCATACATAGATGATTGACTCACTTTTAAGGAATGATAGCTGTTATTAATTGACCTGTTCTCTGAAATCTAGTAGGTGTTTGGGAATGTTCATATGCCACAAATTATTATTATACATCATTAATCAGACAAGTCTCCTTCATGACTCTGTAGAAATGGTAATCAAAAGTCAAAAAGCTAACAGAAAACCCATTCTTTACAGGCTCAGAGATATATTGCAAGGCATCAAGTTGTTCAGGGCGCAGTTTAAAACAAAGTGACATTTCTTTGTGTTTCCTGTCAGATTTAACCATTTCTCCCTTCCCATCTCTTCTTTCTTTTCTGGAGCTGCAGCTTCCTCCACTGCTTATGCTTCTCACCAACATCCTGTGTCGCTTTTCACATCTCCCCTTCCCTTCACCCTTTTCAATCTTCTTTGCACTGTGTGCTCATTTCATTCCACATGTGGCACATGCCACATAAGGCTGCTGAGGGGTCTGGACCTGGGGAGCTGGAGTTCCCAAATGATTTTTGTTTTATATTTCTCAGTGTGCAAAGCAGCATAAGATAAGGGCAGAAGAACAAAGAGTATACACACACTGAAAGATCTTCATCAGCTCAGGTTTCATCAGAAGCTTGGTGTAGGGTGCCCATATGCTCACCTGTGTACTGTTACCTCATGTATGCATATCTTTCCATGTGCACTTTCAGATACAAAATATAACCACTCAAATGTATAATAGATAAGGTAAAGACAGCAGACTGAAACTAATTGAGCTATTCCTCCAACAGAAATGCAAGAGAAAGGTTATTAATATTCTTCCTAAAGGCTTTGGATGTACTCCAATATGTGATGAGAAATCTACACCTGTATCCTTTTTGAATGCTTAACTATACCTCCTTGTGGTGTCAGGACACAGACTTCTGTTCTGTTTGTTCTGCTAATGGGATTTGCCTTCATCAAGTAATGTTCAGCATGAGTTCTTCTAAAAGATGCATGTGTGGTTAAACTATGGTAACTTGAATGATGAGTTAAAGACTTGACTGAACACTGTGTGCTGCTTATGAAATAATCATGACTTTTTGAGATGATGGATAGACTTGATTCCCTGAATTTCCAGCTGGGTTTTCCAGCAGGAGCTTCATTAGACAGACATGGGTTGAGCCTGTTGTAGTCCAGATACAAATGAATTTGAAAAACTAATAGAACTTAAAACTTTCAGACCTGAATAATTTAGATTGCCTGATTGCTCCCCAAACTAACATCTTCATTCCTGTTTTAATTGAAGAAAGGAGTTGGAAGTGCCATATTGTGGTACCGAGTTTAAATAACTACAAGAAACTTTCCTATCTGATCAGGGAAAATCAAATTCACATATTCTGAAGATGAGAAAAATGTTGTAATTGTGCCAGAGAAAAATGTGTTAGTCTAAAGACTGATTATTTTCTCCAAACATAAGTGTAAAGGACTGAAATGCATAGACAGGAAGTAAGAGAGGATTGATTACTGAACCCTCTGAATTTTTACAGCATACTGAAGACCTGTAAAAAACCTAAATACATTATCCTGGCTTTAGCCAATATTCTGAAGAGAGAGGTGTCCAAATTCAGGGACCTCTGAGGAATCTAAATCTCAAATCTTGCTTTGCAGATTGATAGCACATAAGGCAGTCTTATGTGGAACCTGAGTCCTTCAATTAACCTAGACTCCAAACATTTAAGAATTTAGAAGACAACAGAGAATGTACAGACTTGGCAGCTATGCTTCTCTCCACACCCTACTGAATATTGCCCAGTGAAGGTTGACATATATTCACAAGATGAATGCTGCTACATGGCAGGTTCAGCTATCCTTCCAGCCAGACCTCCTTCAATGTTTTCAGTTCTTGCTATAAATGTCATAATTTGTCACTGGTAATATGGATACACATTTTTTTACAGACATGCTCATTTAAAGCACAGTGTCATTTAACATGTGTATATCTATCTATCGATCTATCTATCTATCTATCAATCTATCGATAGACATGAAAGCACTTGCTTAATAAGCTCCTCAGTACTTTATGCCTGAATCTATAAACTCATGGCAGAATCCTGCTATTGGCTATCTAGAAAATGTTCAGCTATCATGATTCCATGAGAAAGAAAAATGTAAAGCTTATTTGGTCATGAAATGTTGGTGCAGCATGGCTATACCCAGAGCTGAAAGAGACCAACATCCTTCCTACAAACCGTCACCCTTCTCCATCACATGAGCAGTACTGACTACCAGTCATGATGAATACTTGCTTAGCTGCTCTTGAAAACCAGTAGTGGTGAAGAATCACAGATCTCTTAACTAATAATTCCATCATTTCACCATCTAGATGTTAAACACTTCTACTCTGTGTATCATCTGCATCTTCCTTACTTAAACACTTCTTAAATTTGTTGTTCTTTGACATATTCATAACAGCTCAGAAAAACTAATTTAAAAAACCATCTGGAGCAGAAATCTTTGAATATAGTAATGGTAGTGTTTCCAACTCTCTGTTTCATATTTCATCTTCATCTAATGATTCCTTGGTATTAAATAAACAAATTGCCCTCATCACCTAGGTCTTCCCTGGGAACTCTCCCTTCACTGGTATGCTAGAGCCAGCCTCCACTTACCTTCTTCCTGTCTCTTTTGCAAAGACAAAAGGAAACAGGGAAATACCATCTGACTGCATTATTTTTTTCACTACTGGTGCCTGTGAGGACAGGTCTGGTGGTTCTCCTCCCCCTCTACTCTGCCCTGCTAAGACCTCATCTTCAGTAGTGTGTTCAATTTTGGGCTCCCCAGTTCAAGAGGGACAGGGATCTGCTGCAGAGGGTCCAGCAGAGGGCAATAAGGATGATTAGGGGAGTGGGGCACTGCCCTGTGAGGAGAGGCTGCGGGACCTGGGCTTTTTAGTCTGGAGAAGGGAAGACTGAGAGGGGATTTAATAAAAGTTTATAAATATCTGTGGGCTGGGGGTCAGGAGGGAGGGGACAGGGAGAGGCTTTGCTCGCTTGCTTCCTGTGATAGGACAAGGAGCAATGGATGTTAGCTGCAGCACAGGAGGTTCCACCTCAACACAAGGAGGAACTTCTTTACTGTAAGGGTCACAGAGCCCTGGAGCAGGCTGCCCAGAGAAGTTGTGGAGTCTCCTTCCCTGGAGACTTTCAAGACATGTCTGGATGTGTTCCTCTGTGACCTGAGCTAGATTGTATGGCCCTGCTCTGGCAGGGGGTTGGACTTGATGATCTCTTTGGGTCCCTTCCAACCCTCTGACATCCTGTGATCCTGTGATCCTGTGGATGTGCATCTCTTGTACATAATTTCAAATTCCAGATGTTTTAACCTCATTTCTGTGTTTTCACACACCAGTGTTTTGAGAGGCACGGAACCATACAATGTAAGTTTCGCAAAAGTTCAGACAGAGCTTTTCTAACGAACTGTAAATCATCACTTGGCTCTGATGTCTCAACAACAGAAATCTTCCTGATAGGAAGCAGAGACAAAAGGAAAAGAAGCTTATAATCAGAGACAGGCTCTGACACATTCAAAGAAAACAGTACTGTGATTTTTCTTTTTTTTTTTGTCTTCTCTTTCTTTTATTGCACTCAGTTGTGCGAAGTGATTACTTTACCCACAGGTCTCTGAAACACTCCAAAGGAAACGAGGTCCATAATTACAATGATATACAGAAAGACTTAGGAAAATGGAAGTGACATTGTGGGACATTGTTGTCCCACAACCGCAGATTCATCAGAAAGCTAAGGTCTAACAGACAGCCTTAGTTAGACTTAGTTAGACTTAGTTAGACTGAAGGAGTTGGGGCTGTCCAGTCTGGAGAAGAGAAGGCTCCAAGGTGTCCCAATTGTGGCCTTCCAGTATCTGAAGGGGGCCTACGAGAAGGTGGGGGAGGGACTTCTGAGGATCTCAGGTAGTGATAGGACTAGGGGGAATGGAATGAAGCTGGAGGTGGGGAGATTCAGGCTGGAGGTGAGGAGGAAGTTCTTCCCCATGAGAGTGGTGAAGCCCTGGAACGGGTTGTCCAGGGAGGTGGCTGGGGCCTCGTCCCTGGAGGTGTTTAAGCCCAGGCTGGATGAGGCTCTGGCCAGCGTAATGTAGTGTGGGGTGTCCCTGCCCATGGCAGGGGGGTTGGAACTAGATGATCCTTGTGGTCCCTTCCAACCCTGACTGGTACTATGATACTATGAACTTCCTACCTTTTGTTAGTAGGGGCAGCATACTGCTTTTGGGTTTATCTTTTCCTAAATACTTTTCTCAAGCCATTTGTAACCTATTGTGAAGATAATTTCCTAACCAGATACTGAACTTTTTATAACCTTTATTACTTTTGTATGTAGCTACGTGGGAGGCAGAGTCAAACTAATAAATAGTTTATATTTGTTTAATTTCTCGCTTTATTACCTTTATTCATAACAATGGTCATCACTTGGTTTCATTGAGTGAGGATCCAAACCAACTTTATTCATCATCTTAACTGACTTGTGTCTGGTTTCCAGCTCTAATCTTCTCGTTTTTACAAAAACATAGAATCATCATCTTCTATGTTTTCTTTGAAAATGTGTTGTAGGATCAGAAACTTAACAGTATTGGAGGTATATCTTGTTTCCTTCTGTATATGGTTGCCAGATCCCACATTAGGATTGCAAAAGCATTGTGCCTTCAGATCCATTATATGGAAATTTTCATTAAATGTGATTTAAAAGCTATTATTGCTGCAAATTCAAAGATTCCCATGCTGTCAGGAGGACAAGAGAGAACAGGCATCTTTTCTTACAGGTCTGGCTGCTACTGAAATTCTTGATGTGTGTGACCATTTTAGGCTGTGCCTTTTAGAAGGGACAGTTGCTGGAACACTATGGCTGAATATTTTGAAAATAAAGATAGGTCTAAACAAATTTCATTGACAGATAGGTAAAATGCAACTTTAAGTTTTAGTTCATTTTGAGTCTCTGTCTCTGTTCCAGTCTGTTCTGTCTCTTCAGCCTGTCTGCTTCTGAGCAACAGCAGCGGGACCTGTTAACCTTGAGATAAGAAAACTAATCCTTGCATGCACTTTTGAGCCTAACAAGAATTTCCTCCTTAATAATTACCTTTTCTCTCTCTCTAACCCCTTTTTGGGAAAAAGGGGAGGTAGGGGGAGAGAGGGGGTACAGGGGGGAACCCTCCTCCTCTGGAGGGAGTCTTGTTCTGTATTACTTTCTTTGCTGTGTATTTCTGTATATATTGTAAATATTGTATAGTGTGTATATATTCACTGCATTTCATCCCATCTGTTCATGTTCTCACCAAACTGATCATGCAGAGTTATCCAAATAGTCCCACGTGATTGCCTTGGTGGTCTGTTTTGGTTTAATCTGTTTTGGAATGACCTCCTTGGAGGGTGTCTATTCCTCACAGATGAAACTTGTATCCACCTGGAGGAAGAATTGGAATTATCTCTTTGTGCCAGTTGGGATATGCTATTTTTAAATTCATCCTTCAGCTCTTTCATGCAATTCTTTATTTCACCAGACAGAGTTTCTATGGATGAAACCAAAGAAACACATGTTTGCTATCCTCCAATTGTCTCATTTGATCAGTGAATTGGCCAACCGTAGGAGGAGCTCCACCATAATTTCTTGCCACAATTCTGCTTGCCAGAATATTTGCGTAATTAGGAGTGAGTTTGATGAGTTTTTTAGCAAGACCAGTTCCTACAGGAATTGCATCAGGATTCAGAGTTTCATGGTTACCATAGAGTACCTCTCTGTCAGCAAATTCTCTCAAACACTTAATTCCTTCATCTATGGTAGTCCAGGGTTTAGGATTCCACAGAAGATCATCTCGGGAAAGGTATCTCATGAAAACTGGCAATAAAATAGAATAGAATAGAATAGAATAAACCAAGTTGGAAGAGACCTTCAAGATCATCACGTCCAACCTATCACCCAACACCACCTAATCAACTAACCCATCTAACCAAGCACCCTGTCAAGTCTCCTCCTGAACACCTCCAGTGACGGCGACTCCACCACCTCCCCAGGCAGCCCATTCCAATGGGCAATCACTCTCTCCGTGTAAAACTTCCTCCTGACCTCCAGCCTGAACTTCCCCTGGCACAGCCTGAGACTGTGTCCTCTTGTTCTGGTGCTGGCTGCCTGGGAGAAGAGACCAACCTCTGCCTGTTTACAACCCACCTTCAGGTAGTTGTAGAGAGTAATGAGGTCACCCCTGAGTCTCCTCCCCTCCAGGCTAAGCAGCCTCAGCTCCCTCAGTCTCTCCTCATAGGGCTTGTGTTCCAAGTCCCTCACTAACTTCGTTGCCTTTCTCTGGACTCGTTCCAGCAAGTCAACATCCTTCCTAAACTGAGGAGCCCAGAACTGGACACAGTACTCGAGGTGTGGCCTAACCAGTGCAGTGTACAGGGGCAGAATGACCTCCCTGCTCCTGCTGGCCACACTGTTCTTAATGCAGGCCAGGATGCCATTGGCCCTCTTGGCTGCCTGGGCACACTGCAGGCTCATGTTCAGCCTACCATCAACCAGCACTCCCAGGTCCCTCTCTGCCTGGCTGCTCTCCAGCCACTCTGACCCCAGCCTGTAGCACTGTGTATCCACAGATTAACCTTGCTGAGAGGCTTGCCTAGATGTCTTTCCATTCCATTTTCCTTCGAGAGAGTTCCTAGCTGACCTGCTGACTTGTCTCCAACCATTAGAGCTGGAGCACCTGTATCATAACATCTGCCAAGCCAAGCTAGAACTGGCTCCTTATCTACTCTGATGTAATCCTTCCAGACGTGTCGAAGTTCTTCATGGGGTGAAGAACACCCACTAATGTCATCTTCTTCCTCTTCCTTTGCCCCCTCTTCCTCAACTTGTTGTCCCCATAATCTATCTGTCACTCTCCTAAGGATCTCTTTAAGCTGAGAAGCACCACCACTAGCTGCTGTTCTACCAGGACCTGCATCTCCGTCCCACAGGATAAATTGGCTTGATTTATTATCTGCCTGAGTCGGAGTTGCAAACATGAAAGTGTTTTGGATTTTAGAGCACCTAGTCTTTTCAATATGTTCCGTATTGATCTACAAGTATTATTTAGGTTTGATTCTTGATCGCTTAGGCAAATATTTAATGTATAGATTATATTTATGGTTTAAATGCAAAATTCAGCTTCTCTGTGACCAGTGTCTGGGATTCTTTCAGCTTAGTAGATACGGAAATATAACATCAACCACTCTGCCAATTGAGATAAGGGAGTTTATGATTCCAGTAGATGAAAGAGTAATTTTAAGTGATAGCTGGGATCCAAAGGTGATTTATTTGATGTGTGTGAATCTGCTGCTGGTGATAGTGATTGAGTACTTGTCATATGCTCTGTACTGGGAGAAGAAGGTATCTAAGGCCTGTTTTGTTATTAAGCGTAGATCAAAGAGAAGAAAGCATATCTCTGTCTCTATTCCAGAGACTTCTAGTGATGAGGAGAGTGGAGAATCTGTATCAGTCAAAGATAAAGCTAAAATGTCTATCAGAAAGGCTGCTTTGAATGAAGCTGTTGGTGATATTGGCAACCAACCAGCAAAAGCAGCAACTCCTAATATGGCGGCTCCCACGTCTTCAGCCACCATTAGACAGGCAAAGTCATTTCCGCCTTCTTCCTTGGCAGGACCGGAAGTGTCCTTCACAGCAGCTGGTCCGTCTCAAAACCTGTCAAGTTTCTGTTAAGGCAGCTGTAAATTCAAACACAGCTCCAATTAAGCAAGTAGCAGTTTTGCAAACAAGAAGTGCAAAGGCCAAAACTGATCCAGGAGCTGATGGGGGAGGACACCAAGGTACTGATGCTGGCGAGGGAACTTCTGCTAGGAAAGGGCCTGCTGAGGAGGAAGAGGAAGATGACATTAGTGAGTGTTCTTCACCCCATGAAGAACTTCGACACGTCTGGAAGGATTACATCAGAGTAGATAAGGAGCCAGTTCTAGCTCGGCTTGGCTTGCACACACCCAGCGCATGCAGCGCTCGTGCTGACACCAAGTATGGGCATAATTCTTGCTTCATGTTTTCTATAGGCTGAAGCCAGTTGTTTATGAGAGTGCCCATTGGTCAAGCCCAGCCTCGAGGAATCTATAAGTATCACCGCAGTTGGTAAACAACTTGCCCCCTCATTCACTTTGTCTCTGTGCTTGCTCGAGAGAGTAACTCTTGAGCTGCAGCCTTTGCCATTGAGCTTATTGTTGTTAGTTAATGCTATACATGCACACATACTGAAAGCGTCTGCATCATTAAGAAGCCCAGAGGGAGGACATTCGCTGTTTCTGAGGAGCCCAGCGTCACTACAGCCAGTCGTACTGACCGGAAGAGCCCACCGTGCCACCGGAGGACTGGACCAACCCCCGAGGGTAAGATCTGCCCAGTTACCAGGGAGAAGGTACTTGATCGATATCGAGTCCACGTATGCCTAGCCCCGCCGTAGCAGGAGAGCAGCCGCCGAGTGCTGCTCTGAGGAGACGCCATATGCCACTCTGAGCCCTGTTAATCTCAGGGAAGACTAAAGCATTGTTCGTGCCTATACTGCACCGAACCCAGGACCATTCCAAGAGTTTCGCTGCTCCTTTAAGCTCAGTAAATGAGAATCCGCCGCCTAACGCAGCCGCATTCTCTCCCTGAGGCTGTTTGCATCAGCCCCGAGAACCGCCGTGGGTGGGCCAACCCCCGTAGCTTTGCCTGCTGCCGTGTCGTCCGAGCCCACCTACCGGCCACCATTGTCCCGCCCTGCCGTGTGAACCGACTTTTGAGGGCCAACCTCATGGACAGACCTTGTTGGTGACTTCAACCTCCCAGATATCTGCTGGGAACTTAATTCAGCAGGGAGGAGGCAGTCCAGAAGATTCCTGGAGCGAATGGAGGACTGCTTCCTGACACAGCTGTTAAGCAAGCCTACCAGGGGACAGGCTCTGCTTGACCTGCTGTTCTCCAATAGGGAAGGGCTGGTGGGATATGTGATCGTGGGAGGCTGCCTAGGGTGCAGTGACCAGGAGATAGTGAAATTTTCAATATGCAGGGAGATAGGGAGGAGCACCAACAGAACCTTCACCTTGGACTTCCGAAGGGCGAACTTCAGCCTATTTAAAAAACTTGTCTGCAAAGTCCCCTGGGTACCAGCCCTCATGAACCAAGAGGTTCAGAAGGGTTGGACCTACTTCAAACAGGAGCTCTTGAAGGCACAGGAATTGGCGGTTCCCACGTGCCGGAAGGCAAGCCAGAGGGGAAGGCAACCGGCCTGGATGAGCAAGCAGCTCCTGGAGGATTTAAGGGGGAAGAAGAGGCTGTATCACCTTTGGAAGGAGGGGAAGGTTTCTCGAGGTATGTTCAAGGAAGCTGTTAGATTATGTAGGAATAAAATTAGGGAGGCTAAGGCCCAGCTGGAACTGAAACTGGCCACCTCAGTCAAAGACAATAAAAAGCATTTTTGTAAATATATCAACAATAAGAAGAAGGGCAGGAAGAACCTGCACTCCCTAGTGGACCTGGAGGGGAACACAGTGACTGAAGACGAGGAGAAAGATGAGGTCCTGAACACCTTCTTTGCCTCAATTTTTAACAGCAAGGAAGGAGTTCAGGATGAGTGGCCTCTGGAGCTGGGCGATGGGGTCGGGGAGCAGTGTAATGCCCCGGAAATCCATGAGGAATTAGTTTGGGACCTGCTGAGCCACTTGGATATTCACAAGTCCATGGGACCGGATGGGATCCATCCTAGGGTGCTGAGAGAGCTGGCAGATGTGCTAGCTAGGCCACTCTCCATCATTTTCCTCCAGTCCTGGCTCACCGGTGAGGTCCTAGATGACTGGAAACTGGCCAATGTGGTCCCCATCCACAAGAAGGGTCGGATGGAGGAACCTGGAAACTACAGGCCCGTCAGCCTGACCTCAGTGCCAGGGAAAGTGATGGAGCAGATTATCCTGGCAGCAATAAATGCGCACCTGAAGGATGGCCAAGGGCTCAGGTCCAGCCAACATGGATTTAGGAAGGGCAGATCCTACCTTTCCAACCTGATCTCTTTCTATGATCAGGTGACCCGCCTGGTGGATGTGGGGAGGCCTGTGGATGTGGTCTACCTGGACTTCAGCAAGGCCTTTGACACCGTCCCCCACAGCAAACTGCTGACTAAGCTGTCAGCCCATGGATTGGACCGTTACACTCTGTACTGGGTTAGGAACTGGCTGGAGGGCCGGGCCCAGAGAGTGGTAGTGAACGGTGCCACATCCAGCTGGAGGCCAGTCACCAGTGGTGTCCCCCAGGGATCAGTGTTGGGCCCTGTCCTCTTTAACATGTTCATCGATGATCTGGACGAAGGGGTAGAGTCAGTCATCAGCAAGTTTGCAGATGACACAAAGTTAGGGGCAGATGTTAGTCAGTTAGAGGGTAGAAAGGCTCTGCAGAGGGACCTCAACCGACTGGACAGATGGGCAGAGTCCAATGGGATGGCATTCAACAAGTCCAAGTGCCAAATGCTGCACTTTGGCCATGGAAATCCCATGCAGAGCTATAGGCTGAGGTCGGAGTGGCTGGAGAGCTCCCAAACAGAGAGGGACCAGGGTGTGCTGATCGACAGCCACCTGAATATGAGCCAGCAGTGTGCCCAGGTGGCCAGGAAGGCCAATAGCATCCTGGCCTGCATCAGGAATAGTGTGGCCAGCAGGAGCAGGGAGGTCATAGTGCCCCTGTACTCTGCTTTGGTTAGGCCGCACCTTGAGTACTGTGTCCAGTTCTGGGCCCCTCAGTTTAAAAAGGACATCGAAACACTTCAGTGTGTCCAGAGAAAGGCAACAAGGCTGGTGAGAGGCCTTGAACACAAGCCCGATGAGGAGAGGCTGAGGGATCTGGGATTGTTTAGCCTGGAGAAGAGGAGGCTCAGGGGTGACCTCATTGCCCTCTACAACTACCTGAAGGGTGGTTGTAGCCAGGAAGGGGTTGGTCTCTTCTCCCAGGCAACCAGCACCAGAACAAGGGGACACAGTCTCAAGCTGCGCCAGGGGAGGTTTAGACTCGAGGTGAGGAGGAGGTTCTTCACCGAGCGAGTCATTCGGCATTGGAACGGGTTGCCCATGGAGGTGTTTGAGTCATTGTGAGAGTCTAATAAGTTTGTCTCTCTCTATGTAAGTCAACAAAGATAAAGTGATAGCAGAGCCACTGGAAAGAAGGTGGAAAGAATCCTGTCCACCAATCCTGGATGCAAATCAGCTTGTGATTGCATCGTGATAACATGGGACTACAACAATGGACCCAAGGACCCAGCCATCACACCTTTAGGGCAAGATAATCTCCACCTGTTTCCTGAGCTTTGTCTGGATGGAGACGGGGTAGACGGAGATTTCCCCCCTCTAGCCAGGTTCTTGCCCAACACACACAGATTTCCTGCCATGGGAATTCCTGAGGGACAATATTTGACTACATACCAACACCTGCCTGAGGACTAAAAAACTGTATTTAAGACTTGAGCAACTACTGGTTTGTAGAGAGAAACAGAGAGAGAAACAGAGGAGAGAAACAGAGGAGAAAAACGGGGAGAAAAACGGAGATGAAGGAAAACACAGGAGACGGGCCAGGCCGCTGAGAAGAGAAAGCCGGGACGATGCTGCTCCGGAGAAAAGAAGCTGCCCGGAGGACCACAGCTCCAGCCAAATCCTCAGCACCCCTTCTCTACAGACCCAGGCTGCCCAGAGGAGCCTCAGCACTGTTCCTGTATCAACCCAACATCTCCCCAGAGGACCACAGCTGTTCTCCAGCAAAAGCCTCACCAGCGTTTCTCTACAAACCCAACATCTCCTGCAGCACCTTGCCTCCACAGACTTTAACTGTCTTGGGGGTGATGAGGGGTGTGGTAATATAATTCCTTTCCTCTTCTCCCTCTCTCTCTCTCCCTCTTTATTTTCTCCCTCTCCACTTTAGTTATGTCCACTTTATTTCTCTTTTCTCCCTCTCCCCTTTCTTATGTCCACTTTAGTTATGTAATAAATAGTCTAGCTGTTGATACTTTGGCCTCGTTTGTGCCTTTAATTTCACAACACGGGAATATTTAAAAGAACTGTGTCTCCGGACCGAGACATCTAATGTCTCCGGACCGTGACAGTCATCGACCCTGGAGGTGTTCAAGAGGAGATTGGACGTGGCACTTGGTGCCATGGTCTAGTCATGGGGTCTGTGTTGATAGGTTGGACGCGATGATCCTCGAGGTCCTTTCCAACCTAAGTGATACTGTGATACTGTGATACTGTGACCCAGATCAGAACCGATCCCTGTTGTCTGAAGGGAATAGAATATCGTTCATGTGCTTTCCATCCACTAGCACTCAGTTCAAAGTATCCGCGTCTAGCAGAGTAAGCGCTGGCGCATAGAGAGATTGTAATATTGCTGTGTATAGCCAGGACTTGCCCGCGTCCCGCCGAGTCGCCATCTAGTGGCCAAGCGGCAGAACTGCACCCTTCGTTATATAAATATAGAGATAGTCTTTAACTAGTTCAATTAAGTTATAATCAACACTAAGCCACTTGTGGAATCTATTTCATGAACGTGCACTAGAACATGCATATAAGTTTGTGATTCATTGGTTATTAATAATTTGATAATTAATATAACTAATATTTTCATAATTCATATTTCATATTCATAAATTTAATAGCCTCTTCACCACAGAAGGGTAGCTGTTAATTCCACAGTTCCCCAGAACAACTCTAATAGCTCCAACAGTGGCTCAAATTCTAACACTGGACAGTGTGCTCATTGCACATGTAGGCATATTCCCCATAACTAGGGGTGCCCTGCCTCCCGACATGGGGTGGAGAGGGATAATATAGATAACAGAATCTATTGGGATGTGTACATCCAGTGGCCTGTCACTTCACAATTTCAGAAGTACAGGGCCTTGGTTGACACAGGAGCTCAGTGCACCGTAATGCCATCAAATTATCAGGGATCAGAGCCTATAACTATTCTGGGAGTCACTGGTGGATCTCAAGAGTTAGCTAAGGTAGAGGTTGATATAAGTTTAACTGGTAAACAGTGGAAGAAGCATACAGTTGTGACCAGACCTGACATACCTTGTATTTTGGGAATTGATTTTCTGAGAAAAGGGTGTTTCAAAGACCCTAAAGGTTACAAATGGGCTTTTGGAGTAGCATCTGTAGAAGTTGATGGACAAAAACAAAGGCTGTCTGTTAGACCTTAGCTTTCTGATGAATCTGCAGTTGTGGGACAACACAGGATACTGGACATTAAATTGCTAATTGCTTCTCAGAATGTGCATCACAGACAATACAGAACCAACCGTGACTCTTTGTTGTCCATTCAGAATCTGATTCATCAGTTGGAGAGTCAGAAAGTCGTCAGCAAAAGTCATTAACCTTTCAACAGTCCAGTGTGGCCTGTGCGAAAGTAGAATGGAGACTGGCGTCTGACAGTCGACTACCAAGCCCTGAATGAAGTAACTCCACCTATGAGTGCAGCAGTGCCAGACATGATGGAACTCCAATATGAGCTGGAATCCAGAGTCCAAATGGTATGCTACCATAGACATTGCTAATGCATTTTTCTCTATTCCCATAGCACAGGAATGCAGGCCTCAGTTTGCTGCCACAAAGAAACCACAGCTAACTCAGTCAGAGAAGCAAAGCTATATTTACAAGCAGGATGAAATGCAGTGAATATATACACACTATACAATATTTACAATATATACAGAAATACACAGCAAAGAAAGTAATACAGAACAAGACTCCCTCCAGAGGAGTAGGGTTCCCCCCTGTACCCCCTCTCTCCCCCTACCTCCCCTTTTTCCCAAAAAGGGGTTAGAGAGAGAGAAAAGGTAATTATTAAGGAGGAAATTCTTGTTAGGCTCAAAAGTGCATGCAAGGATTAGTTTTCTTATCTCAAGGTTAACAGGTCCCGCTGCTGTTGCTCAGAAGCAGACAGGCTGAAGAGACAGAACAGACTGGAACAGAGACAGAGACTCAAAATGAACTAAAACTTAAAGTTGCATTTTACCTATCTGTCAATGAAATTTGTTTAGACCTATCTTTATTTTCAAAATATTCAGCCATAGTGTTCCAGCAACTGTCCCTTTCTAAAAGGCACAGCCTAAAACGGGCACACACATCAAGAAGTTCAGTAGCAGCCAGACCTGTAAGAAAAGATGCCTGTTCTCTCTTGTCCTCCTGACAGCATGGGAATCTTTGAATTTGCAGCAATAATAGCTTTTAAATCACATTTAATGAAAATTTCCATATAATGGATCTGAAGGCACAATGCTTTTGCAATCCTAATGTGAGATCTGGCAACCATATACAGAAGGAAACAAGATATACCTCCAATACTGTTAAGTTTCTGATCCTCCAACACATTTTCAAAGAAAACATAGAAGATGATGATTTTATGTTTTTGTAAAAACGAGAAGATTAGAGCTGGAAACCAGACACAAGTCAGTTAAGATGATGAATAAAGTTGGTTTGGATCCTCACTCAATGAAACCAAGTGATGACCATTGTTATGAATAAAGGTAATAAAGCGAGAAATTAAACAAATATAAACTATTTATTAGTTTGACTCTGCCTCCCACGTAGCTACATACAAAAGTAATAAAGGTTATAAAAAGTTCAGTATCTGGTTAGGAAATTATCTTCACAATAGGTTACAAATGGCTTGAGAAAAGTATTTAGGAAAAGATAAACCCAAAAGCAGTATGCTGCCCCTACTAACAAAAGGTAGGAAGTTCATAGTATCATAGTACCAGTCAGGGTTGGAAGGGACCACAAGGATCATCTAGTTCCAACCCCCCTGCCATGGGCAGGGACACCCCACACTACATTACGCTGGCCAGAGCCTCATCCAGCCTGGGCTTAAACACCTCCAGGGACGAGGCCCCAGCCACCTCCCTGGACAACCCGTTCCAGGGCTTCACCACTCTCATGGGGAAGAACTTCCTCCTCACCTCCAGCCTGAATCTCCCCACCTCCAGCTTCATTCCATTCCCCCTAGTCCTATCACTACCTGAGATCCTCAGAAGTCCCTCCCCCACCTTCTTGTAGGCCCCCTTCAGATACTGGAAGGCCACAATTAGGACACCTTGGAACCTTCTCTTCTCCAAACTGGACAGCCCCAACTCCTTCAGTCTGTCCTCACAGGAGAGGTGCTCCAGCCCTCGGATCATCCTCGTGGCCCTTCTCTGGACACCTTCCAGCATCTCCAGATCCTGTTCCTGGAGACTTTAGGAATGTTATCAATTACTCACAATGCTGTTTACCAATTGTGGGAATTTCTCATTTATCTCTTTTTATCGGAAAGTCCTCCTGAGCTGCTGCTGCTTATAATCCAAGTGTGTAGTTGGCAAAAACCTAAGAGAAGAACCTCATGCTCTCTGTAGCTCACCAATTTTAATCCTGCCAGCTAATTTTTGTGTCACACATTGCCATCAAAGGCCAGAACTGACAACCATCAGTCCTCTGCTTAAACATGCCCAATAAGACCAAAACATGTCCATAACTAACCTGCACAGGGTCTGTGCCTGGCAGAACATGTGGCTTGGGGGAAGTGCCCATGTGAAATCCACCGATCCACAGGCATGGGAGGTGGAGGAGTGTCCTCTGACTGCCTTCATCCCAGCTTCCCTGTTTCCACCCAGCCATCTCCTCTTGGGAGGGGAGAGGCTTTGGGTGCAGACACAATCACAGACCAGGACTGAGGGTATACAAGGGAAGGATTATATGCCCAGAGTATCTATTGCCTAGGAATAAGAGTATTCTGACACTCCTCCTGACCATGAAAGAGCAGACTCCATCAAAGCTTTGCTTTATGAGGTTGGGAAACACCTATGGATGAGAATGGACAAAAGGTAGATATGAGTCTCTGCAGGGAAAGAGAGAAAGAAGCATATAGATTGCAGGTAGTTTTAAGAGTGTTGTTCTCTGTCAACCTTTAGATGATGTTAGAAGCTGGGGTGAAAAAAAGGACCCAAGAGGAAAGAGGAAATTAGACAGAATTACGAATGACAGAAGAAGAAAGGAATGGTGTTGAAATGCAACACAAGTAGTGCAAAGGCAGGTAGGTCTTCCAGCAACCTGAGCCTCACCTACTTTGGACTTTCACTCTGTACAGATTGGCAAAGAGTCTAAGCACCTCTCCAGCAGAAAAGCCTTACTGATGCTAACTAACAAGAAACTGCCTTATTTTCTTCTTTGTCCCTTGTGTTTGTCTGGTGTCTGTATGCCATTGTTCATCACCACCTTTCTCAGATGATTTACCCTAAAGTCTTTGTCAGAATGATATGATGCACCAAGCTGGAATCCATAAAGGGAAGACATGGGATTATTCATGCAAGATGCCAATCTACTATAACTCTTATAACAGGCAGGAGTCTAACCTGTGCATTACATCATCTTCTTCAAAACTGTAATTTTTGTCTTATCTTTGTAACAAATTGCACTCCCATGGGTAGTCAGATTTCTCTGTGTGAAGTTATACCATATTAATGCATGAAAATTTTTAGGCTGAATGATTTTTTTTAAAGATAAAAAAAGGAAAAAGTGAAAAAATTTAATTTTTTTATTTAGTTGGAATGATTTTTTTTTTAAGTCTGATTTGGTTGTATTTTTCAATTTATTTATTGTAACCCACGTTCAGTTAGAAAGGAGTAATCAAAACATGAATTGAAAATAGTTTGGAGATATAAAAGGCAAATGGCAAAAACGTCCTGAGCACAGTATGTGTAATGGGTTGGGGCAGACCCCCTCCCCACCACACGCAGAAATAACGACTCAGACAAACAGATTGCAAAAGTGATGGAAAGTTTAAATAGAGAACAGTGAGTGCGTGCAGAGACCCAGAAACACAGTGACAAGAAGAAACCCCAAAACAAACCCAGAGAGATCCCATCCCCACCTGAGGGTGCAACCAAAACCCCCAGGGCTCCTCCTTTCCCCCCCCCCCACTGCTAGGCTAGTCTCAGCTGGCCAGATCTGAGACTGCCCATCCCCCCCGTGGCCTTGGGCCTAACCAGGCCCATGGCCAGGAGATCTCTTCCCCAGTTACCAGGTGGCGGAGAGGAAGGAAAGAGGAAGTGCCAGACCCCGCCGTGAAACTTACAGTGGTGCAAGGGATCATGGTAAAAAATAACCTAATTTCCTGTGTCCACCCACTGGGCTGGACTTCTGGACACAGGAAACACCCCTGTAGCAGAGGGCACCCAGCCCAAACTACGACAGTATGTAACAATTTCAGAGGACTTTAAAGCACTTTCAGTTTCAGTCTATTGATGCTTCCAGCAGAAATCTGACAAATATCAGAGTGCAGAGAGAAGCAAAGCAGACAGAAAGAAATAACATTTTAGCTGAAATAATCAATACAGTTAAACCACAGTGAGGCAGTTTGGAGGAACACATCTTCCTTCAGCGCTACAAAGGAAGCAGACCACTACATTCAGTGATTGCTATCTTATTTAGTTCCGATTATTTTTTTCATTCCTGAATCTCCAAATCCTAAATTTGAGGCTTAATTCTAAAAAAAAACTTTAAAAATTTAAAAACCCTGAAAAACAAAAAAGTAAAATTTTGTGTACCCTGCACAGATCTATTAGTGACAATTTAGTGCAATACAGACAAGTCAGGGCTGAGATACAGAGATGAGAGTTTAATATAACATGAGATATCATAAGCACAATGCACAATTATCTTAGCTAATAATCTGATAAATAATCTATAATTCAACTCATGTTTATATCAGCTTGGCCTATTTGCAGAAGCAGCAGAGCGAAATTCAGCATAAAGCACCAAGCCAAAGCCAGCAGCCATCTGACTCCTGGTCCCTCCATTGCCACGCCTGCAGAAAAGAGACCACACCCCAGAAGCCAGAATCAAGAAGCAGCAAAGGGAACAGGAAGCTTCCCATGTTCAAAACTGAACTTCAAGCCCTGTGAAACTTTGATCCAGTTAGCACTTTAATTTTGAAGCTGGCAGGACTGCAGTTGGGTATGAATATCACCAGCAGGTTCAACTCAATCTACAGCGATCAACAAAGTGTGAAAAAAGTAATTGAAATGTTTTTTAACCTACTTCTCATGAAGCATTAGACTTACCACTAGTCTGAGCTTCTGCATTTAAAAAATATATTCAAGTGAATAAATAAAATGCATTTTACAATCTTATCTAAACAATGGAGCTATGGAACAGTTTAAGTATCATAGTATCATAGTACCAGTCAGGGTTGGAAGGGACCACAACGATCATCTAGTTCCAACCCCCCTGCCATGGGCAGGGATACCCCACACTACATCACATTGGCCAGAGCCTCATCCAGCCTGGGTTTAAACACGTCCAGGGATGGGGCCTCGACCACCTCCATGGACAACACATTCCAGGGTTTCACCACTCTCATGGGGAAGAACTTCCTCCTCACATCCAGCCACATCCAGATTCATTCCATTCCCCCTAGTCCTATCACTACCTGACATCCTCAGAAGTCCTTCCCCAGCCTTCCTGTAGGCCCCCTTCAGATACTGGAAGGCCACAATTAGGTCACCTCGGAGCCTTCTCCTCTCTAGACTGAACAGCCCCAACTCCTTCAGTCTGTGCTCATAGGAGAGGTGCTCCAGCCCTCTGATCATCCTCGTGGCCCTTCTCTGGACACGTTCCAGCACCTCCACATCCCTCTTGTAATAGGGGCTCCAAAACTGGAGGCAGTATTCCAGGTGGGTCCTCAGCAGAGCTGAGAAGAGGGGGAGAATCACCTCCCTTGACTTGCTGGCCACACTTCTCCTGATGCAGCCCAGAATCTGATTGGCTTTCTGGGCTGCAAGTGCACATTGAGAGCTCATGTTGAGCTTTTTGTCCACCAGCACTCCCAAGTCTCTCTCCTCAGGGCTGCTTTCCAGCCAGTCACTGCCCAGCCTGGATTTGTGCCTGGGATTGCCTCCACCCAGATGCAAGACCCTGCACTGGGTCTTGTTGAACTTCATGATGTTGGCTTGTGCCCACCTCTCCAGCCTGTCAAGGTCCCTCTGGATGGCCTCCCTTCCCTCCAGCGTGTCTGCTGCACCACACAGCTTGGTGTCATCAGCAAACTTGCTGAGGGTGCGCTCAATGCCACTGTCCATGGCACCCACAAAATTTTGAACAAGCCTGGTTCCAGGACTGACCCCTGGGGGACTGCGCTTGTCCCTGGCCTCCACTGGTCTCTTCTCCCAGGCAACCAGCACTAGAACAAGAGGACACAGTCTTAGGCTGTGCCAGTTGAGGTTTAGGCTGGATGTTAGGAAGAAGTTCTACACAGAGAGAGTGATTGCCCATTGGAATGGGCTGCCCAGGGATGTAGTGGAGTCACCGTCATTGGAGGTGTTCAGAAGGAGTCTTGATAGGCTGCTTGGTGCCATGGTTTAGTTGATTAAGTGTTGTTGGATTAGTTGATAGGTTGGACACGATGATCTTGAAGGTCTCTTCCAATCTGGTTTATTCTATTCTATTCTATTCGATTCAATTCGATTCGATTCGATTCGATTCACTGGGACATGGAGCCATTGACAGCCACTCTTTGAGTGCGGCCATCAAGCCAGTTCCTTATCCTTCTAGTGGTCCACCCATCAAACCCATGTGTCACCAGTTTGGAGACCAGGATGTGGTGTGGGACAGTGTCGAAGGCTTTGCTCAGGTCCAGGGAAATGACATCAGTTGCTCGCCCCTCATCTATTAATGCTGTCACCTGTCCATAGAAGGCCACCAGTTTAGTCAGGCAGGATTTGCCCTTGGTGAAGCCACGCTGACTGCTCCAAATCACCTCTTCACTATTCTTCTGAGTCAGTAGTGCCTCCAGGAGGATCTGCTCCATGATCTTTTGGGCACAGAGGTGGGACTGACTTGGCCTGTAGTCCCCTGGTTTCTTCTTCTTACCCTTTTTGAAAATGGGAGTAACGTTTCCCCTTTTCCAGTCCGTGGGGACTTCCCCAGACTGCCACGTCTTTTGGAATAGAGAGGGGTTTAGCAACCTCATCTGCCAGTTCTCTCAGTACCTGTGGGTGTACCTGGCTTGTGTCCAGTTCTGGGCCCCTCAGTTTAAGAGGGTCATTGAGACACTTGAATGTGTCCAGAGAAGGGCAGCAAGGCTGGGAAGAGGCCTTGAACACAAGCCCTATGAGGAGAGGCTGAGGGAGCTGGGATTATTTAGCCTGGAGAAGAGGAGGCTCAGGGGTGACCTCATTGCCCTCTACCACTACCTGAAAGGTGGTTGTAGCTGGGAAGGGGTTGGTCTCTTCTCCCAGGCAACCAGCACCAGAACAAGAGGACATAGTCTCAAGCTGTACCAGGGGAGGTTTAGACTCGAGGTGAGGAGGAAGTTCTTCGTCGAGCTCGTCATTGGAACGGGCTGCCCAGGGAGGTGGTTGAATCGTCGTCCCTGGAGGTGTTCAAGAGGAGATTGGATGTGGCACTTGGTGCCATGGTCTAGTAATGGGGTCTGTGTTGATAGGTTGGACTCGATGATCCTCGAGGTCCTTTCCAACCTAAGTTATACTGTGATACTGTGATACCCTGTGGGGTCCCATGTACTTGAACACTTTCAGGTTCTTCAGGTGATCATGAACCTGATCTTCACTTATGATGGGCAGTTCTTCCTCCCAGTCTCTGCCATTGTATTCCATGACTCCAGGAGTGTGGCTGGAAGCCCTTGCAGTGAAGACTGAGGTAAAGAAGTCATTGAGTAGTTCAGCCTTTTCCTCATTACTTGTGACCATTTCACCAGTTTCCTTTCTGAGGGGGCCCACACCTTCCCTAGTCTTCTTCTTGCCATTAATAAACCTGTAGAAAGTCTTTAATAAATACATGGAATACATAGGCGTTACTGCTTCGCTTGAAAAGAAAAACAAAAACTGCAATTGTAGGAGTATTGTGTGCTGCTTTTCAATGATTAGTACCTAAATGAGCTCCTCAAAGCAGTTAGGCAGAATAATTAAGAGCTGCCATTGCCATAAAATGGCAATGAAACGAATGTACTTGAATGAGTAGATCACTTTGCTAAACCAGAACTGAAAGCAGTCCAGCCAAGTTAATGATGCATTTCACCTTAGATAATCAGATGTACTTGTGAGAGAATCCTCTCTTGGACATGTAAATCATCTGATGATGTGATGATTATGTTAAGAACTGAGAAGTGTCTCAACAGTGATAAGATCATCATAGAATGACACCACCCCACCCCCCCCCCCCGCCATGTGTCAGCTCTGCCCATATGCATTCTAATGTGACTGGACTGTGCTCAGGTAGAGCTGCAATAAATGAACAGTATAAAAAGTCCTGAGCTATGCCTGCTTAGAGAGAGAACATCAATAAAAACACTGCACATTGGAGCCTGCTCAGATGAGGAAAACCATGTGGACCACAGTACACACTGGTACTCGGCAGGATTCTCAGACCTCCCCCCTCCTGCCACCAAAGACATCACAAGCCAAAAAAGACTTGGATCCTGGGACATCTCCCCTCCTCCTCCCAGCCAAAGATAGAAAATCACCATGGCATGGTAATGTCTCTCCTGCTCTCTCTCTCTTTCTCCACATTGCCTCTCCCTTTCTCTCCCTTTTCCTCCTTTCTCTGTTTCATTTTCTCCTTTGATGAACAGTCTTAATGTTTAAAAGAACCATGTCTCTTTCCTAACCTCTGGACTGAGACATTATTAATGCCCCAGTCCTGTAGGATTCCCATGCAGTGAAAGCATCACAGTGAGAGTATTGCACTGCTGAGAATGCCAAGACCTGTGTGTGCCTGAGGTATACTGTGCGTATGAAGTGAGTGAGGAGTACGGGTTCATGTTTTCACTCTCCTGCAAGGGAGGTGGCTGGAGAAGGATGAAACAAAAGCTTGTGGGACACAGTGAGGAGGTTTTCAAATACTTTAAATGTGTGTGTTTTCCTGGCGAAGAATATTTTGGGGTACTGTGGTGGTTTAGGCTGGGTGCTGGCCTGGATGCCACTGCACAGACCACACCTGGGAGGTCCCAAGGGGTGGGCCCAGCCCAGGGGGTGGTCACAGGAAACCAGGTATTCCATTCCCATAATTCCTGCACCACTATAAAGTCCACAGCAGGGTCTGGCACTTCCTCTTTCCTTTCTCTCCACCACCTGGTAACTGGGGGAGATGTCTGCTAGCCATGGGCCTGGCTAGGCCCAAGGCCATGGGGTGTGGGGGGGGCATGGGCAGTCTCAGATCTGGCCAGCTCAGATCTAGCCTAGCAGTGGGGGGAAGGAGGAGCCCTGGGTGTTTGGGTATACCCCCAGGAGGGGATGGGACGTTCTTGAGTATGTTCTGGGATTTCACTTTTGTCACGGTGCTTGTGGTTCTCTGTAAAACTTTCATTGTTGTTTTTTATTGTTTTTTTCTATTTAAACTTTCCATCACTTTTGCAATCTGTTTTGTCTGAGTCGTTATCTCTGCCCTTGGTGGGGAGGGGGTCTGCCCGAACCCATTACAGGTACAAACATTGATTTTTTTATGATGTGACCTCCCCAAGAAGCCTAGTATGCTATTGTAACAGAGGATACTTTTGTGAGGTGTGTCCTGGGGAAGATTATTTGGGTACAGTGATTTTTATGGTGTGACCACCCCAAGAAACCTATTAAATCTGTATGTTTTCATGGGAAAGAACATTTTAGGGTATGAACAGTGATTTCTACGGTATGACATCCCCAAGAAACCCATAACCTATTTAAAAGGGGGTGGGGAGAAGGGGGGAGGGAATGATGTCAACTGAATTGCTTTTTGAAACAAAGAACTTTGCAAAACTCTGATCACTCTCTGTACC
This sequence comes from Melanerpes aurifrons, assembly GCA_011125475.1. Classification (NCBI taxonomy): domain Eukaryota; kingdom Metazoa; phylum Chordata; class Aves; order Piciformes; family Picidae; genus Melanerpes; species Melanerpes aurifrons. Next base: position 7,344,008 of record WWNC01000044.1, read on the forward strand.
ATATGCTTACCAGTGCTGTGTGTTTTGGGGTTGTGATTCTGCAATGCTGAAGATTCCAATCACCAAGATCAAGGTGCTCTGGATAGTCAGGAGGGGACTTGTTTTATAACAATACAAAAGTCATCTCAAATTTTGCAGGCTGCCATTCCTTGGAAAAAGTTTTCTTCCATGAAATCACAGAAGATACCTTCCAAGAACTGTCATCCCCTCATATCCTCAACCTCAGCAGGAATCAGATCCATCAGATCCACAAGGAAGGTTTACCTGAATGAACTCACTTCAATTCCAGCTGAAGGACTGAGTAAACTGACCTTTGAGGGCTGGGATATGGGCTTGTTGTCCTGGTTTCCAGAAGAACGACATGTGAAATCAATTTTGTTCTATTTGTGCGTGCGTGGTGGGTTAGCCCATCCTGAGAGGGGTGGGGAGGTGTTGTGAGAGCCCTGCTCTCCCCAGGGATTACAGAAACCTGATCCAGGTGGACTTGGTTCCTTCCTTCCCACTCCCCGCAGGAAACAGAGTTAGTCTGTTCCACTCCCCCTTCCTGTCCAGCAAAACTATAAAGGGGAGGGCATGGTGAGCATTTTCCCTCTCTTTTGCTCTTGCCTTGCCTGGATGAGAGCACCAAGAGTCACTGCTGGCTTCCTGGTTCTCTGCCACATGGTCAGGCCTGGTGTTTCTCCCTGCCTCATCCCTGTTTCTCCAAAGGACTGCTGGTTTTGTATATCTCCCTATCCATCCTTGTTCCTCACCCTTGTGGACTCTTTCCTGTTATTGTTATATATACATACATATATTGTTTCAAGAAAAATTTTACCTCTCTACTTCCAAACTGACTCCAAATTATTTTGCAGTAGATTTACCTCCTCCTCTTTTTCCTTACTCCCCTTTCTTTCCCCTTTTCTTTTCCCTTCCTTTATTTTTCCCTATTCTTTCCCCTTACCTTTTTCTTTCTATCAGGAAAGAGGAAGGTGGAGCGAGGCAGGGGTTCTTAGTCTTGCCCCCCATCTGAGCTCTTAAATTCCAGTTAAGGCTCAAACCACAACGTTATTTTGGTGCTCCAACATGGGGTTTGGAAATGAATATTCTATTTGGAAAGTAGTATGTTATCTGAAAGAAAGGGATTTGAAGTAGAGACATTAATTTTGAAGAATCTGATGGTCCAAGCTTTTGTATGGGTGTTTGGCTGGATCTTTTGGACCCATATCTACAAACTAATAACTTACCATGTGGTGTGGTTAACGACAGAGATGCTACTCAACTGGATAAAAACTTTACCAATGCAGTTGGGCATGTACTTCTTGAATTCTTTGAATTTTACTGGCAGTGGTAATTTCTCTAACATAGAAAATTTTTCTGAAGCAAGCTATGAAACCAACAGTGTAGATAAAAATGCCCGGGATGGAAAATTGTCTTACATTAAAATATGCTCCATATCTTTAAATATAATCCTTAAAGGGGCATTTCATGCTGGGTGGGGAAAGGGCTAACCCATTGAGAGCTCTTTGCAGAGTGATAAGGCAGTCTTTTGTAAGCTCTAATGACTGGGGATGTGTCTGCTGTGAGCACTGCAAGCACTGTGTGAACATAGAGAAGGAGGGGTCAGGTTGCAATGAGTGTGCCACATCTCAGTCTGAGCCCCAGGCACAAGGGTTTGCCCCACCGTCAGCAGTTCCACACTTAACCCTTGATGCTCGTGACCTGTCACCACACACAGGAAAAGGAGACAAAAATCATCTTCAGGCAGGGATGGTGAGGAAGGCACGTCGTCAGGGCCCAGTGGTGGATGAGGAGGACTCAGATCAGGAAACAATAACTGTTACATCTCTACCCAGAAAGGAATTAAGGCAAACTCTTCTGGACTATGCACGGAAAGAGGATGAGCCAATACTAAACTGGGCCCTGAGATGCTGGGGCGAGGGCATGGACATGGTGGACCTAGATAAGAGGGTTTTAGGCTCCCTGACTCATGATGCCAGCCTGGACAAAGTTAGCTGTACTCGATGGAACACACACTCTCTGGGCCCGGATCCTCAATGCCGCAGAGAGCTGGTACCACTCAAGAGATGACCTGCCCTGGGCTCCAGTTAGATGGACAACTATGGACCAGTGCATTCGGTATCTGAGACAGATGGCTGTGCTGGAAATAATTTATGGGGATGGCCAGCTCCCTTTGGACCCAGATGAGGTGCCCATGAGACAGCCCTTCGTAAAGAAACTCACCCAGGGTGCTCCTCAGAAATATGCCCACACATTAGGAGGGATACTCCTGTCTGGACAGGATGGAAGTCCTAAAACTGACTGTGAGTTTGCCAATGATTTACGGGAATATGAGGACAGTGTAAATCAGAAACCCCTAATGTCTGCCATACAAACTCTGACTAAGGAGATCAAAGAGATCGAGACCTCCATGTCTGAACTGAAAAAGGGGAGCGATGTCTCCTTTTCCCCTTCTCCTTCAGAATGGGTCCAGGTTTCAGCAATCAGGAACAGGCAACCTTCCTCTAGGAGATTACCCCAAGCCAATTGGGGGATAGAATAGAATAAGATAAACCAGGTTGGAAGAGACCTTCAAGATCATCACATCCAACCTATCATACAACACCACCAAACCAACTAAACCATGCAACCAAGCACCCTGTCAAGTCTCCTCCTGAACACTTCCAGTGATGGTGACTCCACCACCTCCCTGGGCAGCACATTCCAATGGGCAATCACTCTCTCTGTGTAAAACTTCCTCCTGACCTCCAGCCCAAACCTCCCCTGCAGCAGCCTGAGACTGTGTCCTCTTGTTCTGGTGCTGGCTGCCTGGGAGAAGAGACCAACATCTGCCTGTCTACAACCTCCCTTCAGGGAGTTGTAGACAGCAATAAGATCACCCCTGCGTCTCCTCCTCTCCAGGCTAAGCAACCCCAGCTCACTCAGCCTCTCCTCATAGGGCTTGTGTTCCAAGCCCCTCACCAACTTCGTTGCCCTTCTCTGGACATGTTCCAGCAAGTCAACATCCTTCCTAACCTGAGGGACCCAGAACTGGACACAGTACTCGAGGTGTGGCCTAACCAGTGAAGTGTACAGGGGCAGAATGACCTCCCTGTTCCTGCTGGCCACACTGTTCCTGATGCAGGCCAGGCCATGTCAAGGGCGTCTCTGTGGAGGTTCCTCTGTGACCATGACGAGGACATGGACACCTGGCATGGCCAACCCACCTTTGCCCTCTGGGACAGAGTGTGGAAACTGCAAGGTGGGCACCACAGGGATTACTCGTCCAGGAGAAGGGCTGCCCCAGTTTCCCGGAGTGGTCCCACTCACTCAAGAGACCCTTCCCCTAGTAACACAGGACCCTGTGACAAGTGTGTACATTGCCGCCAGCATTAGAGGTGCCCTACCTTCAGCAGGTGGAGGCCAGGGACAACAGAGTGTACTGGGATGTCTCTGTGAAATGGCCTGGCACTTCAGAAGCCCTGAAGTACTGATCTCTGGTGGACACAGGGGCCCAATGCACCTTGATACCATCGAGGTACAAAGGGGCTGAGCCCATAGGCATTCAGGGAGTCATAGGAGGCTCACAAAACCTGACTGTACTGCAAGCTGAGATAAGCCTGACCGGGAACAAATGGGGAAAGCACGACATAATGACTGGTCCAGATGCACCTTGCATTCTTGGCATTGACTTTCTGTGGGAGGAATGCGTCATAGTTTCATAGTTTCATAGTTTCATAGTTTCATTCAGGGTTGGAAGGAACCACAAGGATCATCTAGCTCCAACCCCCCTGCCATGGGCAGGGACACCCCACACTACATCAGGCTGACCGGAGCCTCGTCCAGCCTGGGCTTAAACACCTCCAGGGATGGGGCCCCAACCACCTCCCTGGACAACACATTCCAGGGCCTCACCACTCTCATGGTGAAGAACCTCCTCCTCACATCCAGCCTGAATCTCCCCACCTCCAGCTTCATTCCATTCCCCCTAGTCCTATCACTACCTGACATCCTGAGAAGTCCTTCCCCAGCCTTCCTGTAGGCCCCCTTCAGATACTGGAAGGCCACAATGAGGTCACCTCAGAGCCTTCTCTTCTGCAGACTGAACAGCCCCAACTCCTTCAGTCTGCTCTCATAGGAGAGGTGCTCCAGCCCTCGGATCATCCTCCTGGCCCTTCTCTGGACACGTTCCAGCACCTCCACATCCCTCTTGTAATAGGGGCTCCAAAACTGGAGGCAGTACTCCCCAGGTGGGGTCTCACCAGGGCTGAGTAGAGGGGGAGAATCACCTCCCTCGACCTGCTAGCCACACTTCTCCTGATGCAGCCCAGAATCTGATTGGCTTTCTGGGCTGCAAGTGCACATTGAGAGCTCATGTTGAGCTTTTTGTCCACCAGCCCCCCCAAGTCTCTCTCCTCAGGGCTACTTTCCAGCCAGTCACTGCCCAGCCTGGATTTGTGCCTGGGATTGCCTCGACCCAGATGCAAGACCCTGCACTGGGTCTTGTTGAACTTCATGATGTTGGCTTGTGCCCACCTCTCCAGCCTGTCAAGGTCCCTCTGGATGGCCTCCCTTCCCTCCAGCGTGTCTGCTGCACCACACAGCTTGGTGTCATCAGCAAACTTGCTGAGGGTGCACTCAATGCCACTGTCCATGTCACCCACAAAGATGTTGAACAAGACAGGTCCCAGGATTGATCCCTGAGGGACTCCGCTTGTCCCTGGCCTCCACTGGGACATGGAGCCATTGACAGCCACTCTTTGGGTGCGGCCATCAAGCCAGTTCCTTATCCATCTAGTGGTCCACCCATCAAACCCATGTGTCACCAGTTTGGAGACCAGGATGTGGTGTGGGACAGTGTCGAAGGCTTTGCTCAGGTCCAGGGAAATGACATCAGTTGCTCGCCCCTCATCTATTAATTTTGTCACCTGCTCATAGAAGGCAACCAGGTTGGTCAGGCAGGATTTGCCCTTGGCAAAGCCATGCTGACTGTTCCCAATCACCTCTTCACTATTCTTTTGAGCGAGTAGCGACTCCAGGAGGATCTGCTCCATGATCTTTCCAGGCACAGAGGTGAGACTGACTGGCCTGTAGTTCCCTGGTTCCTCCTTCTTACCCTTTTTGAAGATCAAGGACCTTAGGGGGCACAAGTGGGCATTTGGGGTAGCAGTTGTAGAGACTGCAGGCAAAGCTGCAAAGACCTGGGCGTAGTGGTTGACAGCCAGCTGAACATGAGCCAGCAGTGTGCTCAGGTGGCCAAGAAGGCCAAGGGCATCCTGGCCTGCATTTGGAATGGTGTGGCCAGCAGGAGCAGGGAAGCCATTCTGCCCTGTACTTAGTACTAGTTAGACCACACCTGGGCCCCTCAATTTAAGAAGGACATTGAGACACATGAGCATGTCCAGAGAAGGGCAACGAGGCTTTGAGAGTTCTCAAGTACAAGCCTTATGAGGAGAGGCTGAGGGAGCTGGGGTTGCTTAGCCTGGAGAAGAGGAGGCTTGGGGGAGACCTTATTGCCCTCCACAACTACCTGAAGGGAGGTTGTAGCCAGGTGGGGGTTGGTCTCTTCTCCCAGGCAACCAGCACCAGAACAAGAGGACACAGTCTCAAGCTGTGCCAGGGGGCTTAGGCTTGAGGTGAGGAGAAAGTTCTTCACAGAGGGAGTTGCTAGCCATTGGAATGTGCTGCCTGGGGAGGTGGTGAAGTCACCTTCCCTGGAGGTGTTCAAGAGGGGATTGGATGTGGCACTTGGTGCCATGGTTTACTAGTCATGAGGTCTTGGGTGACAGGTTGGACTTGATGATCTCTGAAGTCTTTTCCAACATTATTGATTCTATAATTCTATGCTCTATGACCTCATTTGTGTCCTGATTTCACTCATGGGAGTGTTCAGCAGAACTGTGTCTCCTTCTTAACTTTCACATGGAGACAGTTTTCAATCCTGCATCTGAAGATGCTGGTCACTTTTCCAGCTGCTGCCCCAAAAGGTCATGCCCTGAATTTTCTTGCATCAGGTGCTAGTCAAGACTCAGAATAAGAGAAACACCTTTGTTGCTTGTAGAAATTGTAGATCAGAATATTAAATTAATGGAAGGAAAAGGTTTTGGAAAACTAAAACTTGTATCTATTATACAGTTTAAAATTTCAGTGCTTAGCAGTAGAACAGGATAATTTTGCTTTCAGGCTGCAAACTGTCACATAATATTATATTACTATTTATTACTCTTTATAACTCGTTCTATAAATATGAAGTAAACCACTTCATTCTGATTCTGGACTTGTTCTGCCCTAGGATATTACACTGTGTTGAAAATGTCATCTCATGTTGTTAAACTCCACTGAGCATCCAGAGAAACCCAAACTAGAAAACACCAATAAATTGGTAGTCTGTGTCTATACAAAATAGGTAGAGCAGTGATTCCACTACATGTTCCCCATAGAAAGAGTAGGTCTTGTATCTGTGCAAGAGAGGAAGTAAAAGCAATATAGATTTAAAATATAACAACAAGAGGGCAGGATTGGCTCTCCTGTCATCACCATGAGATTCTAACTGTGTAGCCTTACCATACAAGCACTACTGACAAAAATATACCTACCAAAAATCAAACTCTGAGAATTATTCTCAAATACCTCTGCCTACCTCCTGCTAAAACCTTTTTCTGAGTAAATGGAACCTTTTCCACAAAACTGTGATCGGTTCAATTACTTTTTAGTGAGATGAAGAATTGAAGGATAAAATTTATTGTGCTTAAATTAGACTTTGGTAACAGAATGTAAATATTTTCATCTTACAGGAAGAAGCACATCTGGGGTGGAAGATCTGACATGTACAAACTGCTTCCTTTCAGTAGTGTCAAATTATGTTTTCCTTGGAATTGTGAAGGCTTCCTGTGAAATAACACTTTGGGTTATTTATTGAGAATGTGCAGTGGGAAGAAAATAAGAGAATTTAAGACCCAGCTATCATAATACAAAGTACAGAACAGCTAAATTGCTATGCATCTAAATACGGACCATTACCGCACTCCAAAAGGTATTCATCAGTGTTAGACACTAATCAGGGCTAAAGATGGATTAAATAAGATGTGTTCTTCCATTTTGAAGGACTGTAGTTTCTTTTCTCATTGCTGTGAGTATTTCCTTTCACTCAACTCATATTTCTGCTATATATCCTACACATATTTCTATCACAAAACAACATAGTTCTGCTATACTATTAAAAATGTTCAAAACCTGAAACATTTGTCACAGAAACTCACAGCCTGAGCCATTTCTTATAAAATGCAGTACTATTTTTAGTTTTTGGGAAAGAGATAGACTCAAATGCATGTTCACATACATGTTCTTCATATTAAATTCATGAGAGATTGAAGTGAAAGAATTATTAAAAATTTGATGTCCAATACCCAGCCTGCCAATTATTTCTCCACCAGCTTGTTGTTCCTGATTAACATACCCCTCTGAGCAGCACATCTTCTGGATTGATGCATGAGGAAGATGGAATAAAGCAAGACTTTCTGTGCTGTCAGAGCTTACTGTGGAGTACTTCCCTTCTGCTCAGGGATTTTGCGCACTTAGCTTCAAACAGCTCTCTTTCATACTCATCCTGCTACAGACTCACACTTTCAAGTCCGCATGTTTGCGGTGGACATTATCAGCTTATCTGAAGGTTCTGTTAATTTACTGTGTGTTTGTGCATGTCTGGGGTTTAGGAAGTTATGTGCTGGAAACAATTACCCATCAAGCCATCCTGCTGCAGCATGTGAGATACCCAGAAAGTGTGCAGCCACACACAGTGCTCACCCCAGAACTCCAGTGCATTCAGCTTCCCTGCTGGTGGCTCACCTCTTAGGAGTCATGTAACTTATGAAGGCTATATTGTGGAAAGGGCAGTTTGTGATGCCAACACCTGCTTCCACAGAGCTGGCACACCAGACTCATTGAATGTAATAACCAGACCTTTCAATAAACTTTATGAAAAAGTATCTCAATGTGCAACACAAAGTTTATTCACATTAATAATCAATCCAGGAAGAAATAGGGCCTTCAATATTGGCCACAAAAAGAGACTGCAAGAACCTCTTGATCGAGACCTTATCACTTCCTAATTTTGATGTCCTTGGCTCTTCCTCCACACTCCCACTAATCAATCATTAAAGTGGTGTGTGCAGAAGTCTCAGTAACCATTTGACCTATTCTTATCAACTTTGCTCCCTCATGAAACTGCTCACTTCTCTGTGATTTGTGTGGATCAATACAGGAGAAAGGTCACAAAAGCACTAAAGAGAGACACCAATCAGAGAGATGTCAAAAGAAAAAGAAAGTTTGACAACATCAGGATCAATCAGGGGCTGCTCAGGAAAACTTGTCAGCTGTGATTAATGGCACATTGTGTGTTGCTGTCATTTGGAAAACACTTTAGAACTTTTTAGATCACTGCATGGTGAAATTGAGTTTAGACTCCTTTGTCACCTTGAAATTTAGTAGTTACAAGGTCTTCACATAGCTCTGAGGAGACTCTGCTCCTGACCTCTCTCATGCAGTGAAAAAGTGGGCTTCCTAAATAGTTATATTCATGAAGAAATATTCTGACATATGATGTGGGATAACTGCCTATCCCAACCATGAGACAGAAATTCAAGCTGGTTTAGTTTGTTTTGCTCTCTACAACTACCAGAAGGAGGTTGGAGCAAGGAAGCCAGCCTCTTCTCCTTGATGACAAGTGACAGGACTAGAGGAAATGGTTAGAAAGCTGTGCCAGGGGAAATTTGGGCTAGATATTAGGAAATACTTCTTCACTGAAAGTGTTACCAAACATTGGAATGGTCTGCCCAGGGTGGTGGGGAAGAGTTCAAGTAGCATGTACTTAAGGATATGGTTTAGTGTGGACCCTTCAGTACGGGGTTGAGGGTTGGACTGGATGATCTTTGAGGTCTCTTCTAACCAGATGTATTCTGTGATTCTGTGGTTGGGGGACCAAGGTCATTTACAATCAGCTGGTGTTTGTGTTAGAAAAGGATCCACAAATCTAGTCTGCCAATGGCCGAAGGATATGAGACATGCAGTGATTAGGAGGTAGGGGTACTTCCAAGCAATGGTACCTTTTTTCCCATATGACCTACAAAAGACATTGGCTTTCTTCCAATTCCCTGAAGAGCCCCTAAGGTGGTCTTTGCTAAACCAACTTAGTTTGTATTCAAAATCACTGAGAGTTAACTCAGGTGCACACTGCTGTGTGCAGTATGTGTACCTTGCAACTCAGGATACGTTGCTTCAATTATTGTACCCTCTCTTCTTTGTCCCAGTAAAAGCAGCTTCTAGTTGATGCTGTTCTCCTTGGGTTTCTCACAAATGGTAGGAAAAGGTTTCTAAAAATTATGCCTCTTATGAAAGAGTAGCTTCCTCATGCATGGCAAGAAGCCATTCCCTTTAGTAGTGTAGTGCCACTGAATCCTCACTGAATTTGAGGTCCCAGATGACTGGAAACTGGCCAGTGTGGTCCCCATCCATAAGAAGGGTCGCATGGAGGAGCCTGGAAACTCCAGGCCAGTCAGCCTGACCTCAGTGCCAGGGAAAGTGATGGAACAGATTATCCTGGCGGCAATAACTGCACACCTGAAGGATGGCCAAGGCCTCAGGTCCAGGCAACATGGATTTAGGAGGGGCAGATCCTGCCTCTCCAACCTGATCTCCTTCTATGATCAGGTGACCCTCAGCCTTGCCCCATCTGAGCTCTTAACTCCCAGTTAAGGCTTAAACTACCACATTCGGTCTTAGGTTTTCACTTCAGTGCTATTGTTGAAAAATTTGCTGGCACAAAAAGTGATGTCTGTGTTCAAATTAAGGCACACAATTCCACAAGCATACCTGCATAAAACAATATTTCTTTGCCACTTTGGACAGAGACTGTATAGGCTACCTGTCAAGTTGGAGATTTCTCTGGCTGTGCACCTTCCTATCAAGAGTTAGTGCTCTAAGCCTGGACTGTGCAGTTTCAGACATCGGCAGAAAGCGTTGATCCACATGAGAATCTCAGCTAATCTCTCCTGGCCATGCAGAATATAATCACTGTGCCTGTGGTATATTCAATTGCAATTTTATGTCTGGAACCAGAACAATTTTTATAACACATTGTATAAAATAAATTTATTCTCCACACTACTAAAAGTATAACACAACTAGGACTCTGCTGAAGATGTGGGTGGCAGTATATCAGGTGCATGAGATAAATGTCAGATTGGCTGACAGTTGCATGCAGTTTAGCACGTTTAATACACTAATTTAGATTTGATGTACATATGAGAGGACTCTATAATATTGGCACAGGAAACTGTTTGTCAGAAAAAGATATAGAGATATGCAGTACTGTTCTAACTAGTCACTGATCAAAGAAGCAAAACAGGTTTGTTTTTAAAAGGCAGCAACTACCAATGCTTTGATATTTTGTCTGCCACAGAAATTAGTCCTTCCAGTTCTAGCTAATATTTTATTTTTTCCACCAGTGTTCTAGAGTCATAAAACAAAGCAGTGGTGATGGAACAAAAGTGCTCTATGGGTCTGTAGATTACATCCCTACTGGTAGTTTTCTCCAATTTGTGTCACACTATGTGCACTTTGTTCAACCAAAATTGTGACTAGGACCTTTGCTTTATCCTCCTGTTAGCAGTTACCACTGACAGCAAATAAAGTTACTGTGGTGGGTTGAAGTTTCCCATTCACATTAACTAAGCAGGACTCAGTTGGAAGCAAGTAGAAGCTGTATTTACAAGCAAGAACCACACTCTACAATGGAATGCAATGAATATGGACAAAATATACAGGATTTACAATATTATACAGATATTTGCAATTAGAAAATAGTGCAGATACCTCCCTGTACTCCCTCTGGCTTTCCCAGAGAAGCAAGGAAGCTGCTCCACTGCCCCCCATACCCGCTCCCCGCTCCTGCAACAGAAGAAAAGAGGAGCTGAGAAGAAGGAATGTTGGTTCAAAGAAGCAATGTTAGTGTTCTTATCTTTTCTCAAGGCCAGTCAGAAGTGAATATTCATCTCCCTGAGCAAAGCAGAACGCCAAGACCACAGGAGAAAAGAAGAGGAATGGGAATGGAAGTGAAATGTGAAAGATTGTTAGGGTACATCTACATCCATCCCACACATTTTATCCAATGAACTTGTTTAGAATAATCTTTTGGTTTCCTTTTTACACACAATAGTGAATTATTTTTATTTTTCTACTTTTCTGCTTGAAATCTGCAGCTAAATTTTAAAGGCATGGCCTAAAATTGCCACAGTTATGTTGGTAGTTTCAGCAATCACAGTAGAATGAATGAGGACAATATAAAATGCTGATTTAAGCTTTAGACACATTATTCAAATTTACTTATGCATGCTCATTATTTTTTGCCATATAAGCACCTTCCTCTATTCCCTATTTCTCCAAGCTGCTCTCCTAGCTGCTGCAAACAAGTTGTTCCTCCATCTTTGGTCAACAGAATGTACTGATACCTGGGTTTAGATCATACCATGGTCCTCAGTCCTGGCTCTCATCTCCAACCTTGTTACAAAAAGGCAGATGGGACCTGAGAAGGAAAAGGGATGTTCAGGTGACACCAAAATGAGAGCCCTTCCACAGGAACAAAGAAGTCTCTGCTTGCTGAAACTCCTATTCCCAGATGTTCACTGAAGAGGCTGGAATTGTTAAATTTGAAGAAAAGAGTTCTTATCACTCTCTACAGCTGTCTGAAAATAGTAGTGAGGTGGCTGTTGGTCTCTTCTTCCTAGTAAGAGGTGTTAGGTTGAGAGGAAATGGCCTCAAGTTGCATTATTTAGTCTGGGTATTCAGTCTAGGTATTAGAAGAAATTTAGTCTGGGTATTAGAAGAAAGTTCTTCACTGGAAGACCTAAAAAGCACTGGAACAAGATACCCAGGGAAGTGGTGGAGTCAGCATCCCTGGAGGTGTTTAAAAGACACATAAATGCAGTGCCGAGTGATATGGTTTAGCACCAGACTTGGTTAGATAATGGTTAGACTTGATGGTCTTAAAGGTCTTTTTGAATCAAAAGGACATTTTCTTGCACATGTGTCCACAGCTTCCAGGAGGGTCTCAGCTCTGCTAAAATTATCAAAATTTGTGCTCCCCCATAAAACACTATCACCATTTCTTATGAGCTTAGGGATATCAGCTTTCAGCCAAAATTTCATAGTATCATAGTATCATAGTATCAGACAGGGTTAGAAGGGACCACAACGATCATCTAGTTCCAACACCCCTGCCATGGGCAGGGACACCCCACACTAGATCAGGCTGGACAGAGCCTCATCCAGCCTGGGCTTAAACACCTCCAGGGATGGGGCCCCAACCACCTCCCTGGACAACCCATTCCAGGGCTTCACCACTCTCTTGGGGAAGAACTACCTCCTCACATCCAGCCTGACTATCTCCACCTTCAGCTTCATGCCATTCCCCCTAGTCCTATCACTACCTGACATCCTGAGAAGTCCTTCCCCAGCCTTCCTGTAGGCCCCCTTCAGATACTGGAAGGCCACAATTAGGTCACCTCAGAGCCTTCTCTTCTGCAGACTGAACAGCCCCAACTCTTTCAGTCTGTGCTCATAGGAGAGGTGCTCCAGCCCTCTGATCATCCTCCTGGCCCTTCTCTGGACACGTTCCAGCACCTCCACATCCCTCTTGTAATAGGGGCTCCAGAACTGGACACAGTACCCCAGGTGGGGTCTCAGCAGAGCTGAGAAGAGGGGGAGAATCTCCTCCCTTGACCTGCTGGCCACAATTCTCTTGATGCAGCCCAGGATCTAATGGGCTTTCTGGGCTGCAAGTGCACACTGAGAGCTCATGTTGAGCTTTTTGTCCACCAGCCCCCCCAAGTCTCTCTCCTCAGGGCTGCTTTCCAGCCAGTCACTGCCCAGCCTGGATTTGTGCCTGGGATTGCCTCAACCCAGATGCAGGACCCTGCACTGGGTCTTGTTGAACTTCATGATGTTGGCTTGTGCCCACCTCTCCAGCCTGTCAAGGTCCCTCTGGATAGCCTCCCTTCCCTCCAGCGTGTCTGCTGCACCACACAGCTTGGTGTCATCAGCAAACTTGCTGAGGGTGCACTGAATGCCACTGTCCATGTCACCCACAAAATTTTGAACAAGCCTGGTTCCAGGACTGACCCCTGGGGGACTGTGCTTGTCCCTGGCCTCCACTGGGACATGGAGCCATTGACAGCCACTCTTTGGGTACAGCCATCAAGCCAGTTCTTTTATCCATCTAGTGGTCCACCCATCAAACCCATGTGTCACCAGTTTGGAGACCAGGATGTGGTACGGGACAATTATTGAGTCAATTATTATCCTCTCTTATAAGTCATGTGCCAGTTGAAAACATAGGTGTTGCAGGCAGTTGTCCTTCTAGGCTGTCATCATATTTTAGGGCCTATCACTGAACTTTTAAGACTTCTTGTGCCAAGAACAGGAACATGAATTTTTGGGGATAAAGCACATTTCCTTGAATAAAACTAATGAAAAGTATCATTGAATAGATAATCTGAATTATTGATGTAAAGCCTCAGGGAAGCTCAGCTACCCTAAGACAATGTTTTAGGCTGTAAGGTTCATTCTAAACATCAACTTGTTAGCTAAAAATCTCAAAAATCCTGAACAGAAGCAAATAAGGCTGTTTTCTTTTTGCCTTTCATTAAACTTTTCATTACTTTGGAAAGGAGGACAGTAACAGAGATGTGCAATAAAACTGGAAGTGCAATATGGAAAGGTGAGGGACCTGTCATAAACAGCAGAGCAGTACTAGGGCTCACAACAATCTGCTGGACTCAGATGTGCTGACCATTATGAGAATGCTCTGACTACAATTTCCTCCATCATCAGTCTCCATATTTGTCACTTCCAATATGGTTGTTTAGTTAAAGTTACTTTCCACAGTCATTTTGGTGTTGAGAGCTGATAGAAACACCATCAAACATCTGAAATAATAAAATCTTTTCATTAAATTCTACAGGGACCTAGGGTAAGTTCCACTAGGGACAAGAAACAGAAAAATAAAAATGTCCAATTTCTAAAGGACTTGTTTCCAAAAAAATGTTATTAACATACTGATGACTATTCCACATCAGAGAGTCATTAAGGCTGGAAAAGACCTCTAAGATCATCAAGTCCGTCTATCAATCCAATGCTACTGTGACCATTAAATCATGCCCCTGAGTGCCACATCTGTATGCCTTCTAAATACCTCCAGGGATGATAACTAAACCACTTCCCTGAGCAGCCAGCTCCAGTGCTTGATAATCTGCTTTTCAGCTAGGAATTTCTTTCTAATATCCAATCAAAACCTTCCATGGTGCAATTTGAGAGAGCGGCCAGGAGGGGCACTTGTTGATAGTAGGTTGAACATGAGCCAGCGTTGTGCCCAGGTGGCCAAGAAGGCCAAGGGCATCCTGGCCTGCATCAGGAACAGTGTGGCAGGAGCAGGGAGGTCATTCTGCCCATGTACTCAGCACTGGTCATGCCACATCTTGAATCCTGTGTCCAGTTCTGGGGCCGTCAGTTTAGGAAAGATGTTGAGTTGCTGGAAGGTGTCCAGAGAAGGGCAACAAAGCTGGGGAGGGGTCTGGAGCACAGCCCTGTGAGGAGAGACTGAGTGAGCTGAGGTTACTTAGCCTGGAGAAAAGGAGGCTCAGGGGAGACCTTCTTGCTCTCTACAACTACCTGAAGGGAAATTAAAGCCAGGTGGGGGTTGTCTCTTCTCCCAGGCAACCAGCACGAGAACAAGAGGACACAGTCTCACACTGTGCCAGGGGAGGTTTAGGCTGGATGTTAGGAAGAAGTTCTTCATAGAGAAAGTGATTGCCCATTGGAATGTGCTGCCCAGGGAGGTGGTGGAGTCACCATCACTGGAGGTGTTTAGGAAGAGCTTGGATGAGGCACTTGGTGCCACGGTTTAGTTAGATGGTGTTGGGTGATAGGTTGGACTTGATGATCTCAAAGGTTTCTTCCAACCTGCTTAATGCTATTCCTATTCTATTCTATTCTATTCTATTCTATTCTATTCTATTCTATTCTATTCTATTCTATTCTATTCTATTCTATTCTATTCTATTCTATAATCTGCTTTTCAGCTAGAAACTTCTTTCTAATATCCAGTCTAAACCTTCCACTATGCAATTAGAGATTTTTCATCCCACCATCTTGCTACAACCAGCTTTCAGGTAGTGGTAAAGAGTGATAATGTCTTCTTTCATCCTCTTCTTCCCCAGACTAAATAATCTCATTTCCCTCAACTGCTCCTTATAAGTCTTGTCATCCAGACCCTTTATCAGCATCACTATTCTTCTTTGAATACAAACCACAACCTTTATCAATCTTTGACAATATGTATGATATTTTGAAGCTTTGTTTACACAGGAGATTGAAAAAGTAGATAGTTCAAGGTCTGTTTCTGATCTTCAAATCTGTTATTTTCTGGCTCTTTTAGACCTGTAAATGTAAAATCCTTCTAAGGCTTGTGCTCAATACACCACACTTCACTGGACTTCTTTTCCTGTCTTTGAGCACTCTCCAGCACCTCAACATCTTGCAGTTAGGGGCCCAAAGCTGGATACAGTATTCATCTTCTCAACTTGGACAGCTTCTTGATTTTCTTCATCAGAGTTTCTTGGTCAAAACTACATCTCTTTCCTTTGAGGATAATTCATGATACTTACCTTACCAGCAGCACACATGCACTCATTGAGATAAGTGCTTCACAATTACACTGAACTACTTTGCCCAATTTCCTAATTTGTGAAAAAATTCATAGGTTTCTTTTCATTGAGCTAGAGCCAAAGTGGGTGTGAACTGCCTGTTTCTGTGATTCTGTGATGCTTTGTGGCAAAGCAGAGGGACCTCGACCGACTGGACAGATGGGCAGAGTCCAATGGGATGGCATTCAACAAGTCCAAGTGCCGAGTGCTGCACTTTGGCTATGGCAATCCCATGCAGAGCTATAGGCTGGGGTCGGAGTGGCTGGAGAGCTCCCAAACAGAGAGGGACCTGGGTGTGCTGATCGACAGCCACCTGAATATGAGCCAGCAGTGTGCCCAGGTGGCCAGGAGGGCCAATGGCATCCTGGCCTGCATTAGGAATAGTGTGGCCAGCAGGAGCAGGGAGGTCATAGTGCCCCTGTACTCTGCTTTGGTTAGGCTGCACCTAGAGTACTGTGTCCAGTTCTGGGCCCCTCAATTTAAGAAGGACATCAAACACTTGAGCGTGTCCAGAGAAGGGCAACAAGGCTGGTGAGAGGCCTTGAACACAAGCCCTATGAGGAGAGGCTGAGGGAGCTGGGATTGTTTAGCCTGGAGAAGAGGAGGCTCAGGGGTGACCTCATTGCCCTCTACAGCTACCTGAAGGGTGGTTGTAGCCAGGAGGGGGTTGGCCTCTTCTCCCAGGCAGCCAGCACCAGAACGAGGGGACACAGTCTCAGGCTGCGCCAGGGGAAGTTCAGACTCGAGGTGAGGAGGAAGTTCTTCACCGAGCGAGTCATTCGGCATTGGAACGGGTTGCCCAGGAGGTGGTTGAGTCATCGACCCTGGAGGCGTTCAAGGGGAGATTGGACGTGGCACTTGGTGCCATGGTCTAGGCATGGGGTCTGTGTTGATAGGTTGGACTCGATGATCCCCGAGGTCCTTTCCAACCTAAGTGATACTGTGATACTGTGAAAGGGAAGGGGGAAGGGAAGGGAAGGGAAGGGAAGGGAAGGGAAGGGAAGGGAAGGGAAGGGAAGGGAAGGGAAGGGAAGGGAAGGGAAGGGAAGGGAAGGGAAGGGAAGGGAAGGGAAGGGAAGGGAAGGGAAGGGAAGGGAAGGGAAGGGAAGGGAAGGGAAGGGAAGGGAAGGGAAGGAAGGGAAGGGAAGGGAAGGGAAGGGAAGGGAAGGGAAGACAAAAAAACAGGTTGGAAGAGACCTTCAAGATCATCACATCCAACCTGTCATCCAACATCACCTAATCAACTAAACCATGCAACCAAGCACCCTATCAAAGTCTCCTCCTGAACACCTCCAATGGTGGTGACTTCACCACCTCCCTGGGCAGCACATTCCAATGGGCAATCACTCTCTCTGTGTAAAACTTCCTCCTGACCTCCAGCCTAAACCTCCCCTGCTGCAGCCTGAGACTGTGTCCTCTTGTTCTGGTGCTGGTTGCCTGGGAGAAGAAACCAACCTCTGCCTGTCTACAACCTCCCTTCAGGGAGTTGTAGACAGCAAGAAGGTCTCCCCTGAGCTTCCTCTTCTCCAGGCTAAGCAACCCCAGCTCCCTCAGTCTCTCCTCATAGGGCTTGTGTTCCAAGCCTCCCCCCAACTTTGTTACCCTTCTCTGGACACGTTCCAGCAAGTCAACATCCTTCCCAAACTGAGGGGCCCAGAACTGAACACAGGACTCAAGCTGTGGCCTAACCAGTGCAGTGTAGAGGGGCAGAATGACCTCCCTGCTCCTGCTGGCCACACTGTTCTTGATGCAGGTCAGGATGACATTGGCCCTCTTGGCTGCCTGGCCACACTGCAGGCTCATGCTCAGCCTGCCATCAACCAGCACCTGCAGGCCCCTCTCTGCCTGGCTGCTCTCCAGCCACTCCAAAGCCATCCTGTAGCACTGCATGGGGTTGTTGTGGCCAACATGCAGAACCCGGCACTTGGATGTGTTCAATCTCATGCTGTTGGATTCTGCCCATCTGTCCAGCCTGTCGAGGTCCCTCTGCAGAGCCTCTCTATCATCCAGCAGATCAACTCCTGCCCCCAGCTTGGTGTCATCTGCAAATTTACTGATGATGGACTCAATGCTCTCATCCAGATCATCAATAAAGATATTGAATAGGATGGGGCCCAGCACTGATCCCTGGGGCACACCTCTAGTGCCTGGCTGCCAGCTGGATGTGGCAGCATTCACCACTACTCTCTGGGCTTGGACCCCCAGACAGTTCCTAACCCAATGGAGTGTGCTCCTGTGTAAGCCATGGGCTGATAGCATGGCCAGAAGTTTGCTGAGGGGGACGGTGTCAAAGGCCCTGCTGAAGTCCAGGTAGACTGCATCCACAACCTGCCCCATATCCACCAGGCGGGGCATAAAGCTTCACTGAGTTTGGTGTGTAGATTTTTCCACATAGGAAAAGAAGATGTTGAAACCAACATGAGTAAAACATTACTGCTTTCATAGAATTATTTTGGTTGGAAAAGACCCCTAATATCACTGAGTCAACCTCTGCACCCTAACCATACCATGGCAGTTAAACTATGTCTGGAAGTGCCATGTCCATACAATTCTTGAACACCTCCAGGAATGGCGAACACCTCCACTACCTCCCTGGGAAACCTGTTCCAATGCCTAACCATTCTTTCCATAAAGAATATTTTCCTAACATCCAATCTAAACCTCCCCTGGTAAAACTTCTGGTCATTTCCTCTCTTCCTATCACCTGATGTAAGAGAGAAGAAACGAGACTAACCCCTGCCTCACTACAACCTCCTTCCAGGTAGTTAGAGAAAGCAATGAGGTCTCATCTCAGTCTCCTCTTCTGCAGACTAAACAATCCCAGTTTCCTCAGCCATGTTCTCTAGACTTCACCAGCTGTGTTTCATTTCACAGGGTCTTTAAGACTTTAATATCATCCACTGTAATAAAAACATCCTCCAAACACTAAGATGACAAATTGTCAGAAGAGAAGTAAAAAACATCCTCATAATGGGCTGCCCAGGGAGGTGGTGGAGTCACCATTATTGGAGGTGTTCAGGAGAAGGCTTGATAGGGTGCTTGGTGCCATGGTTTAGTTGATTATGTGGTGTTGGATTAGTTGATAGGTTGGACACAATGATCTTGAAGGTCTCTTCCAACCTGGTTTATTCTATGTAAATTCTATGTAAATATTCTATTCTATTCTATTCTATTCTATTCTATTCTATTCTATTCTATTCTATTCCATCTCTTAAGTTTAACTCTAATTTAACCCAACTGACTGATTCACATATTAGAATGACACTGATCCAGGAAGGAAAAAGTCAAAAGGTATAATGCTGTGCACTTTTCCTGGTGATGTGCCTCTGTGGAAGGACTTGTGCATGGAGACTGTACTCAACAGTACAGTAATCTGTGATGCAATTAGGGTTCCATAGTCTCAAAACAGAGTTTTCATCCCTGTTAGGGCTGTTCTGTCCCCTGAAGAGTGAAGAGCCACAAAATTTTGGCATCTTCCTCCTGACTCTGCTCTGCCTTTTTAGTCTGGAAGGCGTGGCATTCTCTCTGGCAAGGTATGTATGAGATTACAATATCACCTCAGGGTCTGACACAGAACTGAATAAGGGATCCTAAATAAATGTAGATAAATCCATTCTAATCTTCTTTCCCCTGTCCTCAACCCACATGTTGCTATAGTTATTTCTTTTGCTTCTCACCGTTTGCTTTGCCTGTGGATCTCAGAGCAGCTCTGATGATTCCTTTCTTAACTCACTCCCTGATCTCACTTCTCTGCAGCTTTCTTCTCTATAATTTGTCAGGGAATGGAGACGAAGTGGGGCAGAGATAGGAAAATCATACAGCATAACTTCTGTAATTTTGTTTTTACTGCTTGGAATGTATGATTCATGCAGTTCCACGTTTTGTTCTCTTGGTTTTTTTCTTAGAAAGACTTAATTTAATGATCATAAAACCATTGCAAGCTAGGGAATGAGCAGAGCCCTGACAGCTCTCAGCAATACCAGCCAAATCTCCCTCCAATTGTTTAGATTTCTTTTCAGCTGTAAAAAGTTCCAAGGTAGGGCAGAGGGAGGAAAACAGCAGAGGCCCCAGAGTCTACCCAGAGCCTACCCAGAGCCTACCCAGAGTCCAGGTTTCTACAGCAGTCTGAGAGAAGCCTTTTTTTTTTTTTTTTTTTAGGCGAAATTGCATTTCCCAAAAGTTTGCCCTGCCACCACCCACCATGAGACTTGTTTTGTGGTACCAGAGAATAAAATTGGTTTTTTCCAAACTTCTAAGGTAATTATTGTCTGGACCAACTGAGCCTTGTTCCAAACTAATTCAATTCCATGAGAGCTGCTTCTGAGGGCTCTTTAAATTTCTAGTTATTTCCCCTCCCCCCTCCCCCAGTAAGGTGGTTAAAACCATCTAAGAATCCCCTTATGCCTCCACTTTAGAATTTCTTTACTTACCACAAAGGAAGTTGAAGCCTGAATTGTTGATCATATGTGATTGTCCTTGCTTACACAGACTATGGATGCAAATGAGATCTAATCACGTTCACCTTATTTTAAACAGCCTGAGCCAACCTGGTGCATAAGGAGAAGCATTCAGATGTGCCACTTGTCATAATGGATGATCACAGTCATTTCCCTCTGCTTGTCCTTTATTCAGGATTGCCCTCATGCCTGGAGCAAGCAGTCAACACAAAGTCACTGGATTCACTAAGGACAGAGCGTCATCTACTCCTCTCTGAGGCTACAGCATTCTGAAAAGTCTTTCTTTCTGAATACGCCTTAGAAATCCCCTCAACAAGTCTGCGTTACCTGTGGTTCTGCTTTTTGTCTGTCCTCAGAAGACCAGGAGTCTTGTCAGAATTCTGACATACATGGTGAAAAAAAAAGACAAAAAATAAAAGAAAGATCAAGTTGTCCTTTCTCTCAGGACCTCTTTTCTCCTACCACACTGGGTTTCCAGAGAGGCACAGGTTTCTATTTTTCTCAGGCAATACAAGCTATCCTCACTTTCTAAGTTTTGTTCTTCCTACTTTCCTGAAGACAGCTTTTGTCATACTGTCATTAGAACTTTGCCCTCTGGACCTCAGTTAATATTTCCTGTGAAATATTCTTACAGCCTTCTTTTCCCCTCAGACAGCCATGCCCTGAAACCCTCTGTCCATCTTTTGCTGCTCTATGTGCTACCAGATTGAAGGGGGCCGGACCTGATCCTGCATGGGTCTTTCCAGGTGCACCCCCTGCTTACCACTCTTGCCAATCCTTTTAATTCCTCTGGTGTGCCAGATGTTCTCTGCATTGTATTCTCCATGGGTGGATTTCAAGGCAGAGGCCTCCTTCCTCCCAGGCTTGACTGCAGCTGTGAGCTGATAAAGCTGCCTCTCCACAGTGTTGTGAGCTTTAATCGAGTTCTAATGTTTCATTATCAGAATGATCCATTCTGGAAGATATTTCATGCTCCCCAAGCTCCAGGAAAGTCCTAACCACTTTTCCTCATTTTGTTTTGTGTTTTGGTTTGGTCTGGTTTGATTTAATTTGGTTTGTGTTTTGATTTGTCATTGTTGGTTTTTTTTCCTTTCTTTTCAATGATGTTCTGCAGGTGCTTGAGCAAACACTAGGCTCCAAGGTTGCATCCCCCAAAACTGCTGCAATTTTTAGCACTCACCCGCCATTCCAGGAGCCATTCTCCTTTTCATGGTTGACAGCTGGTCTTTTTCAGGAGTTTCTGGCATCCAGTCAAGGAACTCTGATCATATGCCTTGTGAGATTCTTAGTGGCTGACATAATTTGCCAAACACCAGTTTTCATGGACTTTTTTTCTGGCCTTTCCAGCTCCACAGATACTTAGCTGCCAGATAAAATTCACCATAATTAAAATATAACTTTGGGGTCCCTTACCACAAAAGTGGGTGCATGAGAATGTAGGCAGAGAGCATAAGAAAATGTATTTGAAATTTCTGTTGCAATTTGTGTGCAGATCATCCCCCTGAGATCCCAAATGTCTTGCATATGCTTTACTAATGGTCAGCATCATTAATGATTGCAAAATACCTAATGCAAATTCAGTGATGAGAATTGTAATTGACCCTACTATTGCAATTATTGTCCATAATAATGAGTATACAGTTACAAAAATACATTAGGAAGTCTGTTACTCCATTTGTCTTTGAATGAAAAGGGAAACTGTAACTTCTGCTTAACCTGTTATGGATTCTAAGAAAATACTGCCAAAGGACAGTGGTAGATGATTACCTCCTGAACATCATGATATCTTACTGACAACCCAATATTAAGCCAAAATTTAAAGAGTCTGTCATTTAACAGTTTGAATCAGCAGCCTTTTAGTCAGAAAACAGAGGCCATTTAGCATAGGCAGTAAGGGATCATTATTTCAAAGATGTCCTAAATTTAGTCTTTGCTACTGTGATGACTCATCCAGTCACATTGCACTGCAGGAAGTAATGGAAAAACATGAGTATAGTTGAAAGGAATTCCCTACCCCTGTAATGTCTGTCTGGCCACACGACTTACCAGATCCTTGGCCTGTATACTCCAGCCTGCACTTTGTTATTTGCATCAAAGTGTTCAGGAATACTCACTCCCATGGAAGTAGATAGGTAACAACCTGATGGGCTTAGTTTCTGCCCAGTGAACCACAACAGTCTAAGCACAAGAGGCAACAAATTGCTCAAGCTCACTCTATAGTGGTAAGAGTTTAATAAGACAGTATCAGATTGTTACAGTGGAATGTATTGCCCACACAGGAGAGGTGAGGTCAGGTGAACCTCATGACGTTCAACAAGAGGAAGTGAAGAGTTCTGCACCTGGGCTGGAACAATCCTCACTGTCAATACAGACTGGGGGAGGAGGTGATAGACAGCAGTTTGGTGTTGTCCGCAAATTTATTGATGATTGACTCAATGCTCTCATCCTAACCCAACACAGTGTGCTTCCATCCAAGCCATAGCCTGACAGGAACTGCCTGGAGAGTGGTGGTGAATGCTGCCACATCCAGCTGGCAGCCAGGCACTAGTGGTGTGCCCCAAGGATCAGTGCTGGGCCCCATCCTCTTTAACATCTTTATTGATGATCTGGATGAGGGCATTGAGTCCATCATCAGTAAATTTGCAGATGACACCAAGCTGGGGGCAGGAGTTGATCTGCTGGATGATAGAGAGGTTTTGAGAGGGACCTTGCCAGGCTGGACAGATGGGCAGAATCCAATGGCATGAGATTTAACATATCCACGTGCATGGTTCTGCACATTGGCCACAACAACCCCATGCAGTGCTACAGGATGGCTTTGGAGTGGCTGGAGAGCAGCCAGGCAGAGAGGGGCCTGCAGGTGCTGGTTGATGGCAGGCTGAACATGAGCCTGCAGTGTGCCCAGGTGGCCAAGAGGGCCAATGGCATCCTGGCCTGCATCAGGAAGAGTATGGCCAGCAGGAGCAGGGAGGTCATTCTGCCCCTGTACACTGCACTGGTTAGGCCACACCTTGAGTCCTGTGTTCAGTTCTGGGCCCCTCAGTTTAGGAAGGATGTTGACTTGCTGGAACGTGTCCAGAGAAGGGTAACAAAGTTGGGGGGAGGCTTGGAACACAAGCCCTATGAGGAGAGACTGAGGGAGCTGGGATTGCTTAGCCTGGAGAAGAGGAAGCTCAGGGGAGACCTTCTTGCTGTCTACAACTCTCTGAAGGGAGGTTGTAGACAGGCAGAGGTTGGTTTCTTCTCCCAGGCAGCCAGCACCAGAACAAGAGGACAGAGTCTCAAGCTGTGTCAGGCGAGGTTTAGGCTGGAGGAAGAAGTTCTATACACAGAGAAAGTGATTGCCCATTGGAATGGGCTGCCTGAGGAGGTGGTAGAGTCACCATCACTGGAGGTGTTCAGGAGGAGACTTGATAGGGTGCTTGGTTTCATGGTTTAGCTGATTAGGTGGTGATTAGGTGGTGTGATAGGTTGGATGTGATGATCTTGAAGGTCTCCTCTGACCTGGTTTATTCTATTCTATTCTATTCTATTCTATTCTATTCTATTCTATTCTATTCTATTCTATTCTATTCGTTGGAAGTCCATGAGCGGGAGGTTTTCTTGCTGCCCTTCTTAGATTAGCTGAGTACTGAAAATTCAATTATCTCATGGTCACTGGAGCCCAGACAGCCTCCAACCACCACATCACCCACCAGCCCTTCTCTGCTTATATAAAGGAGGTCAAGCTATGCCTTACCCCTGGTATACTCACGCAGCACCTGGGATAAGAAGCTGTCCTCCATGCACTCTAAGAACCTCCTAGACTGTCTCCTCTCTGCTGTGTTGAGATCATAGCAGATATTGGGCAAGTTGAAGTTGCCCATGAGAACAAGGTCAGGTGACCTTGAGACAGTCTTAAGCTGCCTGTAGAATGCTTCATCAGCATCTTCCTCCTGGTTGGGTGTTCTATAACAGACTCCAGCCAGGATGTCTGCCCTGCTGGTCTTCCCTCTAATTTTCACCCACAAGCACTTAACCTGATCATCCCTGATCAGACCAGACCTCTACCCCCTCTTCTTTGCCTGTCTCTCCTGAAGAGCCTGTAGCCATCAATTGCAGCGCTCCAGTCATGTGGGTCATCCCACCACATCTCTGTAATGGCAACTACATCATAACTTTCCTGCTGCAACAAGGCTTCCAGCTCCTCTTGTTTGTTGCCCATACTTTGCTCATTAGTGTGCATTCACTTCAGCTGGGCTGCTAGTTTCACCCCTGGCTCCAGCTTACTGCCCCCAGACTCCTGTCTGGGGGGACTGGTTTCAGCCCCTTCCCCCTTTGAATCTAAAGCCCTATCAATGAGATCAGATCAGAATCCTCCAGTTCTACTTAAGAGGCAGTTGAGTGGAAACTCATGGTCCTCACTCTTACATGATTTAACTGGGCAATGTTCTCCCTCAAATATTCGTTATCTAACTTAATCTTCTAATTCAGTGACTAAAGTGCCTGTATAGAGAGTGGTTATTCCAAAAGACCATTTAAGTAACTCTGTTTCTGACCAGTAAAACACAAAAATGTTCATCAATTCTTTTGAGAAGCAATTTGTGATAGAGCAACAGCAGATCAGAACATGTTCTTCAGAAGATGTTGTTTGAGTAAGTACAATAATAATTGTTCTTGGGATCAAAATATTTAGAACTATTTCCTTCATTTAAAAAATAATTTTAAAATCTACATTTTGCTGCTTTATCCATCCTTGACCTCATCCAATGAAAGACTATTCACCGCTGAACCTCCAGCATATTCTAGTGCCATTTTCTAAAAGTGGCAACCCTTTCCTGGGAGCAGAACCTGAGACCTGAGCATCTGTGACTTGTTCTCATCTAAACATTGCTGAAGACTCATTAAGGTATGAATTCTGCAACAGAAGGGAAAATAGAATGGCAACCTAACCTAACTTAACCTTTCTAACATACTATATCCTACAACTACCTGAAGGGAGGTTGTAGCCAGGTGGGGGATGGTCTCTTCTCCCAGGTAACCAGCACCAGAACAAGAGGACAGAGTCTTAAGCTGTGCCAGGGGAAGTTTAGGCTGAGAGAGTGATTGGCCATTTGAATATGCTGCCCAGGGAGGTGGTGGAGTCACCATCACTGGAAGTGTTTAGGAGGAGACTTGATGGGGAGCTTGCTGCCATGGTTTAGTTGATTAGATGGTGTTGGGTGGTAGATTGGACTCAATGATCTCAAAGGTCTCTTCCAACCTGGTTAATTCTATTCTATTCTATTCTATTCTATTCTATTCTATTCTATTCTATTCTATTCTATTCTATTCTATTCTATTCTACTCTACTCTACTCTACTCTACTCTACTCTACTCTACTCTATGGTACTGTTATCAAGCAGCAAATTTATTATCATTTTCATTATAGTACTCCAAGTTAAAGTCACACATATCTGACTGGCTAACATTAAATGAGATGTCCTTGCCTGAAAAGGCTTATTTCCTCAGCAAGGTGAGTTGCAGTTAATGAAAATTAATAGTTTTTGTTAAATTGGGAACGTCATAGGATATTTTAAGTTGGAAAGTACTTAGTGAAACCTGTAGTTCAATCTCTTTCTCAAAGCAGGGTCAACATTCAGTTCAGTTTAGTTCTTCTGAGCTTTATCCAGTTTGGTCTTGAAAACCTCAGGACCAATCCTGCACAAACTCTGGGCTGAACTTTTCCCAGTGTTTCGCTGTCTGCTTTTGCTGAGAAATGCTCTATTTTTATCATGTCAGAAACACTCTGCTTAGTTTTCAGACACTGCCCAATATCCATGTACCACTCATTTCCACAGAGACTGTCACTCCATCTTGGTAAAGTCTTCTACATTTTTGGAATATAAGTGCTAAACTTCTACATAAAGCATTTAATAGTTTCAAACCAAAATGTTTCAACACTTTTTTTCATTCTTTTATTTCTTTTTCTTTGTTATTTTTTTTTTTCAAACTGGCATTTTATCACTAAACAAATGAAACAGAAAAGGGAATTATAGGGCTTGGATCACATGAAACTTTTAATTCAGACCAAAAGCACATTTTGTTTGACTGTTTTCCTATTGGCCACTAAATAGAAAAGTATATGTTCACAAAACTCTATGTAAGCTCTGTGTTTATGGTGATTTAGGAACTGATGCTGGAAAATCAGCAGAAATTACTTTCTGTTAGCTAAATAGAATAATACAACCTTCAATCTACAGCTATGAAGAACTGTAATTTGGAAAACACAAAGTGATAGCAATGGATCATGGTGCTATTCCATTCAGATGTATGACTTCATTTGTCCTCTTAATGTGGATTTAATAACGTCAAGCACTGCAAGGAGCTAGGACCTTTTCAAACTGAAGAAACACAAAGTTTCCGTATCTGAACCTCTTAGTTACTGAACAAGGAGCAAAGTTCTTTCCTGCTTTGGACTGGAAAGTGTTTTCATTTTATGTCTGTAGTGACAGAATGTATAGACTTAGTGTCTGGGTAGAGGGGTGGAAAGTAATTTATAAGATACTTTGAAGTTAATTGTAGTGGTAATGCAGGGTCTCCTCTTCCTGTAGCACTGCAAAGCTATGCTTTCATTTCCTTATGCTCTTTTAGGATGAAGTAGATATTAACTTTTCCTCAAAGTATCCAGATTAAAAAATGGCCTGTAGATGATCTGTTTTTCAGAGCTGCAATTCTCCACCTCAGAAAATCTAATAGATTCTACTTCCTGGATAGTTCCTTAGTATAATAATGGCACAGGGAAAATAAAAGCCATTGACTATGGGAAATGGTGAAGTAAATGACAAGAAGGTCTTAGAAAGACAACAAACCTTTGCCCCACTTTTACTGTTTCACTGGTGGTTAATACTGCCAGGATATGAAGTCAACAAAGTGGAAGAAGTAAATTGCCTAAACTCAGAACAGCAGAGGCTGCTGAATAAAATAATCTTCATTCTGGATGCCCTCATGCACAGAAGCTGTGTAAAGCAAAGAACTTAGTTTCCAGAAGTATGTGATGCCAAGGGCAGGTAGGTATTTAGGTTGAGGATAATACATTTTTGATTCAGAATAGTGTTCTGGGCAACATCTTTTGCTCATTTCCTATCACAACTGTTGAGTCTGATGTACCACAATCAGATCACTTTAGAGATACTCTAGGGTTACTCTGCCTTTTACACCTCCCCTTACTGTTTGCTACTACTTTGTGATAATGTAAAGAGTCCTTTGATGTTATCAGCTTGGCCATAAAGATTTGCTTTCTCTTTATCCCCTCATGTCTCAAACTACCACAAAATTCTCGTGTTCAGTGCAGTTTATGGTTTGTAAACAAGCTCTATTATCTGCAGACTGGAAGAAGAGATGAACTTCATAACTTACATTAACAGGGCACAGTCCTGGGATGTGAAATCTGCAGAAGAAAATTGACTTATATACAATGTACAAGCTTTGAAGATCTTGGTTGATATTATGCAGGTAGTACAGGAAATAGGGTGTTTTCCAAGCACAGAAGTGCTCAGTACATCACCTCCTCAATTCCCACCCAGCTGGCAAGACTGTTGTCCCGGCCAGATTTTTGTTTCCGTTGACACTGATCCAGCACGTATGAGTCTGACCAGTGCAATCTATACTGCTGCTCTGCAGGACCAGTGCTTCCTTCTGCCTGCTGTATGCAGCAGTCTGAAATGACTAAAAAAAAAATCATAGAATTATAGAATATTTGGTTTGAAAGTTGCCTTTAAAGATCATCTAGTCAAACCCTCCCACAGTGACCAAGAACATCTTCAACTAGATCAGGTTGCTCAGAGCCTTGTCCATTCTGACCTGGAATCTTTACAGGGACAAGACATCTCTGTGCTGTTGTTTCAGCACCCTCACAGCAACAAATGCCTTCTTTCTATCTAGTCAAAATCTGCTGTCTTTCATTTTAAAACCATTACCCCTTGTCTTCTGATGACAGGCCCTGCTACAAGGATTGTCTCCATCTTTAATCTAAACCACATCTAAGTATCAAAAGGCTCCAATATTGACAAATTAATAATAGCAAACTTCAGACACAGAAGCATTTTGATTGCTGCTGTGAAGTGCAAGGGAGCACAAGTATTTTCCCCTACATTTGTATAAAAGGAGACAATTCAATTTGAATGCTTCTGACTCCTGCAAGTAATTAATCAGATAAGCAAGGCAGTTTTCTGCCACCTTCATTCAACTTTCTTAACTCCTCTCCAGATTTTCAGAGTATTCAGAAGCTGGTATAGCACAGAGTGATCTGCACTGTCCTTTTATTCTCCTATCACCACATTATAGTTTCATAGTTTCATAGTTTCATTCAGGGTTGGAAGGGACCACAAGGATCATCTAGTTCCAACCCCCCTGCCATGGGCAGGGACACCCCACACTACATCAGGCTGGACAGAGCCTCATCCAGCCTGCTCTTAAACACCCCCAGGGACGGGGCCTCGACCACCTCCCTGGACAACCCATTCCAGGGCTTCACCACTCTCATGGGGAAGAACCTCCTCCTCACATCCAGCCTGAATCTCCCCACCTCCAGCTTCATTCCATTTCCCCTAGTCCTATCACTACCTGACATCCTCAGAAGTCCTTCCCCAGCCTTCCTGTAGGCCCCCTTCAGATACTGGAAGGCCACAATGAGGTCACCTCAGAGCCTTCTCTTCTGCAGACTGAACAGCCCCAACTCCTTCAGTCTGCCCTCATAGGAGAGGCGCTCCAGCCCTCTGATCATCCTCCTGGCCCTTCCCTGGACACGTTCCAGCACCTCCACATCCCTCTTGTAATAGGGGCTCCAGAACTGGACACAGTACTCCAGGTGGGGTCTCACCAGAGCTGAGTAGAGGGGGAGGATCACCTCCCTCAACCTGCTAGCCACACTTCTCCTGATGCAGCCCAGAATCTGATTGGCCTTGCGGGCTGCAAGTGCACATTGAGAGCTCATGTTGAGCTTTTTGTCCACCAGCCCCCCCAAGTCTCTCTCCTCAGGGCTGCTTTCCAGCCAGTCACTGCCCAGCCTGGATTTGTGCCTGGGATTGCCTCAACCCAGATGCAGGACCCTGCACTTGCTCTTATTGAACTTCATGAGGTTGGCTTGTGCCCACCTCTCCAGCCTGTCAAGGTCCTTCTGGATGGCCTCCCTTCCCTCCAGCGTGTCTGCTGCACCACACAGCTTGGTGTCATCAGCAAACTTGCTGAGGGTGCACTGAATGCCACTGTCCATGGCACCCACAAAGATGTTGAACAAGCCTGGTGCCAGGACTGATCCCTGAGGGACTGTGCTTGTCCCTGGCCTCCACTGGGACATGGAGCCATTGACAGCCGCTCTTTGGGTGCGGCCATCAAGCCAGTTCCTTATCCATCTAGTGGTCCACCCATCAAACCCGTGGGTGTATCCCGTCGGGTCCCATGGACTTGAACACCCCCCCATGGCAGGGGGGTTGGAACTAGATGATCCTTGTGGTCCCTTCCAACCCTGAATGAAATTATGAAGCTATGAAACTATGAAACTTTCAGGTTTTTCAGATGATCACGAACCTGATCTGCACTTACAATGGGCAGTTCTTCCTCCCCGTCCCTGGCTTTGACTTCCATAACATCAGGAGTGTGGCTAGAGGCCCTTGCAGTGAAGACTGAGGTAAAGAAGTTATGGAGTACCTCAGCCTTTTCCTCATCACTTGTGACCATGTCACCATTTTCCTTTCTGAGGGGGCCCACACCTTCCCTAGTCTTCTTCTTCCCATTAATATAGCTGGAAAAGTTCTTAGTGTTCCCTTTAATCTCCCTGGCTACATTCAATTCAAACTCTGCTTTGGCTTTCCTAACCAGGACTCTCGCTGCTCGGGCAGCTTCCTTATATTCCCCCTGTTCTACCTGTCCTTCTCTCCACTTCCTGTAGAGTTTCCTTTTAAGTAATAGTGTGTCCAGTAGCTCCTTGCCCATCCAGGCAGGCCTCCTAGCATTCTTACCTGCTTTTCTCTTTGTTGGTACACAGAGCTCCTGGACACAGAGGAGGTGGTCCTTGAATAGTGACCAGCTGTCCTGGGTCCCTCTTCCCTCCAGGGCTTTGTCCCACGACACTTTGGCTAGCAGATCCCTGAAGCGATCAAAATCAGCACGCCTCAAGTCTAGGGTCGTGAGCTTGGAATACTTCCTCCTGATTGCCCTGAGGATGTTAAATTCAACTGCTTCATGGTCACTGCAGCCAAGGCCATCTCTGAGCCTCACATTGCTTACCAGCCCTTCCCTGTTGGTGAGAACAAGGTCCAGCATAGCACCATTTCTTGTGGGTTCCTCTACCATTTGGAGGAGGAAGTTGTCTTCTATGCAGTCCAGGAACATCCTGGATTGCTGGTGCCTTGCTGTGTTGTCCCTCCAGCAGATGTCCGGGTGGTTGAAATCACCCATGAGGACCAGGGCTTGTGACCTGGAAGCTGCTTCTATTTGCCTATGGAGGGCCTCATCTGCTTGGATCTGCTGGTCAGGTGGCCTGTAGGAGACCCCCACAGTAATATCTCCTTCCCCTGTCCTGCCTTTAATTTTAACCCATATGCTCTCAACTGGCTCATCATCCCTCCCCAGTTGGAGCTCCACTGATTCCAACTGGCTATTGACATAGAGGGCAACACCTCCTCCTCTCCTTCCCTGCCTATCCTTCCTAAAGAGTTTATATCCATCTATGCCTACATCCCAGTCATGGGATTCATCCCACCAAGTTTCAGTAACAGCCATTATGTCGTGGCATCCCAGCAGCACAGTGGCCCTTAACTCATCCTGTTTGTTGCCCAAGCTGCGTGCATTCGCATAGAAGCACTTCAGCTGGGCTGGCCCTGTCCTCCTCTTGTGCCAAATCCCCTCAGTTTCCACAGAATGTCCTGGTGGATCATTTGTGGCTTGCCTCAGGGCAGCAAGTTGAGAGCCCTTACCATCTCTCCTTCTCTCTACTGCTGGTGAGCTGCCCCTCTGTTTGTCACCAGCCAGCAGGAGACTATTAACCCCTTCCCCCTTCAAATCTAGTTTAAAGCCCTATCAATGAGCCCTGCCAATTCCTGCCCCAGGATTCTCATCCCCCTCTGGGACAAGTCTGTCCCATGAGTTGTTTTCAGCTCAGGTGCCTTGAAAACCAATCCATGATTGTGGAACCCAAAGCCCTGTCGATGGCACCAGCCCCTGAGCCATGAATTGATCTGTCGGCCCTTCCTCAGTGTGTCCTCATCCATTGCTGACGTTAGAGGGATGGCAGAGAACACGACTTGAGGCCCTGATCCCTTTAGCATTTGCCCTAAAGTTCTGAAGTCTTTTTTAATAGATTGTGAGCCTCTCATTGTTACATCGTCACTGCCCACCTGAAAGACCAGCAGTGGGTAGTAGTCTGAAGGACTCACAAGGTTGGGAATTCTGTCTACAATGTCTTTAACTTGGGCACCAGGGAGGCAGCTGACTGCTCTATGAAATTGGTCTGGTCTGCATATTGGGCCCTCTGTTCCCCTCAGTAGGGAGTCTCCTATGACGATGACCCTGCAAGATTTCTTTTCTGGGTAAGTTTTGATGGCTGGCCTGAGGCAACTTGTCATTGGTGCAGCTTCTGACCTTCTTGAGTCCTCGGCCTTACCAATGACCTGTTCCTCCTGCAGAGCCTCATACCTGTTCTGTAACTGCACTGGAGGCAGCGTGCTGCTCACAGGAGCAGACTTCCTTTGTTTGCACTTCTTCCATCGGGCAGAGACCTGTTCCCGTTGGCCCTGCTCATGTGGGTTACTACAGGGAGGTTGAGAATCTTGCTTCTGGGAAGGTATCAAACTCCCTGTTCCCCTAAGTGTTACCCCTGTTCTGGTTTAGAAGAGATTACATTATGGGAATTGTCAATTTTCTGCTTGCCATCTCTTCTAGCTCTTAGCCTTTCCACCTCTTCTTTTAGTTTGACCACCATGCTCATCAGATCACTGACCTGCTCACACCTGAAACAGGAGCTGCTCCTCCAGCCTCCATATCGAGTGCCAGGCTCCAGCACTCACTGCGGCCACCTACCTGAACATCTGCAAGCAAGGGAATCAAAGCCAAAAGCCAAACTCCCAGAGCTGCGCTCCTCAAGCTGCCTCCTCTCTCTTCCGCCACGCGCTATGTGGCATAGACTCTGTGTTCCACAAATTCGACTTCCTTTCCGTGTCCCCAGCCCTTTATCACATCAACTTCCCACCAAGGAAATACTCATATGTGGTCTCCCTCTACAAAAAAGAATAAATAAAAATCTTTTGTTCCAGACAAGCAAACAAAAAAAAACTAAATAAAAGTCCCTCACTAGATCTGAGTTATTCTCTTTGATTAAATGCAGAGGGGCCATGGGGCTAATTCCTCAGCTGGGGTCAGCACTAGTCAAGTGAAGGTAACATATCCATCAGGCTCTGACATGAACAGCAGAATAGGCAGAGGAAGGTGAAAGACTGGTGTATGAGTGTCAGGAGCATCACTGTGATAGCTGGGGTAACTTGTCAGAGGTAGCTTCAATTCCCAGACTTTTCCCAAGACTTCTTTTCTCTTGATGACCACCTCATGAATTGAAGAATTCACATCCTCAACTTTTGTCACTTGTGACAAAATTTTAATCAGTTAGGCTTTTCCTATATGCAATGAAGAGATCTAGAGGATGATCTGTACTATTCAGAAATAAATGTGGTAGATCATCTTATGGATATACCTCT
This sequence comes from Melanerpes aurifrons, assembly GCA_011125475.1. Taxonomy (NCBI): domain Eukaryota; kingdom Metazoa; phylum Chordata; class Aves; order Piciformes; family Picidae; genus Melanerpes; species Melanerpes aurifrons. The sequence continues at coordinate 7,376,906 of WWNC01000044.1, forward strand.
ACTCTATTGATTAGTGAGCAAGTATCAGTGATTGCTCAAACAGGTCAACTCCTTTATAGGTGCATAAAATTAAGACCAACAGCTATTCCTACCCTCCCTCCTTTAGTTTCCCAATTCTTCTGAAGGTGATAATAACACAGAGGAGAAATGAGAGAATAAGCATTAATAATGAAAATATGTATGTAAGCAAGGATTTATTGGTGTGAAAAAGAGCTCCTGTCCCACTCCTATATTGGTCTGTGTAGCAGGATACAACACAAGCACTGTTATTCACAGTTGCTCTTTAGGGTAAGCATACTGCTTACTCTGTCTTGTTGAAAAGTTACAGCCACGAAATGAGCTCATAAATTTCTGGCTGACAAGCCTGACAGAGCAATAAGTAAAAACAGGAAAGCATCTATTACATATTGCTCTGAATTTATCAGTTCTCCCTTCAAAAGGGGGAAATAACACAAGGCAAATTGTGGGAAGTTTTTTATCTGCTAGAACAATATGCCCTGTGACCCAGTCAGAAAACAAGCTGTTGTGAAGTAACCACATTATTTAAAGATACAAGTCAAACAGGAAGAGGCAAACCAAACAAGCTTGGCTTGGGAAGTTCCCACAAGTGAGCTCTGACAGTCAGAGTGCAGTGATGGACTTTCTGACAGAACCTGGGCTTCAGGAAACCATAGGTATTTCCATGGTTAGAAGCTGAGGAGGAAAATGAAAGAGACTCTCTTCTCTTCTGACTGTTTGGCTGTACATTCCTGGGATTACTTTATTAAAGTTTTTAAAGCCTGATCAATAAGTCAGCAACTGAGATTTCACCTCATCTTCCAACATGAAGTTACTTCTAAACAACAAGGTATGCAAGAGACACCAGCAATTACCAACACAAGAAACTACAGGCAGGATCCGTGGGTGTGGGGCACGCTGCTGTGGAGCACTTCAGCTCATCATAACTTTAAGCAGACAGGAATGTAAAATTGAACACTGTACAGGATTAATGTTTTGATTCCTGTGAGACTGACAGCTGGGGAAGTAGTTGTGTGGAAAATCTGCTGTCTTGGAGCCACATGAACCTTCCCTAGGAGAAATATAGTGTGCCTGCGTAGCTAATCTTCTACTGGGATGGCACCACCTTTCACTCCACAATTGGTTTTCAGTGTGACTACAGAGCTCATACCTGAAGTTATGTTCCTTATTGCAATCCCTAGGATTATCTTTTTCCCTCTTCAAAATCCAGTCCTCAGAATAGCAACATTTATAACCATCAAGCTAACAAGCACTAGCACTTGACATTTTTGCTTGCTTTCTCTTAAAAAGACACATTATTTTATAAATCCCAAAGATCTGAAAATGATTCCTAATTAATCATCCAGAGCAGCATGCTTGCTATGTTTGCCTATATGCACCAGCCTTTTCAAATAATATACTCTAGAACATATTACGTAAGGTAAAACAAAATTAACTTATGAAATGTATAGGCTTTTGGGTAGGAAGGGGCTGTTATAATCATCAAGGTTAACTTAGGGTATAAAGTTATAAGTCTACATAATATCACCCAAAAACTTCTGGATTAGACAAAGAAAGTTAAAAAATAAAAGGAAATCAGTAACATGTTAGTATGAGATATTTTATATGGTGGTCAGGTTAGGATTAGAAAGTAAAAGGATAAAGAACGCATAAATTCTTGGAAATTGTCACTATTTCAATAATTCAGAGTAAATTCGATTCCTAACCACATGTCACATTTCAACCCAGACTCCAATTTATTTCCCCATTTTACTTCCGATTTGATATTGTCATCATTTCTTTGTTTGCCTTTCTTTGTCTGTGGGACTGTCATGCCCTGCATGGATGAATCACAAAGGCTTCTCCAGAGTGTGGCAAGGTACACAGTGGGTCACAGTACACAGCTCAGCTCTGAAGCACAATGCATCTAAACCAAAGATGCAGGCAGGTATCAATCAATTTGGAACACAAGCCCTATGAGGAAAGACTGAGGGAGCTGGGGTTGCTCAGCCTGGAGAAGAGGAGACTCAGGGGTGACCTTATCACTCTCTACAACTACCTGAATGGAGGTTGTAGACAGGTGGGTGATGGTCTCTTCTCCCAGGCAGCCAGTACCAGAACAAGAGGACACAGTCTCAGGCTGCGCCAGGGGAGGTTCAGGTTGGATGTTAGGAAAAAGTTCTATACAGAGAGAGTGATTGCCCATTGGAATGGGCTGCCCAGGGAGGTGGTGGAGTCGCCGTCATTGAAGGTGTTCAGGAGGAGACTTGATGGGTTGCTTAGTGCCATGGGTTAGCTGTTTGGGTGGGTTGGATTGGTTGATGGGTTGGACACGATGATCTTGAAGGTCTCTTCCAACCTGGTTTGGTTTATTCTAATAAACCAGATCTAGGTTTATTTATTCTAATGTATTGCCATGTATTGCACAGGATATAATATGAGTCTTTTATATGTGCATTCATTTCTGGGGAGTCTTCCTATGCTTTCCTGCTAAGCACAACTAAAGCCATGAAACGCAGATCATCAACGTCCTGGCACAGATTAATTCTAAGACAATGCTTTTACTGTATGGTTTCATATTTGTTGGGTTGCTCTGACAACATATATTGCAATACAGAACCAAATCAAGACACAGAGATGATCTGTCACTAAAGAAATGCAAGCTGATCTCTTATGATTGTCCACAGAGCTACATTTGCATTTACAGCTACAGAATGCTCTGAGCTAAATTCCAATTGCACATGCTCATAGCAAGCTGGATCATGAAACTGAGGCAATGTGTCTAAATCCTCAGGGAAGAAACTACTTCAGATTCATAAGTTTCATGATAGACCCACGTGTGTATTGTAATGCACAGTGTACAATTCTCCTGCTGTTAAAGCAGCACACTTAGTGCTGGAAAGGAATGACAGAAGAAAGTCGTAAGAAAGCTCAAGAATTATCATCTTCCTGAAAATTCAAATATTGCGGATGATCTTACACATTACTAAAACTTTGACTTTGGATCCAAGCTGATGCTAAAACACCTCTTGGAGGGGAAGCTTAACTTGGATCCTGATGTTAAGAAGCCTGAATAAAGCAAACAATCTAATCCAGTACCTCTATTCTGACCCCAGCTCAGAAGGAGATGTAAACACATGCCTCATTCTCCCTGGGTGCACTAAGTGCCCTGACTACATGTTTCTCTGTCAGCTGCTGATGAGAAACACACAGCAGAAAGTCAAAAACCATGGGATAATATGCCCAAAACAGAGCTAGCTTCTCTGCATTCAGATGGGAAGAGAGTAGGTGAATTAATAGCTACATGTTGTAGAACAAGGTGCATCAGTTAGACCCAAATCAAAAAGTGCTGGAATTATGATTAATCCCAGCCTTGTGAGATCTGCCCAATGTTTCATCAGCAGTGGAAGTCACGTAAGCAGTCTTGCAGTTGTTAATGCTGTTTGAATATCAGTGTGGCTGATGTGCTTGGGATGAACTGCTTTACCAAGTGGATGTCTTAGATTTAGACACTTTGGAGCAAAGCTACTGAGATGTGTTTTATAACAGGAGATTATTTTAAACAATGTCTCTGCAGATTCTGCTTAGAGGTGAACCTGTCTAGACCAAGCACAGTTCTAGGTTCTTCTGCACTGGTTTCATTGCTTTATTCTTCTTCTGAGGGATTGTGGTAAATGATGCTTATGGCAGAAATTATGTCCAAAATATTGCTGGGACATGTCCCTACATGTTTGGCTCAAATCCCCTCTTTCCTTCCCTTCCGGAGTGGGGGGGTAGGTGGGATCTTGGCACCGCTGGGTGTAGGTAAACAACCTGCCACACGATATGCTCGTGCCTGCGGTACTGATGTGTACTTATACTGCATTAGGTAAAAGACCATTTCATGGGTTAATTAGTCTGTTTACAAAGGATGTTCATCCGAGCAGTATTCATTGTGGCAAATGTTAAAGAGGGGTTGTTTTGGTGAATAAGTGCCCTGTGCCCATGTCTGTGCCTCTGTTTGCCTCCCCACAGGGTCTGCTTTGCCCAGGACTCGAACCAGTGCTCCCCAGCGCTTGCCTACAGATCACCACTGTTGATAACAAGGAGGAAAACAAGACAAAAATATTTTTCTCGTGGTATTTTGGCAGTTCTGTTTCCTGTTGTGGCCAGAACCTAGAAGTTAAGAAAGTGGTGACTCAAAAAATTGCAGCAGCACTGGAAAAATCAAATAGGAAGCAAAATTCTTACTTTCTTTCTTCTTTATATTCTACAGTGAGAGAAATTAATCACCAGAACAGCTTTCTCAATGGATGTGGTGGTTTTACTACCATGTGAGCCTTCAAATTTAGCCTGTCTTTCCTTTTAAGTGTGATTACTCTAATTTAAGGTATTGGTCTTAAAACAGGAAATACTGGGTGAAATATTTTGGTTTAATTAGATGATTACAAGGATGCTTCCTCCCCAGTCTTAATGCTGTGAAAAACTTTACAAAATGCGTTTTAGGAGACACTCTTTTGGAGACTGGGATGAATGTGTGGGATGTGGAGAAGAGGAGTGGATATTCCCAGCACCAAGCTATGACAGAAAAAAATAGAATAGAATAGAATAGAATAGAATAGAATAGAATAGAATAGAATAGAATAGAATAGAATAGAAGTAGAGTAGAGTAGAGTAGAGTAGAGTAGAGTAGAATAGAATAGAATAGAATAGAATAGAATAGAATAGAATAGAATAGAATAGAATAGAATAGAATAGAATAGAATAGAATAGAATAGAATAGAATTAACCAGGTTGGAAAAGACCTTTGAGATCATCAAGTCCAACCTATCACCCAACACCACTGAATCAACTAAACCATGGCACCAAGGGCCTCACACAGGCTCTTCCTAAACACCTCCAGTGATGGTAACTCCACGACCTCACTGGGCACCACATCCCAACGGCCAATCTCTCTTGCTTGGAAGTACTTCTTCCTCACATCCAGCCTGAACCTCCCCTGGCACAACTTGAGACTGTGTCCTCCTGTTCTGGTGCTAGTTGCCTGGGAGAAGAGACCAACCCTCACCTGGCTACAACCTCCCTTCAGGGAGCTGTAGACAGCAAGGTCTCCCCTGAGCCTCCTCTTCTCCAGGCTAAGCAACCCCAGCTCCCTCAGCCTCTCCTCACAGAACTGTGCTCCAGACCCTTCCCCAGCTTTGTTACCCTTCTCTGGACACCTTCCAGCAACTCAACATCTTTCCTAAACTGAGGGGCCCAGAACCGGACCCAGGACTCAAGGTGTGGCCTCACCAGTGCTGAGCACAGGGCACAATGACTTCCCTGCTCCTGCTGGCCACACTATTCCTGATGCAGGCCAGGATGGGCCAGAACCCAGCGCGTGGCTGAAGAGAGAGGAGGCAGCTTGAGGAGCGCAGCTCTGGGAGTTTGGCTTTTGGCTTTGATTCCCTTGCTTTTCAGGCGGTAAGGGGCTGGTGGCTCGGGACTTCCCAAAAGAGGAGGAGAGGAGGAGGGGCAGGGGGCTCGGATTGCATACCTGCCGGAGGGCAGTGACGTAGCTGGGGGAGGGATTGCCACGGAGACCGCACGCAAACCAAACAGAACCCAGCGCGTGGCGGAAGAGAGAGGAGGCAGCTTGAGGAGCGCAGCTCAGCTCAGCTCAGCTCAGCTCAGCTCAGCCTTCTCACTGACAGGGGAAAAAAAAAAAAGCGCCGTGTGGAGAGGGTGGTTACTGCAAGATGGTCACCACCAGAGCAAAGGCTAGCAGAAGGACAGTGGGCACCCAAACAGAGACCACCCACAAGCATGCAGATGTTCAGGTAGGTGGCCGCAGTGAGTGCTGGAGCCTGGCACTCGATATGGAGGCTGGAGGGAGCAGCTCCTGTTTCAGGTGAGCTCATTTCGTGGCTGTAACTTTTCAACAAGACAGAGTAAGCAGTATGCTTACCCTAAAGAGCAACTGTGAATAACAGTGCTTGTGTTGTATCCTGCTACACAGACCAATATAGGAGTGGGACAGGAGCTCTTTTTCACACCAATAAATCCTTGCTTACATACATATTTTCATTATTAATGCTTATTCTCTCATTTCTCCTCTGTGTTATTATCACCTTCAGAAGAATTGGGAAACTAAAGGAGGGAGGGTAGGAATAGCTGTTGGTCTTAATTTTATGCACCTATAAAGGAGTTGACCTGTTTGAGCAATCACTGATACTTGCTCACTAATCAATAGAGTAGAGGTATATCCATAAGATGATCTACCACATTTATTTCTGAATAGTACAGATCATCCTCTAGATCTCTTCATTGCATATAGGAAAAGCCTAACTGATTAAAATTTTGTCACAAGTGACAAAAGTTGAGGATGTGAATTCTTCAATTCATGAGGTGGTCATCAAGAGAAAAGAAGTCTTGGGAAAAGTCTGGGAATTGAAGCTACCTCTGACAAGTTACCCCAGCTATCACAGTGATGCTCCTGACACTCATACACCAGTCTTTCACCTTCCTCTGCCTATTCTGCTGTTCATGTCAGAGCCTGATGGATATGTTACCTTCACTTGACTAGTGCTGACCCCAGCTGAGGAATTAGCCCCATGGCCCCTCTGCATTTAATCAAAGAGAATAACTCAGATCTAGTGAGGGACTTTTATTTAGTTTTTTTTTGTTTGCTTGTCTGGAACAAAAGATTTTTATTTATTCTTTTTTGTAGAGGGAGACCACATATGAGTATTTCCTTGGTGGGAAGTTGATGTGATAAAGGGCTGGGGACACGGAAAGGAAGTCGAATTTGTGGAACACAGAGTCTATGCCACATAGCGCGTGGCGGAAGAGAGAGGAGGCAGCTTGAGGAGCGCAGCTCTGGGAGTTTGGCTTTTGGCTTTGATTCCCTTGCTTGCAGATGTTCAGGTAGGTGGCCGCAGTGAGTGCTGGAGCCTGGCACTCGATATGGAGGCTGGAGGGAGCAGCTCCTGTTTCAGGTGTGAGCAGGTCAGTGATCTGATGAGCATGGTGGTCAAACTAAAAGAAGAGGTGGAAAGGCTAAGAGCTAGAAGAGATGGCAAGCAGAAAATTGACAATTCCCATAATGTAATCTCTTCTAAACCAGAACAGGGGGTAACACTTAGGGGAACAGGGAGTTTGATACCTTCCCAGAAGCAAGATTCTCAACCTCCCTGTAGTAACCCACATGAGCAGGGCCAACGGGAACAGGTCTCTGCCCGATGGAAGAAGTGCAAACAAAGGAAGTCTGCTCCTGTGAGCAGCACGCTGCCTCCAGTGCAGTTACAGAACAGGTATGAGGCTCTGCAGGAGGAACAGGTCATTGGTAAGGCCGAGGACTCAAGAAGGTCAGAAGCTGCACCAATGACAAGTTGCCTCAGGCCAGCCATCAAAACTTACCCAGAAAAGAAATCTTGCAGGGTCATCGTCATAGGAGACTCCCTACTGAGGGGAACAGAGGGCCCAATATGCAGACCAGACCAATTTCATAGAGCAGTCAGCTGCCTCCCTGGTGCCCAAGTTAAAGACATTGTAGACAGAATTCCCAACCTTGTGAGTCCTTCAGACTACTACCCACTGCTGGTCTTTCAGGTGGGCAGTGACGATGTAACAATGAGAGGCTCACAATCTATTAAAAAAGACTTCAGAACTTTAGGGCAAATGCTAAAGGGATCAGGGCCTCAAGTCGTGTTCTCTGCCATCCCTCTAACGTCAGCAATGGATGAGGACACACTGAGGAAGGGCCGACAGATCAATTCATGGCTCAGGGGCTGGTGCCATCGACAGGGCTTTGGGTTCCACAATCATGGATTGGTTTTCAAGGCACCTGAGCTGAAAACAACTCATGGGACAGACTTGTCCCAGAGGGGGATGAGAATCCTGGGGCAGGAATTGGCAGGGCTCATTGATAGGGCTTTAAACTAGATTTGAAGGGGAAGGGGTTAATAGTCTCCTGCTGGCTGGTGACAAACAGAGGGGCAGCTCACCAGCAGTAGAGAGAAGGAGAGATGGTAAGGGCTCTCAACTTGCTGCCCTGAGGCAAGCCACAAATGATCCACCAGGACATTCTGTGGAAACTGAGGGGATTTGGCACAAGAGGAGGACAGGGCCAGCCCAGCTGAAGTGCTTCTATGCGAATGCACGCAGCTTGGGCAACAAACAGGATGAGTTAAGGGCCACTGTGCTGCTGGGATGCCACGACATAATGGCTGTTACTGAAACTTGGTGGGATGAATCCCATGACTGGGATGTAGGCATAGATGGATATAAACTCTTTAGGAAGGATAGGCAGGGAAGGAGAGGAGGAGGTGTTGCCCTCTATGTCAATAGCCAGTTGGAATCAGTGGAGCTCCAACTGGGGAGGGATGATGAGCCAGTTGAGAGCATATGGGTTAAAATTAAAGGCAGGACAGGGGAAGCCCATGGCTTGAACAGCAGCACTCTGAGCTGGGTTAGGAACTGGCTGGATGGCCGAACCCAGAGAGTGGTGGTGAATGGTGTCACATCCAGCTGGCAGCCAGTCAGTAGTGGAGTCCCCCAGGGATCAGTGCTGGGCCCCATCCTCTTTAACATCTTTATTGATGACCTGGATGAGGGCATTGAGTCTATCATCAGTAAATTTGCTGATGACACCAAGCTGGGGGCAGGAGTTGATCTGCTAGAGGGTTGAGAGGCTTTGCAGAGAGACTTCGACAGGCTAGACAGATGGGCAGAGTCCAACGGCATGAGATTTAATGCATCCAAGTGTCGGGTTCTGCACATTGGCCACAACAACCCCATGCAGTGCTACAGGCTGGGGTCAGAGTGGCTGGAGAGCAGCCAGGCACAAAGGGACCTGGGGGTGCTGGTCGATGGTAGGATGAACATGAGCCTGCAGTGTGTCCAGGTGGCCAAGAGGGCCAATGGCATCCTGGCCTGCATCAAGAACAGTGTGGCCAGCAGGAGCAGGGAGGTCATTCTGCCCCTGTACACTGCACTGCTTAGGCCACACCTCAAGTACTGTGTCCAGTTCTGGGCTCCTCAGTTTAGGAAGGATGTTGACTTGCTGGAACATGTCCAGAGAAGGGCAACGAAGTTAGTGAGGGGCTTGGAACACAAGCCCTATGAGGAGAGACTGAGGGAGCTGGGGCTGCTTAGCCTGGAGAGGAGGAGACTCAGGGGTGACCTCATTACTCTCTACAACTACCTGAAGGGGGGTTGTAGACAGGCAGATGTTGGTCTCTTCTCCCAGGCACACAGTACCAGAACAAGAGGACACAGTCTCAGGCTGCACCAGGGGAAGTTCAGGCTGGAGGTCAGGAGGAAGTTTTACACGGAGAGAGTGATTGCCCATTGGAATGGACTGCCTGGGGAGGTGGTGGAGTCGCCGTCACTGGAGGCGTTCAGGAGGAGACTTGACAGGCTGCTTGGTTAGATGGGTTAGTTAATTAGGTGGTGTTGGGTGATAGGTTGGACGCAATGATCTTGAAGGTCTCTTCCAATCTGGTTTATTCTATTCTATTCTATATTACTGTGGGGGTCTCCTACAGGCCACCTGACCAGCAGATCCAAGCAGATGAGGCCCTCCATAGGCAAATAGAAGCGGCTTCCAGGTCACAAGCCCTGGTCCTCATGGGTGATTTCAACCACCCGGACATCTGCTGGAGGGACAACACAGCAAGGCACCAGCAATCCAGGATGTTCCTGGAATGCATAGAAGACAACTTCCTCCTCCAAATGGTGGAGGAACCAACAAGAAATGGTGCTATGCTGTACCTTGTTCTCACCAACAGGGAAGGGCTGGTAAGCAATGTGAGGCTCAGAGATGGCCTTGGCTGCAGTGACCATGAAGCAGTTGAATTTAACATCCTCAGGGTAATCAGGAGGAAGTATTCCAAGCTCACGACCCTAGACTTTAGGCGTGCACTAGCTAAAGTGTCGTGGGACAAAGCCCTGGAGGGAAGAGGGACCCAGGACAGCTGGTCAGTATTCAAGGACCACCTCCTCTGTGTCCAGGAGCTCTGTGTACCAATAAAGAGAAAAGCAGGTAAGAATGCTAGGAGGCCTGCCTGGATGGGCAAGGAGCTACTGGACACACTATTACTTAAAAGGAAACTCTACAGGAAGTGGAGAGAAGGACAGGTAGAACAGGGGGAATATAAGGAAGCTGCCCGAGCAGCAAGAGTCCTGGTTAGGAAAGCCAAAGCAGAGTTTGAATTGAATGTAGCCAGGGAGATTAAAGGGAACACTAAGAACTTTTCCAGCTATATTAATGGGAAGAAGAAGACTAGGGAAGGTGTGGGCCCCCTCAGAAAGGAAAATGGTGACATGGTCACAAGTGATGAGGAAAAGGCTGAGGTACTCCATAACTTCTTTACCTCAGTCTTCACTGCAAAGGCCTCTAGCCACACTCCTGATGTTATGGAAGTCAAAGCCAGGGACGGGGAGGAAGAACTGCCCATTGTAAGTGCAAATCAGGTTCGTGATCATCTGAAGAACCTGAAAGTGTTCAAGTCCATGGGACCCGACGGGATACACCCACGGGTACTGAGAGAACTGGCAGATGAGGTTGCTAAACCCCTCTCCATTATATTTCAAAAGTCATGGCAATCTGGTGAAGTCCCCACGGACTGGAAAAGGGGAAACATTGCCCCCATCTTCAAAAAGGGTAAGAAGGAGGAACCAGGGAACTCCAGGCCAGTCAGTCTCACCTCTGTGCCTGGAAAGATCATGCAGCAGATCCTCCTGGAGTCACTACTGGCTCAGAAGAATAGTGAAGAGGTGATTGGGAACAGTCAGCATGGCTTTGCCAGGGGCAAATCCTGCCTGACCAACCTGGTGGCCTTCTATGAGCAGGTGACAAAATTAATAGATGAGGGGCGAGCAACTGATGTCATTTCTCTGGACCTGAGCAAAGCCTTCGACACTGTCCCACACCACATCCTGGTCTCCAAACTGGTGACACATGGGTTTGATGGGTGGACCACTAGATGGATAAGGAACTGGCTTGATGGCCACACCCAAAGAGTGGCTGTCAATGGCTCCATGTCCCAGTGGAGGCCAGTGACAAGCGGAGTCCCTCAGGGATCAGTCCTGGCACCAGGCTTGTTCAACATCTTTGTGGGTGACATGGACAGTGGCATTGAGTGCACCCTCAGCAAGTTTGCTGATGACACCAAGCTGTGTGGTGCAGCAGACACGCTGGAGGGAAGGGAGGCCATCCAGAGGGACCTTGACAGGCTGGAGAGGTGGGCACAAGCCAAGCTCATGAAGTTCAATAAGAGCTAGTGCAGGGTCCTGCATCTGGGTCGAGGCAATCCCAGGCACAAATCCAGGCTGGGCAGTGACTGGCTGGAAAGTAGCCCTGAGGAGAGAGACTTGGGGGGGCTGGTGGACAAAAAGCTCAACATGAGCTCTCAATGTGCACTTGCAGCCCGCAAAGCCAATCAGATCCTGGGCTGCATCAAGAGAAGTGTGGCTAGCAGGTCGAGGGAGGTGATCCTCCCCCTCTATTCAGCCCTGGTGAGACCCCACCTGGAGTACTGTGTCCAGTTCTGGAGCCCCTATTACAAGAGGGATGTGGAGGTGCTGGAACGTGTCCAGAGAAGGGCCAGGAGGATGATCAGAGGGCTGGAGCACCTCTCCTATGAGGACAGACTGAAGGAGTTGGGGCTGTTCAGTCTGCAGAAGAGAAGGCTCCGAGGTGACCTCATTGTGGCCTTCCAGTATCTGAAGGGGGCCTACAGGAAGGCTGGGGAAGGACTTCTGAGGATGTCAGGTAGTGATAGGACTAGGGGGAATGGAATGAAGCTGGAGGTGGGGAGATTCAGGCTGGATGTGAGGAGGAGGTTCTTCCCCATGAGAGTGGTGAAGCCCTGGAATGGGTTGTCCAGGGAGGTGGTCGAGGCCCTGTCCCTGGGGGTGTTTAAGAGCAGGCTGGATGAGGCTCTGTCTATGAAACTATATAGGTGGACTCTTCACTGGGTAAACAACTGTTAGGATGGCTGGGCTCAAAGAGTGGCAATGAATAGAGTTAAATCCAGATGGTGGCTGGTCACAAGTAGTGTTCCCCAGCGCTCAGTACTCGGTCAAGTTTTATTTTATATCTTTATCAATCATCTGAACAAAAAGATTGCAGATGGCACTAAGCTGGAAGCAGGTAGGTATACTTTCAGATTTGGATAGTCTGGATCAATGGGTTGATGTCAGTTGCACGAGGTTTAACAAGACCAAGTGCCAGGTCCTGCACTTGAGTCACAGCAACCCCATACAATGCTGCAGGGAAGAGTGGCTTAAGAACTGCCCAGCAGAAAAACCTTGGGGTGCCAATTGACAGCCACCTGAACTTGAGCCAGCAGTGAGCTCAGGTGGCGAAGAAGACCAACAGCATCCTGATCTGTATCAGGAATAATGTGAGAAGCAGATCTAGGGAGGTGCTTTTACTCAGCAGTCTTGAGGCCACACCTTGAGTACTGCATTCAGTTTTGGTGCACTCACTGGAAGAAAGACATTGAGGTCCTGGAGCATGTCCAGAGAAGGACAACAAAGCTGGTGAAGGGTCTGGAGACCAACTCTTATGATAAGTGGCTAAGGGGACTAAGATTGTTTAGTCTGGACAAAATAAGGCTGAAGGGAAACTGCTTTCTGCAACTACCTGAAAGGAAGTTGGACACAGGTGGGTGTTGACTCTTCTCCCTACTAACAAGTGATAAGGTGAGAGGTAATGGCCTCAGGTTGCACGAGGAGAGGTTGATATCGGGCATTAGAAGAAACTTCATCACTGAAAGAGCTGTTAAACAGCAGAACAGGCTGCCCAGAGAGGTGGCTGAATCTCTGAAGGTGTTTAAAATGTATGTAGACATAGTGCTAAGGGCCATGGTTTAGCACCAGATGTTGTTAGACAATAGTTGGATTCTATGACGTCAAAGGTATTTTCTAACAATGTGATGAAAAAAAAATCACCTGATAGCTATTTTTTAGCTTGGATTTGGACCATGGCAATAAAATTTCTCCAAGAAAATTCTGCAAGATAGATCTCTCTAAGCAGAAATGTAGGTGTGAGCAGCCACCGCCACATAGTGCCTGGGCCAGAAACTAGCCCTTGACTTCTTTTGTTCAACAGCATAAACATAGCAATGGGTTACTCAGGTATGAATAGCTCTCAGCATCTTAATTGACTACATTTCCATGCTAGCATTATATTTAGGACTGCCTTTTCATTGCCATGAGGAAAAATGATCTTCTATGAGAGACCTCCAAACAAGTTGAAGGTTAGCATGATAAAAAGGATTAGTAAGAGCATTCCCTGAAAGGAGACACAATAGGAGGAGGTAGAGAACTGAGTGAAGATGTATAATACCTTATGTCAGAGACTGAGAGAAGAAGAGAGTGACACACAAAAGGAGAGTGCAGCTAAATTGAAACCTCTGACTCCAGGAACTATTTAGCAATGTGGGTTTTTTTGAGGATGTAAAAAGGCCAGCATTTCAGTGTGGCATGTCTGTATATTTTCCATCTGGGTACTCTTCTATAAGGAGTGAAGTTTATTATCATTTCATTTCATTGGACTTCATTTACTTCATGGCTACAGTATCCAGTGACAAACAGACCAAAGCCCAGACCAAAAAAGGACCTTAACTGTTGTTTCTTCCAAGCTGTTTGGTGAAAGAACACATCTTTGCCTCCCCTTTCTTTCCTTCTACTAAGATTGTGGAAAGGGGTAAATTTGAGTACTGAATGAGTTTGTTTTACGTCTTTTTCTTATTTTAAATTTCATTCAAATAAGTAGAGTTTACAAAAAAAAATCATTAAATTAATTCTAATTTGCAAAAACTTATATTTCAGATCCATGAGCTTTCTGTCAGATTCCTTTTTCCCATCTCAGGTGTTTACAGTTTAGGTACCTGCATCTGAGTTGCTCTAGAGACATAGTACATACAGTGAAAGGGCGTGCAGTGTCTTTCATATAATCAGACTTTTGTGTATAGTTCAGGAAATAATATTGACTGTACAGACAACTCTACTTGGTGCTTATCTTAAGAAGGGTAAGTCCAGATATAAATAACTACAGGTGACTTGGTGTCTGAAGCTAAGCCAGCCCCTTCTTTTCTTAGGCTTCCCTCATGAATCAAGGAGGAGTGAGAAAAATATTTTGATTATTATGATGAGGGCCACAAAAATGATCAGAGGGCTGAAACACCTCTCCTGTGAGGACAGGCTGGGACAGTTGGTGTTGTTTAACCTTGAGATAAGAAGACTTTGGGAAGAGCCTTTCAGAACTTAAAAGAGTAGCATAAGAAAGATGGAGAAAATCAACACAAAAGGTCCTGAGGTCAAAATAAAAGAAGGGAAATTTCAAGAAGACAGAAAGGAGAAATGAGGGTAATGAAACACAAGCAGTTTGTCTTGAGGGGTTGTAGATGTCCCATTCCCAGAAACATTACAGGCTAGGATGGACAGGGCTCTAAGCAGCCTGAGCTAGTTGAAGATACCCCCACTCTTTGTAGTAGGGATGTTGGACCTGATAAATTCTAAAGGTCCTTTCCAACTCAAGCCATTGTGTTTCTCTAATTTGACTCATATTCTGGAGACACTTATCTCTATTTATTGCATTTGTGGAGGTCCAATGATCTCTATTTTCCAGCCTTGGGAGTTAATGAGGCTACCCTTTCTTCCAGAAGATTTTTCTAGGGGGAAATCTATAACAAGTTTGTTCTGAAGGACGTTAAAAGGATATTAATTTATTTGACAACCGCAGAGCAAGAACCTTGACTCATTTCATGTAACTGTATTACACAATGTCATTCTAATTGTCAGCATAGAGAAACATTTATTTCTGAAAGCTAGCTCAGGTCACAGCTGGATTTGTTCATGGTATAAACGTTTGGGGGCCTAAGAAAAGGTGCAGACCAGGGGAAGAGGTGCTTAGCAGTGTTTGAAGTTGTCCCCTGAATTCCAAGTTTTCCAAGTTCAGGTGCGCCTTGTGCAGAATAGGGCTGTGTAGTGTATTTAGAATATTTAGAATAGAATATTTAGAATAGAATAAACCAAACCAGGTTGGAAGAGACCTTCAAGATCATCGCGTCCAACCCATCAACCAATCCAACCCACCCAAACAACTAACCCATGGCACCAAGCATCCCATCAAGTCTCCTCCTGAACACCTCCAATGATGGCGACTCCACCACCTCCCTGGGCAGCCCATTCCAATGGGCAATCATTCTTTCTGTATAGAACTTCTTCCTAACATCCAACCTGAACCTCCCCTGGCGCAGCCTGAGACTGTGTCCTCTTGGTCTGGTACTGGCTGCCTGGGAGAAGAGACAATCATTCGCCTGTCTACAACCTCCCTTCAGGTAGTTGTAGAGAGTGATAAGGTCTCCCCTGAGCCTCCTCTTCTCCAGGCTGAGCAACCCCAGCTCCCTCAGTCTTTCCTCATAGGGGTTGTGTGCCAAACCCCTCACTAACTTTGTTGCCCTTCTGTGGACACCTTCCAGCATCTCAACATCCTTCCTAAACTGAGGGGCCCAGAACTGGACACAGGACTCAAGGTGTGGCCTAACCAGTGCAGTGTACAGGGACAGAATGACCTCCCTGCTCCTGCTGGCCACACTGTTCTTAATGCAGGCCAGGATGCCATTGGCCCTCTTGGCCACCTGGACACACTGCAGGCTCATATTCAGCCTGCCATCAACCAGTACCCCCAGGTCCCTCTCTGCCTGGCTGCTCTCCAGCCACCCTGACCCCAGCCTGTAGCACTGCATGGGGTTGTTGTGGCCAATGTGCAGAACCCGGCACTTGGATGTGTTCAATCTCATGCTGTTGTACTCTGCCCATCTGTCCAGCCTGTCGAGGTCCCTCTGCAGAGCCTTTCTACCCTCCAGCAGATCAACTCCTGCCTCCAGCTTGGTGTCATCAGCAAATTTACTGATGATGGACTCAATGCCCTCATCCTGATCATCAATAAAGATGTTAAAGAGGATGGGGCCCAACACTGATCCTTGGGGCACACCACTAGTGACTGGCCGCCAGCTGGATGTGGCTCCATTCACCACCACTCTCTGAGCTCGGCCCTCCAGCCTGTTCCTAACCCATCACAGTGTGTTCCCGTCCAAGCCATGGGCTTACAGCTTGGCCAGGGGTTTGCTGTGGGGGACGGTGTCAAAGGCCTTGCTGAGGTCCAGGTAAACTACATCCACAGGCCTCCCCACATCCACCAGGCGGGTCACCTGATCATAGAAGGAGATCAGGTTGGCCAGGCAGGACCTGCCCTTCCTAAGTGCATGCTGGCTAGGCCTGATCCCTTGGCCATCCTGGAAGTGCTGTGTGATTGCACTCAAGATGACCTATTCCATAATCTTGCCTGGCACTGAGGTCAGGCTGACAGGCCTATAATTCCCTGGCTTCATCCAACTGGCACTTCTTGTGGATGGTCACAACGTTGGCCAGCTTCCAGTCCTCTGGGACCTGTCTAGTGAGCCAGGACTGCTGGAAAATGATGGAGAGTGGCTTGGCCATCTCATCTGCCAGCTCTCTCAGCACCCTAGGATGAATCCCATCTGGTCCCATGGACTTGTGGGGATCCAAGCTGCTAAGGAGAGTTCCAACCACCTGCTCATGGAACACAGGGAAACTGTGCAGCTCCCTGGCTCCTTCTGCCAGCTCTTTGGAGCAAAACACTCAGTCCAAAAATTGCGTGTGACTGCAGCCAGAATGGGAAACAAAACTCTTAAAACTATCTGATCTTACTTCATAACAGGTAACAGAACAGCAAGAGGGGCATGCTTCCAGTTTCTGACTTCCAGTATGATGGTGCTTCTCTGTATCTGGGATGTAATCCAGAGAATAGAGAAGGGAAAATTGCTCTATAACACTTGAAAAGGTGTCTCAGAAATAGAATCATAGAATCAATAAGGTTGGAAAAGACCTCAGAGATCATCCAGTCCAACCTGTCACCCAACACCTCATGACTACTAAACCATGGCACAAAGTGCCACGTCCAATCCCCTCTGGAACGCCTCCAGGGATGGTGACTCCACCACTTCCCTGGGCAGCACATCCCAATGGCCAAGAACTCTCTTTGTGAAGAACTTTCTCCTCACCTTGAGGCTAAACTTCCCCTGATGAAGCTTGAGGCAGCTTGAGATAGTAATCATTAAACAAATAGCAGAAAGGTTTGGATACTACAAGGGAAGGGAAAGCAGTCCCACCTCTAGCTGTTTAGTTCCCAAGCTCAGTATTTTTTTCTGTGGAAAATGCTGCAAAGTTAAGTGGTTCGTTGTTTATATGAGGGTGTGTGGACAAATAATATATTTAATAACATTAATTAAACAATCAATATAAATCAATATGGCCCAGATCAGTGTAATACATAATGGGTATATGACATTACCATATACAATTAACGCACTGTTATAGATCTCATGAAAAAAATGTTTTAACAATAGCTGCTTATGGCAAAGTCAAGACTTTATTGTGAAAAGAAAACAGACCAGCGATACCAAACACAGCTTACTGGAAAACAGGCAGCTCACTCTCCTGGTGACACCTGAGATCCTCATGACCTTGGTTACAGTCAAACAAGAAAAACACCACATCTCTGGACGTTTCTTTGCAAAACAAGTCAAAGTTGTGTTTTCCCTGGAAGAAACACAGAGCAAATGACAAATTAAATACATGAATTATCAAGAGGTGACAGAATTGGAGTCTGAAGGTATGCTACCTCACCATGTGAGATGCATCTGTTTTTTGTGCCTTTGGGTGTGTCAGCTGAATATTCATAATGTCACAGCCACCGCATCTGAGCTCAGAGCACCAGCAATGCTCTGTTTGGCAATCTCCTTTAGCTCTCATCAGAGCAGAGCAGACAACAAGCATCAGGCAAATATGAAAGTCGTATCTATAGGGTGATATTACATTTATAATGGTGTTAGTCAGTGGGTCTGTCCAAGAAGCAAGGATACGCCCATACTGGAAGTTTCCCTGGGGAATCAATATTTCTGCATTTGAACATCCAAAACTCATGTTTCTCATATCTCTTAAGCATTAGATAGTGCAAGTTATGAGTTATACAACGCCTTTTGGTTCCCTTCTCTCCCCATAAGAGTGATTTAATAAGGAATAATCTTTGGGACTGTTACAAAGGGGTTTAGTGAGACAGGCAAATTGAAGCTTTTGGGTTTTCTGTCTGATAAAGAGGTCAGTGAGGTAATGATCATTCTCCAGCACGAGCTCTGTAGCTCAGAGCCAGATGACTCTGGAGAGGCTCCCATTTCCAACATGTTCATGGTTCTCCCAGAGCAGGAGAGGTTTTGGGGTGTATCTCTGTAATGCCTGCAATCTTTCAGGATGATATTTGCAAACACGCATTCTTCAGCCATGAATGTCATAGTATCAGGCAGGGTTGGAAGGGACCACAAGGATCATCTAGTTCCAACCCCTCTGCCATGGGCAGGGACACCCCACACTACATCAGGCTGGACAGAGCCTCATCCAGCCTGGGCTTAAACACCTCCAGGGACAGCACCCCAACCACCTCCCTGGAAAACCCCTTCCAGGGCTTCACCACTCTCATATGCCCACCTGAGGCAACCTTCTAGCCTTTCAAAAATAGAATTAAATATCTGTTTCTCTTGTGGACTTCAGCTTTCCAAAAGATATGCCTCCTACAGACTGTCCACTACTCATCAGGA
The DNA here is from genome assembly GCA_011125475.1 of Melanerpes aurifrons. Taxonomy (NCBI): domain Eukaryota; kingdom Metazoa; phylum Chordata; class Aves; order Piciformes; family Picidae; genus Melanerpes; species Melanerpes aurifrons. Next base: position 7,395,550 of record WWNC01000044.1, read on the forward strand.
CAAGGGACAGTGGGGGCAAGCTGGAGCAGAGGACATTCCACAGGAACTGAAGGAAAAGCTTTTTCACTGTGAGAGTGACAGAGCCCTGCAGAAGGCTGCCCAGAGAGGTTATGGAGTCTCCTTCTATGCAGACATTCAAAACCCACCTGGATGTGTTCCTGTGTGACCTACCCTGGGTGATCCTGCTCTGGCAGGAAGGTTGGCCTGGATGATCTTTGGAGGTCCCTTCCAGCCCATAACATTATGTGATCTGGAACAAGGTGTCTACAGGGCATTTTTGTGAAGAGTGGTTCCTACTGAGAATCTTTTTTTTCTGTTTTTCAATCAACATCTCTGTTAACTCACCATTTTCCATGCATTCTGAGAGAAGGTTCTTGCTTCAAAAAGTACAGAGATCTGCCTGTCGTAGCTTTAGCCATCTAAGAGTGAGTTATCAATGCCTAGTCAGTCAAGCTTTCCAATTGGCTTCCTAAGATATCCAAAATCTTTTGAGTAGGACTACACAATGCTGTGCCCATGAACTTCCTGCCTCTAGGTCAATAAATGAAAAATATGTCACGTTAGGGACTAAAGGTAAACACAGGTCCCCCTCCAGGCCTGTTTCCTTGCTAAGAAATATCAGTAACTCTTTGTACCTGTGGATGGATGGTGGAGAATCTTGTCTGGGGGGAAAAAAAAAAAAGATGATGCAGTTAGGGAAAAAAAAATAAATCCTAATTACTTAATGTTGTAGTAAAATGGCTTCTTTCTGGGGAGACACTCAGCCATGCAGGGGTTAATGTATCGCCACCTTCCTTCACAACTCAAAATTTAAGAACATATGCAACTTATGCATGAAACAAACAAAGCCACCACTTACATTATAATCTCCTAAGGGACAGCCAACTGGGAAAGACAAATTTAGCAGTGTACTTCTGTCTTTTCTACATGGTGTAATGACATTAAACTAGACATCATGTAGACAATGAACATTACAGCAAAACACTGATGCCGTTTATTAGTTGCCTGACTCTCTTTTCGAGGGAGAGGAAGTACATGTCGCATTTGTTTCAGACAACCGCGTCAGGATCCCACAGCTCTGATTAAATATGTATCCTTTGTTCAGCTGCATCAGGGCGAGTTTTGGCCTACATATGCCTTTCGTTAATATTTTAAACAGGAAAAGCAACAAAGAGAGGAGAAATTAACAGTTGCTGAACTTCCCCAATTACCGCTAATCACATTTACACCCTGGGGTTTGCAGAATTAGAAATCAATTGGTGGCTTCCCCTCTCTACAGCAGGCAGCAAATGTGGTAATTTAGAAAAAGGACTAGGAGACATCTCAATTCAGCTGGGATACCCTTGCAAATATCCCCCAGTGAACTTACTGCTCTGGTGTCTGATGTGACACAAAGATTGTATGGCATCATTTGCTAAAACCATACAACATTCAGTGTGATTGACACTGGGGGAAAAAGGTGACAACATTCATTTTTATACATAAATATGTTTTTCTTTTAATTGAAAGTGGGGCATTCAAAAATTACAGCCCAAGCAATGCTCTGAAGTGAAATCTTACTGGAACATTTGATGGTAAACCACTTTTTCCTTTCAAGGTTATGAAAAATGGGTTCTAAAAATAACTACTCCAAAGATTATGTTCTCTGATTTGTTTTGTGAAGGGATGAACACTTTTCCCAGCATCTCACTGTGATATAAACAGACTATACTGGTAAGAGAGTTACTGTCAATGTCACTTAGCATGATCTTTAATTGAAGAGTTTCTTCTTAAGAGTTTAGATAAACTCAAATTGGCCATGTACATGTTTTGAACATCATAAATGACGAACCAGCAGGGTCAAGCAGTCCAAAGCTGCTTACCGCTCCTTAATCTGGGAAGAGCCTTTGCAGGGGGTTGTCAAAGCACATTTTATAATGAGTGCATGTAAACATACATGAGCTTATGAACACACGGCTGCAGAGCTAAGCTCATATCCACTCTTTCTAATAGAAGGTGGGAAGAATGTATACCATCTGACCAGAAATCAGTATCTGGGGAGAGATAATAGTCTTGTAGAAAGCTCCTTGAATATGGAAGCAGGAGATAGGAGAGTAAATTACTATATCTGGCAAAAAGCTGATATGGAGGAAAATCCTTATCCAGGTGAGCTTTATGATTTTGCTATACAAGCTGAAAGTCCCATGCTCTCTAAAAGAATATGCAATCTGAAAGGGTTTTACAGAGTCTAGCTGTGGATGTGCTTTTGCTCTTTTCTGAAACTAAGCAGTAGAGTGACACGAAAAGCAATATCGAGGTGAAAACATGAATCAACCAAATGTAAACCTGAATTTCAGTTCATGTTCACACTGACTTTAAGTTCATTTGAGCCATTTACCATATTGCTCAACAGTAAGATTTCATCACAGACTTTCTCTTATACTACTCCATGAATGTATCCATTGACAAAGTTAAGAGATTCGCTCAACAAATGATCCATTAAAATATTCAGCCAGTTGCATAGTTTTATCTCTATATAAAAAAAACAAAACAAAAAGCTGTCCAAGGAGCACTGCAGAAACTTCCAATAAAGTAACAGCTATGAGAGGTATGGCTCTGCAGTTTGACCTACAGATGTGTTTTTATTTTGGAGGACAAGATTTTATGTGGTGTTTTGTGAACTCAAAGGATGTGAGAGCCCACTTCAGAAAAGCAAATATTTCATCGTGAGACCTACTTCCCTGAATCAGGTAGTTCCATTTTCCTCCTGTGTAAAACAGTACATTGTCATTATCTAGTCTTAAAGTGACAAAATGCCTCCATGGTCACCACTGGCCAGCGGTTTTGCTGGTTCATTCCATAGTATGCTACAGGCTCATGTGCTTGGGAGGGTGAGTGATTGTGCAGGCCTCACTGTTTGCCATTTTTGCAAATGTGGAGAGGGTTCAAGGTATGTAATGTGATATACACACTATTTCTTCTGATCATGAAGAAACTTTTACTTATTTTGTGTAGCAAGCCACTGATTTTCAAATGAAATAAATCAATAAGATTAGGCCATTTGTGGTACAGAATTTTCCTTTCACCACAGAAGCTATATGAAATACTGCTTATAGGTTGTGTTTCATCTTGCCTCACTTTGGATTCAATATCTAGTTGCCTTATCCAGACTTTCTCATCTAGGCATCATGGAAGAAATTACCTCCAAAGTCTCACAACCATCTTGCTGGCATGTAATAAACTATGTCATAAATGTGTGTGGTGGTTTAGGCTGGGTACTGGCCTGGATGCCACTGCACAGACCACACCTGGGAGGTCCCAAGGGGTGGGCCCAGCCTAGGGATGGTCACAGGAAACCAGGTATTCCATTCCCATAATTCCTGCACCACTACAAAGTCCATGGCTGGGTCTGGCACTTCCTCTTTTCCTTCCTCTCCAACACCCAGTAACTGGGGGAGATGTCTCCCAGCCTTTTGGGCCTGGCTAGGCCCAAGGCCACGGGGGGATGGGCAATCTCAGATCTGGCCAGCTGAGACTAGCCTAGCAGTAGGGGGCGGGGGGAAGGAGAAGCCCTGGGGGTCTTGGGTGCACCCTCATGTGGGGATGGGATCTTTCTGGGTCTATTTTGGTCTCTCTCTTGTCACTATGCTTCTGGGTTTTTTTGTACACACTCACTGTTCTCTATTTAAACTTTCCATCACTTTCGCAATCTGTTTGTCTGAGTTATTTCTGCCCGTAGTGGGGAGGGGATCTGCCCCAACCCATTACAATGTGTCTTTTTGAGATGCCAAAAGATTGGGTTAAATGAATCAAAGTCCTGTATGTGTAGGGGGGGTGTTCCCTGCATTTCTGCCTCCTATGAAACATTATTAGCTTCGACACTAGAAGCATAATCCTACATCACATCTGAGAGCAGTGAGAGTTTTGGCCATTCTTACCCAGGAAAATAAGAGCAGGAACTACCAAGACAAACCCTTTGAACTCATTAGTTTGATCCAGGAAACTGGCAGAAACTTGAATGAACTCACAAACCCTGTGGGAGGAACACTCTTACAAAGCTTGGGCTGATGTCATAAAGCACCATAGACATGACAACTGTGTTTTGTTAGTGACCTGCTGTTCCCTCAGGATCAATATTAATCAGTAATGTGAGCAAATGCTTTCTAGCAGTAGCCTTATTATGTATGCTTGGAATTACAAGAATGAAATGGTCAAAATTTCAGCTAAGAAAACAGAAAGATGAGGAGAAAGATTTAACCTAAAATAAACTTTTCTCTTTAATCTCATGTATCTCAATACAAGATGAAGTGCTGTTCACAAGTGTGTCTCTAATATTGCATTTTGAATTTATGGTATTGTGTCCCTGACCAGAGATGACAATTTGGAAGGATTCTGATGCTCTTTTTGTAAGTGATTCCAGAATGGCCAATAAAAAAAAACTGGCTATTTTCTAGAGATATTGAACTGGCAGATTTTAGAGGCAGTAACTTCACACACAATCACTGAGTAGAGTATCAGCCACTCTCCTATTTCCTTCAAATATTTTGAGCCAGATTTCCATGATTGTGGTACAGGTCTCTGTCCTTCCTTATTAAGCTTTTTCTAGTACTACCTACATTGAGAGAGCGCCTGAAGGCAGGGTGGGTGTATGCACGCTAAGTGGTTGAGTGAAATACAGATAGATCCATACCAGTGCTAACTTCAGCAAACATTCTTGGAAACAAAGGAACTCCACCAGCTTACCCCAGAACTAATTCAGCAATTACAGATAAGTAACTTTTACAGTTTAAATGTGGCCAACTTCAGGGTTTGTTCTCCCTTACAGGAATTAGATGGCACATTAAATGATACAATCTATATCTGAACAATTTCATAGTACAAACAGATACGTCACTTGCAGGATAATTCAGGACTTTGACCTATTCTCTTTTTACACAGTCAACTTCTTCACTACTTAACTGAGAACAGATTTCTTGCTTGGCTAATTAGTTTTAAGCTGCCTTCTGCCATCATATCTTCAAGATTACTATTTAAAAATTATATGCATATTAGTGAGATAATGAGTACAGGTTTCAGACTGTACATTTTCCAGGTGGAAGAACAGAGACAGAGAAAAGTTAATGTCAGAATTTGCCTTACCTAGCTGTACAAGTCTGAGAGCTTGCTAGCAATTTCAGACCACCTTTATATTCATACAGAAACTACAGAAGGCAATTATTCTACCTTATACTAAGAAGGCAATCAATCTACCTTAAGGTTAGATAATTTTTCTTCTCTCTTTATAAATTTTAAAAATATATTATGGTCAGAGTGTAAATAGACATCTAGGATTCTATAATCTGTACTGAGTGTAGATTAAAATGTTATCAAAGTGTGGAGCTGAGTTAATTTATAGCCGAGTGACAAACCACCTAAGCTCCTGTACCCAGACCCAGAGTCCTTAGCACAGGAAAGACAGAGACTTTTTGGAATGGGTCCAGAAAAGGCCACACAAATGAACAAAGGGCTCAAACATGTCTCCTGCGACAGCAGGCTGAGACAGTTGGAATTGCTCAGCATCGAGAAAAGAGGGCTTCAGGAAGATCCTGCTGCAAATTTTGGTACATAAAGGAGGCCATAACAAGGATGGGGACAATACTTTTGGTACGTCTGTTGTGGCAAGAGAAGGGGTAATGCTTTTAAAGAGAGCAGATTTGCCTAAACATAAGGAGGAATTTTTATACAGTGAGAATGATAAAACACTGACACAAGTATCCCAGAGAGGCAATAGGTGCCTCCTCATCCCTGGAAACACTCCAGATCAGGTTGGATGGGGCTTTGAACAACTTGATCTAGTTGAAGATTTCTGTGGCACTGAGGGGTGTGGAATAGGAAGACCTTTAAAGGTCCCTCACAACCCAAAATATTCCATGGTTCTGTGATATTCTTTGATAGAATTTCAAATTGGCACTTCCTCATCTAATGTCTTTCTGTTAGTTAACATTTATGCTCACCACCATATTTTGGGTATAAAAGTATACATCTGAAATATATCTTATAGTGGATGTAGCTTAATCTACTGGGATTTTGGTCCATTTTGGCCATTTTGGTTCGCTAGCCAATCGGGACTGCTGCTTTGGGACCGCTCTGCTTGAACTGTGAGTTTCTGCTCAGGGATTTTACCTTCCTTTCAGGATTTTGCGGGTCAGGAGGACTCCTGGTAGGGGGGAGCCGGCAGGATCATGTTCTTGCGAGCCTGCACGAGAACAGGAGCCTGACATCAGCTGCAGCAGTTTTAAATCCCACCCGGGCTGTAAGCGCGGCACTGTTTTGTTTCGCTAGCTAGCCGATCGGCTGGTTTTCACTCAAACTTTGCACCATGGTTGTCACTCGGATTAAGGGTAGAAAAGCAGCATCTACCCAGACAGAGTTGTTTCACCAGCATGCTGGAGTTCAGGCTGTCAGCTGCAGAGAGTGCTTCAGCCTGGCACTTGGAATAGAAGGGGAGGGAGAGGACATCTGTGTCAGGTGTGACCAGGTGAACTTTCTCCTCAGCCTGGTGGCAGAGCTGAAGGATGAAGTGGCCAAGCTGAAGGAGGAGGTATCTAGGCTAAGGACCATAAGGGAAAGTGAAAGGGAGTCAGATTTGTGGGAGAAGGCTCTGCAGATCTTCCCTGTTGAGGGAAGAGTCCCTGGAAACACAGAGGGATGGATACAGGTCCCTTCCAGGGGTGGCAAGAGAAATCCACCCCGACCCTCTCCTCCTCCTCCGCTGCCCTTGCATAATAAGTATGAGGCCCTGCAGGCTGAGGACAGTGGGGATGAGAGGGCTGAGGCTGAGGAGCAGCCATCCAGAGGGGAGCCTAAGGCCAAGCAGTCCCCACCAGCTATAACGACCAGCTCTGAGGAGGAGCTTAAACCCAAGCGGTCCCCACCAGCTATAACGACCAGCTCCACAAAGAAAAGGAGAAGGGTTATAGTTGTTGGGGACTCTCACCTGGGTGATACTGAGGGACCCATATATCACCCCAACCCATCCCACAGGGAGGTCTGCTCCCTACCTGGGGCACGGGTTAGGGACATTGCAAAGAGAATCCCTAAATTAATCCAGCCCACTGACTAGTACCCTCTGCTGGTAATACAGGCTGGGAGTGATGAGATTGACAAGAAGGGCACCAGGGTGATTCAGAAGGAGTTCAGGGCCCTTGGACAATTGATTGATGGGGCAAGAGCTCAAGTGGTGCTCTGCTCAGTTCCCTCAGTGGCAGGGGTGTACACTGAGAGGAATGGGAGAACCCATACCATCAACAATCAGCTCAGGGGACGGTACCAGTGGCAGAACTTTGGTTTCTTTGATCATGGGACAACTTTCACTGCACCCGACCTGCTGGGTCCTGATGGGGTACATTTATCTAGAAGGAGTAAGAGAGTCCTAGCATTGGAGTTGACAGGGCTCATTAGGAGGGCTTTAAACTAGGTCTGAATGGGGTGGGTCAGGATATCAGTCCCTCTGCAGAGGAAAGAGTAGGCCACAAGGTAGGGTCAGTTGAGAAGTCAGGAACCCAGCTGCGATGCATGTACACCAATGCACGCAGCATGGGCAATAAGCAAGAGGAGCTGGAGGTCCTGATCCATCAGGGCGACTGTGATATAGTCACCATCTCAGAAACATGGTGGGACAACATGCACGATTGGAGTGCTACACTGGGGGGCTACAGGCTCTTTAGGAGAGACAGGCGAGGGAGAAGAGGAGGAGGGGTGGCTCTGTATATTAGGGAGTCAATCTCTGCCACACAACTTCAGGTGGAAGATGAGGTAGTTGAGAGCCTGTGGGTTAAAATCAGAGGACAGCCTAACAAATCTGACATCCTGGTTGGAATCTGTTACAGACCACCCAACCAGGATGAGGAGGCTGATGAATTGTTCTACAAGCAACTGGAGGCTGTCTCAAGATCATCAGATCTTGTCCTTGTTGGCGACTTCAACCTGCCAGATATCTGCTGGGAACTTAATTCAGCAGGGAGGAGGCAGTCCAGAAGATTCCTGGAACGAATAGAGGACTGCTTCCTGACACAGCTGTTAAGCAAGCCTACCAGGGGACAGGCTCTGCTTGACCTGCTGTTCTCCAATAGGGAAGGGCTGGTGGGATATGTGATCGTGGGAGGCTGCCTAGGGTGCAGTGACCAGGAGATAGTGAAGTTTTCAATATGCAGGGAGATAGGGAGGAGCACCAACAGAACCTTCACCTTGGACTTCCGAAGGGCAAACTTCAGCCTATTTAAAAAACTTGTCTGCAAAGTCCCCTGGGTACCAGCCCTCATTAACCAAGGGGTCCATGAGGGTTGGACTTACTTTAAACAGGAGCTCCTGAAGGCAGAGGAACTGGCAGTTCCTACGTGCCGAAAGGCGAGCTGGCGGGGAAGGCGACCGGCTTGGATGAGCAAGCAGCTCCTGGAGGATTTAAGGGGAAAAAAGAGGCTGTATCACCTTTGGAAGGAGGGGAAGGCTTCTCGAGGTACGGTCAAGGAAGCTGTTAGATTATGTAGGAATAAAATTAGGGAGGCAAAGGCCCAGTTGGAATTGAAGCTGGCCACCTCTGTAAAAGAATAAAAAGCATTTTTACAAATATATCAACAATAAAAAGAAGGGTAGGAAGAACCTCCACTCCTTGTCGGACCTGGAGGGGAACACTATGACTGAAGACGAGGAAAACGCTGAGGTCCTGAATACCTTCTTTGCCTCAATTTTTAACAGCAAGGCAGGAGTTCAGGATGAGTGGCCTCCTGAGCTGGGCGATGAGGTCGGGGAGCAGTGTAGTGCCCCAGTAATCCATGAGGAATTAACTCGGGACCTGCTGAGCCACTTGGACACTCACAAGTCCATAGGGCCAGATGGGATCCACCCTAGGGTGCTAAGAGGGCTGGCAGATGAGCTGGCCGAGCCGCTCTCCATCATTTTCCTCCAGTCCTGGCTCACTGGTGAGGTCCCAGGTGACTGGAAACTGGCCAATGTGGTCCCCATCCACAAGAAGGGTTGGATGGAGGAACCTGGAAACTACAAGCCCGTCAGCCTGACCTCAGTGCCAGGGAAAGTGATGGAGCAGATTATCCTGGCGGCAATAACTGCACACCTGAAGGATGGCCAAGGGCTCAGGTCCAGACAACATGGATTTAGGAAGGGCAGGCCCTGCCTGACCAACCTGATCTCCTTCTATGATCAGGTGACCCATCTGGTGGACATGGGGAGGCCTGTGCATGTGGTCTACCTAGACTTCAGCAAGGCCTTTGACACCATCCCCCACAGCAAACTGCTGGCTATGCTGTCAGCTCGTGGCTTGGACCACTATACTCTGTGCTGGGTTAGGAACTGGCTGGAGGGCCGAGCCCAGAGAGTGGTGGTGAATGGTGCCACATCCAGCTGGCGGCCAGTCACCAGTGGCATCCCCCAGGGATCAGTGCTGGGCCCCATCCTCTTTAACATCTTCATTGATGATCTGGATGAGGGGATTGAGTCAGCCATCAGCAAGTTTGCAGATGACACCAAGTTAGGAGCAGATGTTAGTCAGTTAGAGGGTAGAAAGGCTCTGCAGAGGGACCTCGACTGACTGGACAGATGGGCAGTATCCAATGGAATGGCATTTAACAAGTCCAAGTGCCGAGTGCTGCACTTTGGCCACGGCAATCCCATGCAGAGCTACAGTCTGGGGTCAGAGTGGCTGGAGAGCTCCCAAACAGAGAGGGACCTGGAGGTACTGATCCACAGCCACCTGAATATGAGCCGGCAGTATGCCCAGGTGGCCAAGATGGCCAATGGCATCCTGGTCTGCATTAGGAATAGTGTGGCCAGCAGCTGTAGGGAAGTCATTGTGCCCCTGTACTCTGCATTGGTTAGGCCGCACCTTGAGTACTGTGTTCAGTTCTGGGCCCCTCAGTTTAAAAAGGACATTGAAACACTTGAACATGTCCAGAGAAGGGCAACAAGGCTGGGGAGAGGCCTTGAGCACAAGCCCTCTGAGGAGAGGCTGAGGGAGCTGGGATTGTTTAGCCCAGAGAAGAAGAGGCTCAGGGGAGACCTCATTGCCCTCCACAACTACTTGAAAGGTGGTTGTAGCCAGGAAGGGATTGATCTCTTCTTCCAGGCAACCAGCACCTGAACAAGGGGACATAGTCTCAAGCTGTACCAGGGGAGGTTTAGACTTGAGGCGAGGAGAAAGTTCTTCACCGAGCGAGTTGTTCGGCATTGGAATAGGCTGCCCAGGGAGGTGGTGGAGTAACCATCCCTGGAGGTGTTCAAGAGGGGCTTGGACATGTCACTTGGTGCCATGGTCTAGTCATGAGGTCTGTGGTGATAGGTTGGACTCGATTATCCTCGAGGTCTCTTCCAACCTTAGTTATACTGTGATACTGTGATACTGTGATTAAAACAAGCCCTGTTATAAACTAAGTGGGATATTTTTACATGGTATTATTATTACCCAGTACAAAGAAATATTGGTAGCTGCATCATAGAAGATACAGAGAAAGCCAAATGCTTGCAGCCAAGAGGGCCAATGGCATCCTGACCTGCAAAGAACAGTGTGGCCAGCAGGAGCAGGGAAGTCATTCTGCCCCTGTACTCTACACCGTTGTGAGGGACTAAAAGTTTGTCTCTCTTGGTGTGAACTCAACTAAGATAAAATCACTTGCTGGTTTCCCAGACAATAGCTGATATGTGTTGGGCAGAGCCACTGGAATGACTCTTAGAAGGTGTAAAGATAACATTGCTCACTGGGCCACAGCTGGCCTACAACAATGACCCAGCCATTCACACCTTCAGGACAAGATAATCTCCACCCATCAAGTACCCTGGAAAGGGTAGACAATGATGTGTAATGAGTGTGGGGGTTTGTCTGGATGGAGGCCGTGGAGGCGGAGGGCCCCCCTCCAGCCCCCATCTAGACCTCTTGCCCAAACACACAGAAATACACAGAAAGGTTTCCGGGGGAACAATACCTGGATATTTACCTAAGGATGATTTCCTGCCCCTGGAATTCCTGAGGGACAATACATGGACACATACCTAAGGACTAAAAACTGTGTAAAAGACTGGAGCCACTACTGGCTACTTTGGAGAAAAACAGGGAGAAAAAACAGAGATGAAGGAAAACACAGGACATGGACCATGCCGCTGAGAAGGGAAAGCTGGGACAATGCAGCTCCACAGAAAAGAGGCTGCCCAGGGGACCACAGCTCTTCTCCAGCCAAAGCCTCAGCACTGTTTCTCTACAGAACCAACATCTCCTGCAGCATCTTTCCTCCACAGACTCAAACTGTCTTGGGGGGGGGATGAAGGGTGTGGTAATATAATTCCTTTCCTCTTCTCTCTCTCTTCTCTCTCTCCCTCTCTATTTTCTCCCTTCCCCTTCTTATGTCCACTTTATTTATGTAATAAATAGTCTAGATGTTGATATTGTGGCTTCATTTGTGCCTCTAATTTCATAACACGGGAATATTTAAAAGAACTGTGTCTCCGGACCGAGACAACTGGTTTGGCCGTACCTTGAGTACTGTGTCCAGTTCTGGGCCCCTCAGTTTAGGAAGGATGCTGATTTTCTGGAACGAGTCCAGAGAAGGGCAAAGAAGTTGGTGAGGGGTTTGGAACACAAGCCCTATGAGGAAAGACTGAGGGAGCTGGGGCTGCTTAGCCTGGAGAGGAGGAGACTCAGGGGTGACCTCATTACTCTCTACAACTAGCCTGGAGAAGAGGAATAGAATAGAATAAGCCAGGTTGGAAGAGACATTCAAGATCATCACTTCCAACCTATCACCCAACACCACCCAACTAACTAACCCATGCAACCAAGCACCCTGTCAAGTCTCCTTATGAACACCTCAAGCGATCACGACTCCACCACCTCGCCAGGCAGCCCATTCTAATGGGCAATCACCCTGTCTGTGTAAAACTTCCTCCTGACCTCCAGCCTAAACCTCCCCTGCTGCAGCCTGAGACTGTGTCCTCTTGTTCTGGTGCTGGTTGCCTGGGAGAAGAGACCAACATCTGCCTGTCTACAACCCCCCTTCAGGTAGTTGTAGACAGCAAGAAGGTCTCCTCTGAGCCTCCTCTTCTCCAGGCTAAGAAGCCCCAGCTCCCTCAGCCTCTCCTCATAGAGCTTGTGTTCTAAGCCCCTCACCAACTTTGTTGCTCTTCTCTGGACATGCTCCAGCATCTCAACATCCTTCCTAAACTGAGGGGCCCAGAACTGAACACAGGACTCAAGGTGTGGCCTAACCAGTGCAGTGTACAGGGGCAGAATGACCTCCCTGCTCCTGCTGGCCATACTCTTCCTGATGCAGGCCAGGATGCCATTGGCCCTCTTGGCCACCTGGGCACACTGCAGGCTCATGTTCAGCCTGCCATCAACCAGCACCTGCAGGTCCCTCTCTGTCTGGCCGCTCTCCAGCCACTCTGACCCCAGCCTGTAGCATTGCATAGGGTTGTTGTGGCCAATGTGCAGAACCCGGCACTTGGATGTGTTCAATCTCATGCCATTGGATTCTACCCACATATCCAGGTCCCTCTGCAGAGCCTCTCAACTCTCCACCACATCAACTCCTGCCCCCAGCTTGGTGTCATCTGCAAATTTACTGATGATTGACTTGATGCCCTCATCCAGATCATCAATAAGGAGGAGACTCAAGGGTGACCTTATCACTCTCTACAACTACCCAAAGGGGGGTTGTAGACAGGCGGATGTTGGTCTCTTCTCCCAGGCAGCCAGTACCAGAACAAGAGGACATAGTCTCAGTCTGCAGCAGAGGAGGCTCAGGTTGGATGCTAGGAAGAAGTTCTATACAGAGAGAGTGATTGCCCATTGGAATGGGCTGCCTGGGGAGGTAGTGGAGTCGCCATCATTGGAGGTTTTCAGAAGGAGACTTGATGGGGTGCTTGGTGCCATGGGTTAGTTGTTTAGGTGGTGTTGGATTGGTTGATGGGTTGGATGCAATGATCTTGAAGGTCTCTTCCAACTTGGTTTATTCTAAATAAATACATTCTAAATAAAATAAATAAGACACCTGGGACATAAATGATGATAACACAGAAAGGACTGTGGGATTCACCTATACTATAAACAAAAGCATGCTTTGAACAACAGTCTGGTAAGGAGAGAGGATGTCATGAAAAGCCTATGTACTTAATGCTGGGGTCTTTTATCCTCTAAACTAGGGAAACCATTACATCTCTTTTAAGTATTTAAATATTTTAATTCTCAAATACCCCACAGGAACACCTGACCAGCAGATCCAAGCAGATGAGGCCCTCCATAGGCAAATAGAAGTGGCTTCCAGGTCACAAGCCCTGGTCCTCATGGGTGATTTCAACCACCCGGACATCTGCTGGAGGGACAACACAGCAAGGCACCAGCAATCCAGGATGTTCCTGGAATGCACAGAAGACAACTTCCTCCTCCAAATGGTAGAGGAACCCACAAGAAATGGTGCTATGCTGGACCTTGTTCTCACCAACAGGGAAGGGCTGGTAAGCAATGTGAGGCTCAGAGACGGCCTTGGCTGCAGTGACCATGAAGCAGTTGAATTTAATCTCCTCAGGGCAATCAGGAGGAAGTATTCCAAGCTCACGACCCTAGATTTCAGGCGTGCAGATTTTGATCGCTTCAGGGATCTGCTAGCCAAAGTGTCGTGGGACAAAGCCCTGGAGGGAAGAGGGACCCAGGACAGCTGGTCAGTATTCAAGGGCCACCTCCTCTGTGTCCAGGAGCTCTGTGTACCAACAAAGAGAAAAGCAGGTAAGAATGCTAGGAGGCCTGCCTGGATGGGCAAGAAGCTACTGGACACACTATTACTTAAAAGGAAACTCTACAGGAAGTGGAGAGAAGGACAGGTAGAACAGGGGGAATATAAGGAAGCTGCCCGAGCAGCGAGAGTCCTGGTTAGGAAAGCCAAAGCAGAGTTTGAATTGAATGTAGCCAGGGAGATTAAAGGGAACACTAAGAACTTCTACAGGTATATTAATGGGAAGAAGAAGACTAGGGAAGGTGTGGGCCCCCTCAGAAAGGAAAATGGTGACATGGTCACAAGTGATGAGGAAAAGGCTGAGGTACTCCATAACTTCTTTACCTCAGTCTTCACTGCAAGGGCCTCTAGCCACACTCCTGATGTTATGGAAGTCAAAGCCAGGGACGGGGAGGAAGAACTGCCCATTGTAAGTGCAGATCAGGTTCGTGATCATCTGAAGAACCTGAAAGTGTTCAGGTCCATGGGACCCGACGGGATACACCCACGGGTACTGAGAGAACTGGCAGATGAGGTTGCTAAACCCCTCTCCATTATATTTCAAAAGTCATGGCAATCTGGTGAAGTCCCCACAGACTGGAAAAGGGGAAACATTGCCCCCATCTTCAAAAAGGGTAAGAAGGAGGAACCAGGGAACTCCAGGCCAGTCAGTCTCACCTCTGTGCCTGGAAAGATCATGCAGCAGATCCTCCTGGAGTCACTACTGGCTCAGAAGAATAGTGCAGAGGTGATTGGGAACAGTCAGCATGGCTTTGCCAAGGGCAAATCCTGCCTGACCAACCTGGTTGCCTTCTATGAGCAGGTGACAACATTAATAGATGAGGGGCGAGCAACTGATGTCATTTCCCTGGACCTGAGCAAAGCCTTCGACACTGTCCCGCACCACATCCTGGTCTCCAAACTGGTGACACATGGGTTTGATGGGTGGACCACTAGATGGATAAGGAACTGGCTTGATGGCCGCACCCAAAGAGCGGCTGTCAATGGCTCCATGTCCCAGTGGAGGCCAGTGACAAGCGGAGTCCCTCAGGGATCAGTCCTGGCACCAGGCTTGTTCAACATCTTTGTCAGTGACATGGACAGTGGCATTGAGTGCACCCTCAGCAAGTTTGCTGATGACACCAAGCTGTGTGGTGCAGCAGACACGCTGGAGGGAAGGGAGGCCATCCAGAGGGACCTTGACAGGCTGGAGAGGTGGGCACAAGCCAACCTCATGAAGTTCAATAAGAGCAAGTGCAGGGTCCTGCAGTGACTGGCTGGAAAGTAGCCCTGAGGAGAGAGACTTGGGGGGGCTGGTGGACAAGAAGCTCAACATGAGCTCTCAATGTGCACTTGCAGCCCGCAAAGCCAATCAGATCCTGGGCTGCATCAGGAGAAGTGTGGCTAGCAGGTCGAGGGAGGTGATCCTCCCCCTCTACTCAGCCCTGGTGAGACCCCATCTGGAGTACTGTGTCCAGTTCTGGAGTCCCTATTACAAGAGGGATCTGGAGGTGCTGGAACGTGTCCAGAGAAGGGCCAGGAGGATGATCCGAGGGCTGGAGCACCTCTCCTATGAGGACAGACTGAAGGAGTTGGGGCTGTTCAGTCTGCAGAAGAGAAGGCTCCGAGGTGACCTCATTGTGGCCTTCCAGTATCTGAAGGGGGCCTACAGGAAGGCTGGGGAAGGACTTCTCAGAATCTCAGGTAGTGATAGGACTAGGGGAAATGGAATGAAGCTGGAGGTGGGGAGATTCAGGCTGGATGTGAGGAGGAGGTTCTTCACCATGAGAGCGGTGAAACCCTGGAATGTGTTGTCCAGGGAGGTGGTCGAGGCCTCGTCCCTGGGGGTGTTTAAGAGCAGGCTGGATGAGGCTCTGTCCAGCCTGATGTAGTGTGGGGTGTCCCTGCCCATGGCAGGGGGGTTGGAACTAGATGATCCTTGTGGTCCCTTCCAACCCTGAATGAAACTATGAAACTATGAAACTGCTTGGGGAGGTTATTTGCCAATGATCAAAACCACATCCGGGAAAATTCTAGCAGTGTATCAGCAGAGATTTAATTTGATTGATCCTGAATTAGCAGAAGCATATTAATGAGAAAGCAAAGCTCAAACGCAAGCATGATTTTGGAAGGATTTGCCTTATCTAAGCACTTTATTCTATCTTCTCTTTATCAATTTAGATTCTTACAAGATAGTATTATTGTTGGTGATATACTTCTTGGAGATAAGAAACTGATGACAAAGATATGATACAACCTCAAAATAAAGCCCTGAATTTAAACCATATGTCTTTGAACATAAAATATATCTTAAACCACATGACTTCTCTTTCATCTACAGGCTTTCTTTTAAATTCATTATATGATTCAGCAAACACAGCACATTGTATTGTGTTGACTGTTGGTGTAACAACACATGAAACAAAGTGAAATGAAAAAAAAGAAAACAAAACCAAACCTGGAGTAATTGTTACCAGAAAGTGAGTAGTATGTGATGGACCAAAAAGCTAAAAAAAAAAAAAAAAAGTAACTGGTTCATTGAGAAAGAAAATGCAAAGTTCAGGTGGATAAACCAGGATAAAATATTACTAGAAGCAGCTACAAATATCCTTAGGCTTAGTTGTTGGAAGAAGAGATTAGTTTATAGGTGAGTAAAGAGCATCACTGAGAGACAAGAGAGGAGGAGGGAGAAATCACCAGCTGAACTTGTTGATATTATTAATTGACAGTGAGAGGTGGTTATTCATTGGGAGGTAGGTTTATACCTACAGGTGTTAATTGTCAAAAATACTTTCCAAAATAATGACTTAAAAATAAAAGATGGAAAATATTCACAACATTCACTAGTAGAAAACTTTGTGTGGTGGGGTGGAAGGGTAAGGCCAAGAAGCCTCTTCCCTCCCCCCCTTGTAAAGTAAAGGGAAAGAAAAAAATTGAAGGGAAAGGAAAAAAAACTCACAAGCTGAATTAGCAAAGCAGTGGAGCTATATTTACAAAGCAATGTAGGATTTGCAGGGGAATATTTACAAATTTACAATATCTACAATATATACAAAGATATACAATAAGGTAGCACAGGAATGAGAGTAACCCCCCTCCGCAGAGGGGATTCCCCACCTCCACTCTCCCCTCTCTCCCCCCCTTTCCCCAGAGTAGGTCAGAAAAAGGGAGAAAGAAGAAAGAAAGAAGTTAAAAGCAGTTTTGTGTTAATTGGAAGGGAGTTAATACCGGCCTTTATCAAGTCTTCAAGGCCGAAGCCTTGGCAGAAAGCCCAGCATAGAGAGAGCTGCTGCACAAAGAAGAGGTGGAAGCAAGACTGACAGAGAAGTGCTGGAAATGCCCAGTTCACTCCCAGTTCAGAAGGTGCTTCCTCCCACTTCACCAATGAAATTAGTTTAGATTATTCCTTCCGTTTACCAACTTCCGTCCACCATATTCCCTTTCTTAAGGGGGCAACGTCAACCGGTCACACTTTGGGAGGTTATGTCTTTAT
Organism: Melanerpes aurifrons; assembly: GCA_011125475.1. Classification (NCBI taxonomy): domain Eukaryota; kingdom Metazoa; phylum Chordata; class Aves; order Piciformes; family Picidae; genus Melanerpes; species Melanerpes aurifrons. The sequence goes on from WWNC01000044.1 coordinate 7,412,770, forward strand.
ATAGGAAACGTAGACAAAGAGGTCACATCATTCTGATCTGTGGGGAGAGCATTACAATGTGTACTAGAGATCAGTGTTAAAGCATAACTGCTCTGAGACTGAATATGCTTAGGAATGGATTCTTGTGGATAAATTACAAGACCAACATGATCAAATAAAGATGTATTTTGTCTTTTCATCCTTAAAGCATTTATTTATTTTCTTCCATTATCTAGAGAGAGCTATCTAGAGATTTCGTCCTGGATGGAATGATTCTGATCCCTTTGGAAGTAACTCCTGAGCAAAGCAACGACATAGAGCTCCTGAGATCACTTGTTAACAAATTATTCATCCAAACCCACTTAAAATCTAAAAAGACACTCTTAAATCAATGCTAGATCTGTTTTACTTGATACCTGAGTTTGTGTAGCATTCCAGTTAGAATAGAATAGAATAGAATAGAATAGAATAGAATAGAATAGAATAGAATAGAATAGAATAGAATAGAATAGAATAGACCAGGTTGGAAAAGACCTTTGAGATCATCAAGTCCAACCTATCACCCAACACCATCTAATTAACTAAACCATGGCACCAAGCACCCCATCAAGTCTCCTCCTAAACATGTCCAGTGATGGTGACTCCACCACCTGGGCAGCACATTCCAATGGCCAATCTCTCTCTCAATGAAGAACTTCTTGCTAACATCCAGCCTAAACCTCCCCTGGTGCAGCCAGTCTAAGCTCTAAATGGGCTTTTGCCTCTCTGATTTTTTTTCCTGCATGACCTAGCAACACCCTTAAACATTCCATGGGTCACCTCTCCTTCCTTCCAAATATGATAACTCCTCTTTTTTTCCCTTAATTCACTCAGAAGCTCATTCCCCATCGAGGTTGTCTGTCCCAGGGCTCATCTTCCAGCACATTGGCACAGCCTGTTCTGAGCCTTCAAGAGTTCTTTCTTGAAGTACGCCCAGCCCTCCTGGACCCCTTTGTGTTTAAGGGCTGTTTCCCAAGCTACCTTCTGAGTTAGTTCCTTGAGCAACCTGAAGTCTGCCCTCCGGAAGTCCATGAGCAGAGGTTTTGTTGCTGCCCCTCTTAGCTTGACTGTATATTGAACACAAGTATCTCATAGTCACTGGAGCCCAGACAGCCTTCAACCACCACATCTCCCACCAGCCCTTCTCTGCTTGTAAAAACGAGGTCAAGCAGAGCCTTACCCCTGGTAGGTTCACATAGCACCTGGGATAAGAAGCGGTCCTCCGTGCACTCTAAGAACCTCCTAGACTGCCTCCTCTCTGCTGTGTTGAGTTCCCAGCAGATAACAGGCAGGTTGAAGTTGCCCATGAGAACAAGTTCAGGCAATCTTGAGACAGCCTCTAGCTACCTATAGAATAATTCATCAACCTCTTCATCCTGGTTGGGTGGTCTATAACAGACTCCAACCAGGATGTCTGCCTTGTTGGTCTTCCTTCTAATCTTCACCCACAGGCACTTAACCTGATCATCCCTGATCTCTAGTTCCATAATGTCTAGAGCCTCCCTGATGTTCAGGGCCAGCCCCTCTTCCTGGCCTGTGTCTCCTGAACAGCCTGCAGCCAGCTTCATTAGAAAACAGGGGTGAAAATGAACTGGTGATGGAAACCCTTTCTTCACCCTCTCAGATCATTTCTCTGTTGCATAAAATGTGCTCTGGTTGCTTTGAGTAAACAAAAAGAAAAACAGAGAACTGGTAAACCTCATTAGCTTTTTTTCCTCCACTGCCTAATATGCTTAGATTTATCAGTTTGCCATTTCTGAATGTGAAGTGTAGAGGCAAAGCATGTGTGAAAACTGCAGGAATTGAAATGACCACCAAAGGCTCTCACCTTGAACCTTGATCAAACCTTTGAATATGTGCAGATGCAGGTATCATAGTATCAGTCAGGGTTGGAAGAGACCACAAGGATCATCTAGTTCCAACCCCCCTGCCATGGGTAGGGACACCCCACACTACATCAGGCTGGACAGAGCCTCATCCAGCCTGCTCTTAAATACCTCCAGGGATGGGGCCCCAACCACCTCCCTGGACAACACATTCCAGGGCTTCACCACTCTCATGGGGAAGAACTACCTCCTCACATCCAGACTGAATCTCCCCACCTCCAGCTTCATTCCATTCCCCCTAGTCCTATCATTACCTGAGATCCTGAGAAGTCCCTCCCCAGCCTTCTTGTAGTCCCCTTCAGATACTGGAAGGCCACAATTAGGTCACCTTGGAGCCACCTTCTCTCCAGACTGAACAGCCCCAACTCCTTCAGTCTGTCCTCATAGGAGAGGTGCTCCAGCCCTCTGATCATCCCCATGGCCCTTCTCTGGACACCTTCCAGCATGTCCATAACCCTCTTGTAATAGGGGCTCCAGAACTGGAGGCAGTACTCCAGGTGGGGTCTCAGCAGAGCTGAGTAGAGGGGGAGAATCTCCTCCCTTGACCTGCTGGCCACACCTCTCTTGATGAAGCCCAGGATCTGATTGGCTTTGCAGGCTGAGGTAAAGGTGCTTGAATCAGGTTATAGGGCAGTAAAGTACTGTTATCCACCATGCTGGAGACAGGGGAGATGAGAGACCAAATGTATTGCTGTTACCATAAAAAAGCAGAAATATCTCAATGATAAAAACTGCTTTTTGTTTTGTTTTAAAAATTAAAGAGAAAACAAAACCAAAACCAAACAACAACAAAACAAACAAACAAACCCAAAACTGTCTAGTTAATTAAAGTAAAATCTAAGCTTGGGTGCTTGGTGTCTTTACTCATTTTGACAGAGTATTTTCTGTGTGTGAGAATGATTTCAAAGGGGCAAATGGGATACTAAAATGCTGGTGGTTTCCTTGAAAAGGGTTTTAAAAAATTGTCTAAGTTTCTTTAAAAATTAATATTGGAGATTCCAGCTCCCATCACTCCTTTCTGCTTTTTTGTCCAAGACTCGTGCCAGAAAACCAGTTGCACCATCCCTTTCAGAAGCAGGTGCAACAATCCTACAATGACCCAATAAAAATCCTGCTAGCTACATTCCTGGTATCCATGGGACCCACAAGATCTTTGATGCAAACAATAAATCCAGACCATTTCCTCCTTCAATTGCTGCCAATATGGTTCCACTCCTTGCACTGCTTAGCAAACCTTTTGTTGCCACATTTTCTCCTGAGTGCTGAATCACACTCTAATGTTTACAATAAAAAAAAGTGGAATCCCCACTAAGTGAAACACCTCAGTCAGAATTAGTTATCCAAGTGCAATTGCATCCAGGTGCATTGCTGTGGATTACAACCAGCAGACTCATCAGTGAATGTAAAAATATCAGTTCTAGTTCTGCAAACTGGGGGAAAGGTTTTGTTGCAATTGCTGTCTGACCAAAACATCCAAGATTAACCCCAAAGTGGACAGAGCAGAGAGGTTAGGTTAAAAGGGTGTCTGTGTGTGGGTAGGGGGCATATAGTGAGTTACAACAAAATGGTGTGAAATCAATACCAGAAGAATAGCTTCACAAAACATGCAAACAAAAACAAAGCACAGACAAACACATGGAGGAGCTGAACTGACAACACTTTTTCTTCTTGGGCTCCTTAGGAGCTCTGGATTCTCACAGACTTACTGCTTTATTCATCACAATAGGTGAATGCAACCTATGAGTAAACTATTTGTGAGGGTGTGGAATAGTGAGACATTGCTAATGAAAGGGAAATCAGTAAGGTCTGAAACTACTTCTGCTAGCAGTTCAACTACCATCTGTGCATGGCACTGTAACAGTTTTCATGGTGAGGCTCACCCCTGTTGCTAACAGAGGAACCCTGTGAGAGTCTAATAAGTTTGTCTCTCTTGATGTGAGTCAACAAAGATAAACTGATAGCAGAGCCACTGGAAAGAAGGTGGAAAGAATCCTGTCTACCAATCCTGGATGCAAATCAGCTTGTGATTGCATCGTGGTAACACGGGACTACAACAATGGACCCAAGGACCCAGCCATCACACCTTTAGGGCAAGATAATCTCCACCCATCAAGTACCCTGGGCAGGGCGACACAATGGGTTTTACCACCTGTTTCCTGAGGTGTAAGGAATGTGGGGGGCCTTGTCTGAATGGAGACGGGGGAGATAGAGATTCCCTGCCCTCCATCCAAAATCTTGCCCAAACACACAGCAATACACAGAACCTAAGGATTATTTCCTGCCCCTGGAATTCCTGAGGGACAATATTTGAATACATACCTAAGGACTAAAAACTATATAAAAGACTGGAGCAACTACTGGTTAGTAGTGAGAGAAACAGAGGAGAAAAACGGAGATGAAGGAAAACACAGGAGACAGACCATGCCGCTGAGAAGGAAAGCTGGGACAATGCTGCTCCGGAGAAAGGAAGCTGCCCAGACCACAGCTCTTCCCCAGCCAAAGCCTCAGCACCCTTTCTCTACAGACTCAGGCTGCCCAGAGGAGCCTCAGCACCGTTCCTATACCAACCCAACATCTCCCCAGAGGACCACAGCTCCAGCCAAAGCCTCAGCACCCTTTCTCTACAAACCCAGGCTGCCCAGAGAAGCCTCAGCACTGTTTCTCTACAGAACCAACATCTCCTGCAGCACCTTTCCTCCACAGACTTTAACTGTCTTGGGGGGGATGAGGGGTGTGGTAATATAATTCCTTTCCTCTACTCTCTCTCTCTTCTCTCTCTCCTTCTCTCTTTTCTCCCTCTCCCCTTCTTATGTCCACTTTATTTATGTAATAAATAGTCTAGCTGTTAATACTTTGGCCTCGTTTGTGCCTCTAATTTCACAACACGGAAATATTTAAAAGAACTGTGTCTCCGGACTGCGACATTTAATGTCTCCAGACCTTGACAAACCCCAGTAGGCAGCATTCACCAAGTTCCATAGACTGAGTCCCCAGGTTGTCTGCATAGCATCTGTGTGGCCAGGAAACTGATGATGTAGAGTTTGGAATACTTAGAGAAGATTTCAGAGGCTGCTGCTTCAGGCAGCAAATTATTACCCTTCATCCCTGTGGAACCTAGTGGCCCAGTGCCTGTATGGTGGGTTGAGGCTGACCCCTCCCCAACATGAGCAGAAATAATGACTCAGACAAACAGACTACAAAAGTGGTGGAAAGTTTGAATGCAAAGTGGTGAATGTTTGCAGAGAGCCAGAAGCACGGTGACAAAAGAGATCCCAAAAGCACAACCAGAAACATCCCACCCCCACCTGAGGGTATACCCAAGACCCCCAGGGCTCCTTCTCACCCCCACCCCTCCCCACTCCACTGCTAGGCTAGTCTCAGCTGGCCAGATCTGAGACTGCCCATCCCCCCAGCCTTGGGCCTAGCCAGGCCCAAAAGGCTGGGAGACATCTCCCCCAGTTACCAGGTGGTGGCGAGGGAAGAAAGAGAGCATGCCAGACCCCGCGCTGAGATCAGTACACCTCGTGTGGACACAGCAGAGGGCATCCAGCCCAAACTACTGCAGCCTGCAAATACAGATTGCTAGGATGGAAAGTAAAACTGCAGCTCAGTTATTCTCATCCCATCCTCTTAGAAAGTTTAAAGTGAAGAGTTCTGGGAGAACAGATTTCACAGAATCACAGTAGCACCAAGGTTGGAAGAGACCTCAAACATCATCAAGACCAACCTGTCACCACAGACCTCATGACTAAACCATGGCACCAAGTGCCACGTCCAATCCCCTCTTGAACACCTCCAGGGACGGTGACTCCACCACCTCCCTGGGCAGCCCATTCCAATGACGAATGACTCTCTCAGTGAAGAACTTTCTCCTCACCTTCAGCCTAAACTTCCCCTGGCACAGCTTGAGACTGTCCTCTTTGATGTCTGTGTTCCTACAAATGCTTATTGTGTAGAAGAGGCAAGGTTTAATATGTAGTTAAAAGAACCAACAAGTTATTGTGAATTACTTTTCTAAAGGACAAGAATACACACAGGCTCTTTAGAATTCTGTGCACTTTGTTGTGATTTAGGTTACTCCTGTAATTACTTTTTACAGCTGGCTGTGTAGAATTGTATGTTGTTTATAGACCTGTTACACTCTTGTCATATGATCCACTTTTGAGGGGAACCAGATAATTTTTGTGCTCTAATTCCAGTACAGACTCAGCAGCAGCTTAACATGAGCCACCTGTGAATGAGCGGAGGACTTCCTCCTGGGGCAGAGGTGCGCTCCCCTATAAACCTCCTGTGTATAATAAGATACAATGTTCACTATCGATGGTGTATGAAGTTGTGCCTGAATGTGCACAAGCAGTGAGTATTTGTCCAGTGAAGCTGTCTTGTGGTGCTTCCTATCATGCTGTCATTTAAACCTGAGACAGCCTGCAGAAAGAAGCTCACAAGCCTCCATGAATGAAATGAGCTGCTCATATTTGAACGCAAACATCTACACAGCTCAGTGCTCTCCCAAATGCAGAAAGGCAATATGATTACTGCATCTGTCAAGTCCATCTAACATGGAGCAACTTGATGTTTTTAATGAATTGAATTTAAAACAATGAAAAAGAAAGGTTGAGGACACAGAAAATAAAACTTAGTGACCTGTAGGTTTGACTTACAACAACAAACAGCTTACAGGTCATTTGCACAAGCTCAAAATTAGAGGTATGTGGAAAACTTAAGCTCCAGACCTCTCAGTTAAGCCAAATGTTTGTGTCAGCATTGGCAGTGTTCTTCTAACACAGTACCTAAAGCAAGAGTAGCTAATGGGCTAGGTGTCACCTGAGCATCTAAGGGGACAGTCTTAATTCCCAAAATCTTTATGACAGTGAGAGGGACTAAAGAGGAAGAAAGATGACAGCAGCAAAACTGGTTTAAGTAGAGGTTTAAGGCCCACAGTGCTGAAGTACTAGAAGATATTCTCTGTGGATAATAAGACCAGATCAGCCATTCCACAAATGAGTCAATAAAATATCCAGCCACTTAGATAGTTTAATGTCTATATATTTTTTAAAAAGTTGCTCAATGAGCAGTAGAGACATTTCCAGTACAGTCATACCTACAACAGGCAAGTTGTTCCTGTTCTTTCCAGCCAAAACTTGTATCTGGTCAGCTCATATACATTTCCTGTGTACACATTGTCCTTCCAGGTCTCTTTTTCTGCTCCTTAGAGACTGAAGTAATGTCCCTGCTATTTGTCTTCATTGAACTGAGCAATCCCTTGAGATTTCATCCCTGTTCACTCAGTAGTTCCTCTTTCTGAGAGAATCTATGGTCAGTTTTTCTAGTTCTGGAGCTCTTTTCTGAATTACTTTGGGACTTGAACCACTTCTTTGGTCAGATAACCAGAAGTAAACACTGATTCAGTCCAAGCTACCCTGACCCTTTGAATATACTGTAAGCATTATCTTCCAGGAGCTATCTCAGCTTTCATTCTTTGTGGTGTCTACAATCTTTGAGCTACAGTGTGCATTCCAGACCTCCAGGAATTGGGATGAAAATGAAGACATTTGAATTGGATGGTAGACTAGGGGGTGTCAGACAGAGTTTCACTTTTATAATCTTTACAGATAAGGAGATATTATTAGTGGGGTAGTTGGGCATCTTCATATGAAAGAGGGAAGGATCCAGCTTTTTCTTCCTTCTTTGCATGTGGGAATGTGTGTGCATGTGTGTCTCTGTCAATAACCTTTGTTAGAGACACTGATGAGCTGTAGTTGTTTTGTTTTACTTTTTTTTATTGATTTGCTGAGTACTTCCTCCAAGCCCAAGCTAGGTGTGTTCCCTGGAGCTAAAAATGGTGTAGGCATGGCAGGAGCTCTGTATGGATGAGCAAGGAGCTTCTGAAGGAAATCTCACGGAAGATACTTACAGTTCATGGAAGAAGGGACTTGTCCCTTGGAAGAACTATAGAGTAGTTGTCAGGGCATGTAGGAAGGCAACAAGGAAGGCCAAAGCCCTCTTGGAACTAAAACTGGCAAAGTAAAAGAGAACAAGAAGAGCTCTTCAAATACATCAGTAGGAAAAGGAAGAATACGGAAGGTGTGGGCCCAGCGCTGAATGAATAGGCAGCCCTGGTAACTGAGGATGCAGCGAAGGCAGAGTTGCTGAATGCCTTTTTTGCTTCTTTACTCCTAACACTGAACTCCCCATGTGAATTCCAGACCCCAGATGAAGGAGAAGTAGACTGGAGGAGGGAGCACTTTTCACTAGTCAGTGAAGACTGGGTTAGGGATCAGTTAAACAAACTGAATATTCACAAGTCCATGGGCCCTGATGAGATGCACCCAAGAGTGTTGAGAGAGCTGCCTGATGCTGCTCTGCCACTCTCCATCATTACTGCCAAATCCTGGCAGACAGGAGAGATGCTGAGGACTGGAGAAGAGCCAAAGTCACTCCAGACTTCAAAAAGGGCAAGAAAGAAGTTCCAGGAAACTATGGACCAGTGAGCCTCACCTCCATCCCTGGAGAAATGATAGAGCAGCTCCTTCTGAAGGTCATCTCTAGGCACTTGGAAAAGGAGATGATCAGGAGCAGTCAGCATGGATTTACCAAGGGGAAATCCTGCTTGACCAACCTGATAGCCTTCTGTGTTGTTGTAACTGAATGGGGAGATGCAGAGAGACCCGTGGATGTAGTCTACCTTGACCTTAGTAAGGCTTTTGACACTGTCTCCCATAACATCCTTGAGAGCAAGCTGAGGAAATGTGGGATGGAAGAGGAGGCAGTGAGGTGGATTAGGAACTGGTTACAAAATAGAATTCAATGAGTGGTGGTCAATGCTGCCAAGTCCAGCTGGAGAGTTGTGACAGGTGGAGTCCCCCAGGGATCAGTGCTGGGTCCAGTCCTGTTCAACATCTTTATCAGTGACATTGATGAGAGGACAGACAGAGTCTGCTCAGCAAGTTTGCTGATGACACCAAACTGGGAGGCCTGGCTGAAATGTCTGAAGGCTGTGAGGCCATTCAATGAGACCTGGAGAGACTGAGAGCTGGGCAGAGAGGACCCCAATGAGGTTCAACAAGGACAAGTGCAGAGTCCTGCATCTGGGAAGCAATAATAAACTGCACTAGTACAGGTGTGGTAGTTTTAGGCTGTACCTTTAAAATTTTCCACAGATCTTGAACAGAAAGCAGTAGAGTGTAAATAAATCACAATTGGGTGTGAAAAGGAAAATAATGGTGAGATCTAAACAATCCCACTGAATAGATTATAAACATAAACTGGTGGTGTAGGCTGCTCTTGCTCTCTCTTCAGTTTCCTCGCTCTGGGAGATGCTAACTTGCTTCTGGCTGGTTTGTTCACCTTGGCTCTGTTCTTTGTTTTGGCTAAGTACTAGCACCCAATTCCCAGCTTTTTCCCTTGTCCCTTTGTGTCCAGAGGAGTAAAGAGGGGAGCAGGGAAGGGAAAACTCTTAGTTCCCCTGTTTTTTAGCCAGGGGGAGTCTTGAGCTGTTTGTAAATACCTGTAAATATTGTATATTTTGTACATATTCATTGAATTTAATTATAGAATGTAGTTTTGTTTGTAAATGCAGATTAATTTGCTTCCAACTAGGCTGGTCTGGCAATTTAATATTGGGGTCAATTTTCAACCCACCAGAAGAGGTTAGGAGGTGATCTGCAGGACAGCAGCCCTATGGAGAAGGACCTGGGAGTCCTGGTGGATAACAAGTTATCCATGGGTCAGCAATGGGCCCTGGTGGCCAAGAAGGCCAATGGGATCCTGGGGTGCGTCAAGAGGAGTGTGTTCAGCAGATCAAGGGAGGCTCTCCTCCCCCTCTACTCTGCCCTGGTGAGACCTCACCTGGAATATTGTGGCCAGTTTGGGGCTCCCCAGTTCAAGAGGGACAAGGATATGCTGGAGAGAGTCCAACAGAGAGCTACCAGAATGGTTGAAGGACTGCAGCATGTGCCCTATGAGGAGAGGCTGAGAGCCCTGGAGCTGTTTAGTCTGGAGAAGGCTGAGGCGGGGTGTTGATAAATGTTCATAAATATCTGAGGGCTGAGTGTCAAGAGGGAGGGGACAAGCTCTGCTCAGTTGCACCCTGTGAGAGGACAAGGGGTAATAGACATAAACTAGAGCACAGGAAGTTCCACTTCAACATGAGGAGGATCTTCTTCACTGTGAGGGTCCCAGAACACAGGAACAGGCTGCCCAGGGAGGCTGTGGAGTCTCCTCCTCTGGAGCCTTTCCAGCCCCATCTGAATGTGTTCCTGCATGACCTGTGCTGGATTCTATGGCCCTGCTCTGGCAGGAGGCTTGGACTCGAAAATCTTTGAAGGTCCTTTCCAACCCCTAACCTCCAACGCCCCATGTGTGCAGCCCAGTGGGTGGACACAGGGAGCTGTGTATTTCATACTATGATGTCCTGCTCCCTATAAATCCATCGGCAAGGTCTCACAGTTCCTCTTTCTGCCTTCGCTTCTCCCTTGGGAGATGCTCCCTATCTGGCAATGGAAGGGGAATTATCTCAAGGCCTCTTAGGCCTGGCCAGGCCTAATGCCAAGAGGAGAAGGGGAAGGGCAATCTCAGCTCTGCCCAGCTGAGATTAGCCTGGCAGTGGAGGGGGGGAAGAAAGAGCCCTGGGGTGTACCCTCAGGTATGGAGAAGGGGACACACAGGGACACACGTGGATCTGTGTGATAGGATATTCACAGTGACTGTGTGCGGTCCTTGGAGCAACCTGAGGATGAAAAGTATTACTTTGCAGAATGTTATTACTTGTCTCATGTGTAGAATGTGCACATCTGAAAATTTCCTTTATCTTCCCATCCTGTGCAGAGATCAGCAGTACCTTAGTGCTGAAATTTTAAATATGGTGTTTTCCTAGGTACACATCTGGAGAAAAAACAGGGAATTTGTTCATAGACCTTTGCAAAAGCTATAAGATAATAACCAAAAATCTGTTTCTGAAACTTTGCATTCCCAGTGTCCTCCATCCTGATGTTTTTCTAAGTGCACAGTTTTTTCCTTTTCATAGCTGGCTTCTCCCAATCTTTTCACAGTATCACAGTATCAATAAGGTTGGAAGAGACCTCAAACATCATCAAGTCCAACCTGTCACCACAGACCTCATGACTAGACCACAGCACCAAGTGCCACATCCAATCCCCTCTTGAACGTCTCCAGGGATGGTGACTCCACCATCTCCCTGGGCAGCCCATTCCAATGATGAATGACTCTCTCGGTGAAGAACTTTCTCCTCACCTCCAGCCTAAACTTCCCCTGGCACAGCTTGAGACTGTGTCCTCTTGGTCTGGTGCTGGTTGCCTGGAAGAAGAGTCCAACGCCTTCCCGGCTACAAGCACCCTTCAGGTAGTTGCAGAGGGCAATGAGGTCACCCCTGAGCCTCCTCTTCTCCAGGCTAAACAATCCCAGCTCCTTCAGCCTCTCCTCATAGGGCTTGTGCTCAAGGCCTCTCCCCAGCCTTGCTGCCCTTCTCTGGACATGTGTGGAAGACGACAAGTTTGTCTCTCTTAATGTAAATCAACAAAGACAAAGTGACCAATCTTGGATGCAAATCAGCTTGTGATTGCATCGTGATAACACCCGGACTACAACAATGGACCTAAGGACCCAGCCATCACGACCAATCCTGGATGCAAATCAGCTTGTGATTGCATCGTGGTAACACCGGACTACAACAATGGACCCAAGGACCCAGCCATCAGGCTTTCTGGGCAGGGTGATACTATGGTTTCCACCACCTGTGTAAAGGAATGTGGCAGGACTTGTCTGAATGGAGGGGGGGGGGACGGAGGCCCCCCCTCACCCCCATCCAGAAGTCTTGCCCACATACACAGATTTCGGGGAACAGATACCTGGATTATTGCCTTGCCTCTGAAATACCTGACCTGCCTGAGGACTAAAAACTGTATAAAAGACTTGAGTGACACTGTCAAAGAAGAAGAGAGAAGACGGCACCATAACATCACGGGCAACGCAACGCATCTTGGACTCTCACCACCCCTGACCGTTGGTAATATAATCTCTTTCTGACTTTCTCCTTCTAATTCCTTCCCTCTTCTCTCTCTCTCTCTCTCTCTCTCTCTCTCTCTCTATCTCTCGTCTCTCTCTCTCTCTCTTTTCTCCCTCTCCCTTCTTATGTCCACTTTATCTAATAAATAGTCTAGCTGTTGATACTTTGGCCTCGTTTGTGCCTTTAATTTCACAAACACGGGAATATTTAAAAGAACTGTGTCTCCGGACCCTGACAACATGTTCAAGTGTCTCGATGTCCTTCTTAAACTGAGGGGCCCAGAACTGAACACAGTACTCAAGGTGCGGCCTAACCAAAGCAGAGTACAGGAGCACAATGACTTCCCTACTCCTGCTGGCCACACTATTCCTAATGCAGGCCAGGATGCCGTTGACCTTCTTGGCCACTTGGGCACACTGCTGGCTCATGTTCAGGTGGCTGTCGATCAGCACACCCAGGTCCCTCTCTGTTTGGGAGCTCTCCAGCCACTCCGACCCCAGCCTGTAGCTCTGCATGGGGTTGCCATGGCCAGGGTCCCTCTCAGATACAGCAGAAATTAATATCCCCAGCAAAACAGATCTTCAAATATTTTCCAAAATATTCTTCAACATCACCTTATTATTGTTATTATTATTAGTAGTAGTAGTATGATGATGATGATGGTGATGATGATGATGATAATGATGCATCTTTTAGGCTTAATACAATTGTAGTATTTGCCTTTTACTCAGGCAGAGCCGTATTTTCCAGTAAACCCATCTCTCTGATGCAATTCACACCTATTAAATATTTTCTGGCATTCCAGGAAGAAAAGCTCTGTTCTCTTCTGCTCTGCTTTCATTGAAATTCTCTCACATGACTTCTTGTCTATACTTGAATGACATAAAGATGAACAGCAACTAAATCAGTGACTGCAAACAGAAGATACAAGAGAGCAACTATTTTTACCTGCTGCATTATGACATAATCCAATCAGAGCAGGCCAAATGTTTAATTGCTCAACTATTCACGTTATTCTTTGCTTGTTAATGGAAGGTCAGGGTCCCCAAAATCCCAAGTTAACACCTTTGAGTAGTCAACAAAATTACTAACAAAATGCTTCAAGATTGAGCTCCACTGAAAGAGGGTGGACATGTCCATGTAGAATAGAATAGAATAGAATAGAATAGAATAGAATAGAATAGAATAGAATAGAATAGAATAGAATAGAATAGAATAGACCAGACCAGGTTGGAAGAGACCTTCAAGATCATCGTGTCCAACCTATCACCCAACACCACCTAATCAACTAACCCATCTAACCAAGCACCCTGTCAAGTCTCCTCCTGAACACCTCCAGTGACGGCGACTCCACCACCTCCCCGGGCAGTTCATTTCCAATGGGCAATCACTCTCTCTGTGTAAAACTTCCTCCTGACCTCCAGCCTGAACTTCCCCTGGCACAGCCTGAGACTGTGTCCTCTTGTTCTGGTGCTGGCTGCCTGGGAGAAGAGACCAACCTCTGCCTGTTTACAACCCACCTTCAGGTAGTTGTAGAGAGTAATGAGGTCACCCCTGAGTCTCCTCCTCTCCAGGCTAAGCAGCCCCAGCTCCCTCAGTCTCTCCTCATAGGGCTTGTGTTCCAAGCCCCTCACTAACTTTGTTTGCCCTTCTCTGGACTCGTTCCAGCAAGTCAACATCCTTCCTAAACTGAGGGGCCTAGAACTGGACACAGGACTCGAGGTGTGGCCTAAGCAGTGCAGTGTACAGGGGCAGAATGACCTCCCTGCTCCTGCTGGCCACACTGTTCTTAATGCAGAGAAGCAGTGTAACTTCCAAACCAGATTCACCATTGAAGAACTCATTTCAGATTGGAAAAAAACCCAAAACCCAAAGAAACAACAAAACTAAACCAAACATTCTCTCCCTAAGGACATTAAACACACAGAAGTAATGAAAACTAACCTCTGAGACACATACACTTTTCCCTTCTATTTGCTATAGGTGCTCCTACTGACCCTCAGCCAAACATATTTTGGTCACTTTTACCACAGTCATATTGCTCATTCCTTAGCAATCCTCTAACAACTAAATCCTACCACATCCACCCTGCTGCATAACATGGATTTTTGGTGTGAACACATGGTCAGATACCCACACTCTTCTTCTGTCACTCAGGATGGAAGTCCAGATCTGGCAGTCAGGGGATAAGAATATAATAGAATACTGTGATCTTTCCCCTCCTCTGGGACAGATGTACTCCCTCTGTTGCCAGCTGACCTGGTGCAGTAGAAAGTTCTCCAGGATCAAAAAGCCCAAAATTCTTTTGGTTGCACCAGCCTCTGAGCCACTTGTTAATTACAGCTGCTGAAAAAGCACAGAACCGCTGCAGGCTCCTCCAGGATAATATGAAATGTGAGAATAAGAGGCCAAACTGAAGAATTCTCTAGCACTCTCAAGCCCCATCTAGATGTGTTCCTGTGTGACCTGTGCTGGATTCTATGGCCCTGCTCTGGCAGGGGGGTTGGACTCAAAGATCTCCAAAGGTCGCTTTCAAGCCCTTTCATCCTGTGATCCTATGGTAAGGGGATTGAGTGCACCCCCAGTAAGTCTGCAGATGACACCAAGCTGGGTGGCTGTGTTGATAGGGCAGGGAGGATCTGGAAAGGTTAGGCTGATGGACCAAGGCCAACTCTATGAAGTTGAACAAGGCCAAGTGCCAAGTACTCCACCAGGGTCACAACAACCCCATAGCAAGCTACAGACTTGGGGATGTGTGTTTGGAAAGCTGCAACTTGGAGAGTAGTGGTTGATGGTTGACTGACTGTGAGCTATCAGTGTGCCCAGGTGGCCAAGAAAGCCAATGGCTTGCTGGCCTGTATTAGAAACACAGTGGCCACCAGGAGTGAGGAGGTGATCACCTCCCTGTACTCAGCAGCACTAGCACTAGTAGCAGATGCTAAGGGAAATAATTTATACCTGACCAATGAGGTAGTAAATAGTATCCTTCTCTTGCACTATCAAGCAGCAGCTTGTTACTCGGTGACTGTATTTGATCATTAACATTCAACCTTCACAATATGTTGTGGCAATGCATTAATAGTTTAAACATACATTCTATCACAAAGTCATTCACCAACAGATTTTCTTCAAATCTACTGCCTGACAATTTTATTCAGTGCCCTCTGACAGTTTGGGGTTTTTTTTGTAACTATGAAAATGCTAATTATTATTTACCACATACTTTCCCCACAAAACACTCATGATTTTGCAAACATTATTCACAACTCACTGTACACTCTGATTATCTCATTTTAAAGCTGTTAAGAATACAATCTAGCATCTCCTTAAATGGAAGTCATTCTGCACTGCTGTACCTTTTGCTAAGAATAACAAAAACATTCAGGTTGGATAAGACCCTCAGGATCACCAAGTCCAACCCAGAACCCTACTCTGCAAAGTTCACCTCTAAACCATATCCCCAAGCACCACATCTAAACCACCCTGAAACACCTCCAGGCTTGGTGACTCCACCATCTCCCTGGGCAGCACATTCAATGCCTGACCACTCTTGCTGGGAAAAAATGTTTCCAGTCTAAACCTACCCAGTTGTATCTTGAGGCCATTGCCTCTTGGTCTATCACTAATTACCTGTGAGAAGAGACCAGCATCAGCCTCTCTACAACTTCCTTTCAGGTAGTTGTAGACACTTGTAGTCTCTCCTCAGCCTCCTCTTTTCCAAACTAACCATCTCCAGCTCCTTCAGCTGCTCTTCATCAGATTTATTCTCCAGGCCTTCACAGCTTCCTTCCCTTCCTCTGCCCTGGCTCCAGCACTTCCACATCTCTCCTGCATTGAGGTGCCCAAAACTGGACACAACACACTAGATATGGCCTCCCCAGAGCTAGCACAAGGGGACAATCCCCTCCCTGCTCCTGCTGGACACAGCATTGCTGATCCCAGCCAGGATGCCTTTGGCTTTCTTGGCCACCTGGGCACACTGCTGGCTCATATTCAGTTGCCTGTCCATTAGCACCCCCAGGTCCCTTTCTGCCAGACTCTTTCCAGTTATACAGTCCCAAGCCTGTAGCATTGATTTGGGTTGTTGTGACCCAAGTGTAGGACCTGGCACTTGGCCTTGTGGAAGCTCATCCCATTGACCTTGGCCATGGATCCAATCTATCCAAGTCCCTCTTTGGAGCCTCCCTACTCTCATGCAGATCAACACTCCGACCTATTACCAGTGGTGTTCAACACTGATATAAAGATGATTTTCCTCAAGAGCAATTAGTCTTTCTGGGGTTAGTGTGCATTTTTTTCCCCTCTATATGCATAGATCTTGAAAAACTTTCTGCTGTACCAGGCCAGCTGGCAACAGATGGAGTTCATCTGTCCCAGAGGAGGGGTAAGATCAGAGTGTACGAGAATGGCCTATCCCTCAAAGGGAAAAAGATTCTGGGGAGGGAATTGGCAGGTCTCATAGATAGGGCTTTAAACTAGTTTTGAAGGGGGAAGGGGCTGAAACCAGTCCCCCCAGACAGGAGTCTGGGGGTGATAAGCCAGAGCCAGAGGTGAAACCAGCAGCCCGGATGAAGTGCATGTACACTAATGCACAAAGCATGGACAGCAAAGAGGAGCTGGAAGCCTTGCTGCAGCAGGAAAGTTATGATGTATTTGCCATCACAGGGACGTGGTGGGATGACTCATATGACTGGAGGGCTGCAATTGATGGCTACAGGCTCTTCAGGAGAGACAGGCAAGGAAGAAGGGGTGGAGGGGTGGCCCTGTACATCAGGGAGGCACTAGATGCCATTGAGACGGAGATTAGGGACGATCGGGTTGAGTGCCTGTGGGTAAGAATTAGAGGGAAGGCTAACAGGGCTGACATCCTGGTTGGAGCCTGTTATAGACCACCCAGCCAGGAGGAGGATGTTGATGAGTCATTCTATAGGCAGCTTAAGGCTGTCTCAAGATCGCCTGACCTTGTTCTCATGGGTGACTTCAACTTGCCTGATATCTGCTGGGATCTCAACATAGCAGAGAAGAGACAATCTAGGAGGTTCTTAGAATGCATGGAGGACAGCTTCTTATCCCAGGTGCTGCGAGAACCTACCAGGGGCAAGGCTATGCTTGACCTCCTCTTCACCAATAGGGAAGGGTTGGTGGGTGATGTGGTGGTCGGAGGGTGTTTAGGGGCCAGTGACCACGAGATAATTGAATTCTCATTATTTGGTCAAGCTAAGAGGGGTAGCAAGAAGACCTCCACTCTGGATTTCCGGAGGGCGGACTTCAGGCTACTCAAGGAACTAATTCAGAGGGTTCCTTGGGATAAAGCCCTTAAAAACAAAGGGGTCCAGGAGAGCTGGTCCTACTTCAAGGAAGAACTGTTGAAGGCTCAGGGACAGGCTGTGCCAATGTGCCAGAAGATGAGCCGGGGCAGACGGCCAGCCTGGATGGTTAAAGAACTTTTAATGGAACTAAGGGAAAAAAAGAGGGTGTATCACCTTTGGAAGAGAGGGGAGGCAACCCGTGAAAAATTTAAGGATGTTGCTAGGTCTTGTAGGAAGAAAATTAGGGAGGCAAAAGCGCATTTGGAGCTTAGTCTGGCCTCTGCTGTGAAGGACAACAAAAAGTCCTTCTATAAATACATTAATAGCAAGAGGAAGGGCAGAGACAACCTCCACTTCTTGGTGGACACGGAGGGGAACGTTGTGATAAGGGATGAGGAAAAGGCAGAGATACTTAACACCTTCTTTGCCTCAATTTTTACTAGCAGGACAGAATGTCTTCCAGACAGCTGGCCTCCAGAGCTGGCAGAAGGAGCCAGGGAGCAGCATAGTTTTCCACTGTTTCAAAATGGGGTAGTGGGTGATCTGCTCAGCCGCCTGGATCCCCACAAGTCCATGGGACCAGATGGGATCCATCCTAGGGTGCTGAGGGAACTGTCAGAGGAGCTGGCCAAGCCGCTCTCCATCATTTTTCAGCAGTCCTGGCTCACTGGAGATGTCCCAGAGGACTGGAAGCTGGCCAGTGTAGTGCCCATCCACAAGAAGGGCCAGTTGGATGAGCCAGGGAATTATAGGCCTTACAGCCTGACCTCAGTGCCAGGCAAGATCATGGAACAGGTCATCCTGAGTGCAGTCACACAGCACTTAGAGGATGGCCAAGGGATCAGGCTCAGCCAACATGGATTTAGGAAGGGCAGGTCCTGCCTGACCAACCTGATCTCCTTCTACGAGCAGGTGACCTGCCTGGTGGATGTGGGGAGGCCTGTGGATGCAGTTTACCTGGACTTCAACAAGGCCTTTGACACCATCCCCCATAGCAAACTCCTGGCCAAGCTGTCAGCCCTGGCTTGGACAGAAGCACTCTGAGCTGGGTTAGGAAGTGGCTGGATGGCCGAACCCAGAGAGTGGTGGTGAATGGTGTCACATCCAGCTGGTGGCCAGTCAGTAGTGGAGTCCCCCAGGGATCAGTGCTGGGCCCCATCCTCTTTAACATCTTTATTGATGATCTGGATGAGGGCATTGAGTCTATCATCAGTAAATTTGCTGATGACACCAAGCTGGGGACAGGGGTTGATCTGCTAGAGGGTTGAGAGGCTTTGCAGAGAGACCTCGACAGGCTAGATAGATGGGCAGAGTCCAACGACATGAGATTAAACACAACCAAGTGCTGAGTTCTGCACATCGGCCACAACAACCCCATGCAGAGCTACAGGCTGGGGTCAGAGTGGCTGGAGAGCAGCCAGGCACAAAGGGACCTGGGGGTACTGGTTGATGGTAGGATGAACATGAGCCTGCAGTGTGCCCAGGTGGCCAGGAGGACCAGTGGCATCCTGGCCTGCATTAAGAACAGTGTGGCCAGCGGGAGCAGGGAGGTCATTCTGCCCCTGTACACTGCACTGCTTAGGCCACACCTCGAGTCCTGTGTCCAGTTCTAGGCCCCTCAGTTTAGGAAGGATGTTGACTTGCTGGAACGAGTCCAGAGAAGGGCAACAAAGTTAGTGAGGGGCTTGGAACACAAGCCCTATGAGGAGAGACTGAGGGAGCTGGGGCTGCTTAGCCTGGAGAGGAGGAGACTCAGGGGTGACCTCATTACTCTCTACAACTACCTGAAGGGGGGTTGTAGACAGGCAGATGTTGGTCTCTTCTCCCAGGCAGCCAGCACCAGAACAAGAGGACACAGTCTCAGGCTGCACCAGGGGAAGTTCAGGCTGGAGGTCAGGAGGAAGTTTTACACAGAGAGTGATTGCCCATTGGAATGGACTGCCCGGGGAGGTGGTGGAGTTGCCGTCACTGGAGGTGTTCAGGAGAAGACTTGACAGGGTGCTTGGTTAGATGGGTTAGTTGATTAGGTGGTGTTGGGTGATAGGTTGGACACGATGATCTTGAAGGTCTCTTCCAACCTGGTCTATTCTATTCTATTCTATTCTATTCTATTCTATTCTATTCTATTCTATTCTATTCTATTCTATTCTATTCTATTCTATTCTATTCTATTCTATATACTTTGAATTTGTCAACAAATAGAGTGGTTCAGCTTGGCACAGAGCACTTTTTGATTCTGGGGAGACAAACTACTTCTCAGTGACCAGACATATTTCCACAGCTGAGCACAGAATTCCTCCTTGTCCTGGCTGACAGGATGTATAATTAGAAAAATGTAAACTTTTCAGATTTCAATCTATTCATGCTGTTGTTGCTCCTGTTAGCTTTTTTCTCAGGGTCATTGTAATATTGTGGTGGGGAGGAAATGTACAATAGGATCCAGAATTCTCTTTTTTATACCATTGTTGAAACAGAGCTAAACAACTGTATCTCTTTCTTTGGACAAGGACCAAAATATGTGCTGATTCTTTTGATTATTTTTTATTATTATTATTGTGCTCATTAGGAACAATTTTCAAAGTCTCTTTGGGACCTGCTGTGAACTTCAGCAGAAGTCTGAGAAGATACACTCAGATTTTCTGTAGGAGATTTTATTTGCCCTTAGCAGTGTAATTAAATTATGGAATCCATTAGAGACCTGCTCATTCATTTCTTCAGACTTCTGAGGAAGACTGTCCTCACCTCTGCCGTTTGCATGCCTGATCTGAAGTCCAGGTGGAAGTTCTAAACCTCTGGCTGGCCCCATAGGCACACTCTGCTTCTGAACATATCCAGAAGTGCTTCTGCATATAATCAGAATGCTATCTGTAGATTATCCTTAGACAGAGCTTTGAATGAGACACGAACCATAAAAGACAGGAAGACACAATATATGTCATCTGAAGAAAATAGATTTGCAAGTTACAATTAGATTCTCTGATCCTTTTTTAACATGTAAGCTGCAGAACTATTCAATATGGATATTTTCCTCCATTACATCAATTCTTCCTTTCAGAGAACAAATTTGCAAGAGTAATTCAAGCCTTCATCACTATCATATTGGCTATTGCCTTGTGTTCTCAAGGAAACTACTTTTACATTGCAAAAGAACTGTTTGGTCAATACAGACACCACAGGAAAACAGCAGCAAATACAAACCACAGTGAACTTCCTCCCTCCTGACTGAAGGTATCTGTGTTATTAATATCTAACTGTACAAGTGTGCCCGGTTGACGGTGTCCCTTTAAGAAAGGGAATATGGTGGACGGAAGTTGGTAAACGGAAGGAAGGGTCTGAACTAATTTTCATTGGTCAAGTGGGAGGAAGCACTATCTGGCCTGAGAGTGAAGTGGGCATTCCCAGCACTTCTCGGTCACTCTTGCTTCCGCATCTCCTTCGGTGCAGCAGCTCCCCTGTGCTGGGCTTTCTGCCAAGACTTCGGCCTTGGAGATAAGAAAAACCAGGCCTGTAACTGCTTCTAACTAACACAAACTGCTTTTAACATTTTTTTTTCTCTCTTTTCTTCCTCTTTCTATCCCATTCTGGGGAAGGGGGGGAAGAGAGGGGAGAGCGGAGGTGAGGATCCCCCTCGGCCGAGGGGGGCTACTCTCATTTCTGTGTTACACTGCTGTATATCTTTGTATATATTGTAGATATTGTAAATATTCCCCTGCAAAATCCTACACTGCTTTGTAAATATAGCTCCACTGCTTTGCTAATTCGGCTGGTGAGTTTTTTTTTCCTTTCCCTTCAATTTTTCTTTCCCTTTACTTACAGGGGGGGAGGGAAGAGGCTTCTTGGCCTCAGCCCTTCCAACCCACCACATTTTTTTTATTGGCGTACCCAACGTGCGGCAGATAATTAGTTTAATTTATTACTTGATTGATTTAGTGTTTTCCAGCTGAATTAGCAAACATGAAGGTCTTGTGGTTTGTGGAGCGATTGTTCTTTTCAATTTTTGGGGCTCTGGTTTACAGATATTGTTTGGGTTTGATTTTGGATTACCTGGGTAAATATTTGGTGCGGACAATTTATATGTGGGTTATGTATAGAGTTAAATTATGGTATGGAAAATGTATTAATTTATTATGGCCAGTGAGATACAGGAATGTTACCTCCACCACTCTCCCAATTGAGATAAAGGGTTTTAAGATTCCTCCTGAGGAGAGAGTAACTTTAGGTGATGCCTGGGACCCAAAGGTGATTTATGTGATGTGTATAATTCTGCTGCTGGTGATAACTAATGTGTATTCTCTGTATTCCTTGTGGCGAGAGAAAAAGGTGTCCAGGGCGTGTTTTGTTATTAAAACTAGATCAAAAGAAAACGCCGTGGCTCTAGATCAGTCCCAGAGTCATCTAGTGACGAAGAGTGTGCAGAATCTCCGTCAGTTAAAAAGAAGGCTAAAAAGTCAATTGGTAAAGCAGCTCTAAATGACTTTGCTGATTCTAGCAAGCTGCCAAGGGCGGCAGCTGGTATCAACATGGCTCCTACTCCTACTCCTTCTTCTTCTTCTCCGTCGGCCATTAACGGAGCAACGTCACTTCCGCCTACTCCCTCAGTGGGACCGGAAGTCACTGCCCCAGCAGCTGATTTATCTCAGGACCTGTCAGCTTCCATTAAGGTGGCTGTCAATTCAAACACAGCTCCAGTTAAGGTGGCTCCTTTAAAGACTAGAAGTGGAAAGGCCAAAGATGGAGAAGAAGAGGAGCTGGAGACTGATCCTGGTGAGGGGCCCTCTACTCTAAGAGATCCTGCTCAGGAGGAAGAGGTGGTTTGTTTTAAAGATCTAGTTAACCTAGTGAGATCAAAGCAGGATACAGATGAAGCTAGGAAAGCAGCTGGCAAAGGTGGTTCTCAGCTTAAAGAGATCCTTAGGAGAATGACAGCAGGATTATATGGACAAAAAATTCAGGGAGATGAAGAGGAAGATGATATTTTGGAATGTTCTTCTCCAAGGGAGGAATTGCGTAATGTCCGTAAAGATTTCACCAGGGCGGATAAGGAGCCAGTTCTAGCTTGGCTCAGTAGGTGTTATGATACAGGTGCTCCAGCTCTAACAGTTGGAGACAAGTCAGCAGCTCAGTTAGGAACTCTCTCAAGGGACAATGGAATAGATAGACATCTAGGCAGAGCTCTTGGTAAGGTTAGTCTGTGGATACGCCTTTTAATGGCGGTTGCCCTGAGATACCCTTCCCGAGATGATCTTCCATGGAATCCTAAACCCTGGACTACCATAGATGAGGGAATTAAGCGCTTGAGAGAATTTGCTGTTAGAGAGCTACTCTATGGTGAACATGAAACTCTGAATCCTGATGACATTCCTGTGGGTATTGGTCTTGCTAAAAGATCATCAAACTTGCTCCTTCTAATTATGCAAACATTCTGGCAAGCAGAATTGTGTCAAGAAGTTATGGTGGAGCTTCTCCCACGGTTGGCCAATTCAGTGATCAAATGAGACAATTGG
This sequence comes from Melanerpes aurifrons, assembly GCA_011125475.1. Taxonomy (NCBI): domain Eukaryota; kingdom Metazoa; phylum Chordata; class Aves; order Piciformes; family Picidae; genus Melanerpes; species Melanerpes aurifrons. The sequence goes on from WWNC01000044.1 coordinate 7,435,511, forward strand.
AGGATAGCATGACACGTGGTTCTTTGGTGTCAGCCATTAAAACGATGTCTGGTGATATTCAGAATTGCATAAGAGAGTTAAAAGATTCCATATACCAATTGGCACAGAAGGATAATTTCAATTCTTCCTCCAGGTGGATACAAGTTTCATCTGTGAGGAATACACGTCCTCCAAGGAGGTCATTCCAAAACAGGTCATTCCAAAACAGACCACCAAGGCAATCACGTAGAACTATTTGGATAACTCTGCGTGATCAGTTTGGTGAGAACATGAACCGCTGGGATGGCCAACCAACTTCTAATCTTTTCAGGAGACTGAGGGAATTGCAAAGTGGCAGAACCCGAGGTAGCAATACCAGAAGGGTAGCTGTTACTTCCACAGTTCCCCAGAACGACTCTTATGGCTCCAACAGTGGCTCCAGTTATAACATGCAAAGTTATAACCCTGCAAACTATGTGCAATGCACATGTGCGCATGTTCCCCATAACTAGGGGTGCCCTGCCTCCCGCCAGGGGGAGGAGAGGGATAACAGAGATAATAGAATCTATTGGGATGTGTACATCCAGTGGCCTGGCACTTCACAATTTCGGAAGTACAGGGCCTTGGTTGACACAGGAGCTCAGTGCACCATAATACCATCAAATTATCAGGGATCAGAGTCTATAACTATTCTGGGAGTCACTGGTGGATCTCAAGAGTTAAGTAAAGTAGAGGTTAATATAAGTTTAACTGGTAAACAATGGAGGAAGCATACAATTGTGACCGGACCTGATGCACCTTGTATTTTGGGAATTGATTTTCTGAGAGAAGGGCGTTTCAAAGACCCAAGAGGTTACAAATGGGCTTTTGGAGTAGCTTCAATAGAAATTGATGGACAAAGATTGAAGCTGTCTGCTAGACCTGAACTTTCTGATGAATCTGCAGTTGTGGGACAACATAAGATACAGGACATTAAATTGCCGGTTGCTTCTCAGACTGTGCATCACAGACAATACAGAACCAACCGTGACTCTTTGTTGCCCATTCAGAATCTGATTCGTCAGTTGGAGAGTCAGAAAGTCGTCAGCAAAACTCATTCACCTTTCAACAGTCCAGTGTGGCCTGTGCGGAAGCAGAATGGAGACTGGCGTCTGACAGTAGACTACCGAGCTCTGAATGAAGTGACACCACCTATGAGTGCAGCAGTACCAGACATGATGGAACTACAGTATGAGCTGGAACCAAAGAGGCCAAATGGTATGCTACCATAGACATTGCTAATGCATTTTCTCTATTCCCATAGCAGAGGAATGCAGGCCTCAGTTTGCTTTCACCTGGAGAGGAATTCAGTACACTTTCAACAGGCTGCCAATGGGCTGGATCCACAGCTCAAGCATCTGTCATGCGGTGATCCACGATGCTCTGGAGAAAGGCAGCGCTCCAGAACACATCCAGTTCATCGATGATATCATTGTCTGGGGTAAAACTGCTGAGGAAGTCTTCGAGAAAGGTAACAAAATCATTGACATTCTTCTGAATGCAGGTTTTGCCATCAAGAGAGACAAGGTGAAAGGACCTACCACAGAAATTCAGTTTCTGGGAGTGCGATGGCAGGATGGACGCCGACACATTCCAGTGGATGTGGTAAATAGAGTCTCTACCATGGCAAATCCCACAAACAAGCAAGAGACCTTACGTTTCTTGGGGATAGTGGGATTTTGGAGACTGCACATTCCTGGATACAGTCAGATTGTGAAACCTCTGTATGATGTGACTCGAAAGAGAAACCATTTCCACTGGGGACCTGAACAACAAGCAGCCTTTGACCAGATAAAGCAAGAGGTAATTCAAGCAATGGGTCTGGGACCTGTCCGAGATGGTCCAGACATTAAGAACATTTTGTACACGGCTGCAAGTGACAATGGTCCAACCTGGTGCTTGTGGCAAAAAGCTCCAGGTGAGACACGTGGACGACCTCTTGGTTTCTGGAGTCGAGGTTACAGAGGTTCAGAGGCTAATTATACTCCAACAGAGAAAGAAATTCTAGCTGCCTATGAAGGAGTGAAAGCATCTTCTGAAGTGATTGGAACTGAATCACAACTTCTTCTAGCTCCCAGATTACCAGTTTTGAATTGGATGTTCAAAGGCAAAGGTTCCACACCACATCATGCCACAGACTCCACATGGTCTAAGTGGATGGCTTTGATAACACAGAGAGCTCGAATGGGAAATCTTGAAAGACCTGGTCTAGTGGAGGTGATCTCAAGTTGGCCTGAAGGTATCAACTGTGCTAAACCTCCAGAGGAGAAAGTAACTCGTGCTGAGGAAGCTCCTCCTTACAATGACCTTTCTGATGATGAAAAGAAATATGCTTTGTTCACAGACGGTTCCTGTCGTCTTGTTGGAAACAAGCGAAGGTGGAAGTCTGCAGTGTGGAGTCCAACACGCCGAGTTGCAGAGGCGAAAGATGGAGAAGGAGAATCCAGTCAGTTCGCAGAGGTAAAAGCTGTCCAGCTAGCTCTCGACGTAGCTGAACGTGAGAGATGGCCAAAGCTTTATCTCTACACCGACTCATGGATGGTAGCCAATGCTCTATGGGGTTGGCTAAAGAACTGGAAGAAGAGTGGTTGGCAGAGAAAAGGAAAACCCATTTGGGCAGCCAACCTATGGCAGGACATTGCTGATCGAATCGAGAGAATTCCAGTGAAAGTGAGACACATCGATGCTCACATTCCTAAGAGCAAAGCTACTGAGGAACAGCAACACAACCATCAGGCAGATCTAGCTGCAAGAGTTTCTCAAGTAGACATGGACTCTAATCTTGATCTCGACTGGAAACACCGAGGTGAGATATTCTTAGCTCGGTGGGCTCACGATTCATCAGGACATCAAGGCAGAGATGCAACATACCAATGGGCTCGTGACAGATCCATAGACATTTCCATGGATGCTATCACGCAAGTCATCCATGACTGTGACATTTGTGCTGCTATTAAGCAGGCAAAACGACTTAAGCCCTTGTGGTATGGTGACAGATGGTCCAAGTACAAGTATGGTGAAGCTTGGCAGATTGACTACATCACTCTACCACGTTCTCGTTCTGGTAAGCAATACGTGCTTACTATGGTAGAGGCAAACACTGGATGGTTGGAAACTTATCCAGTTCCACATGCAACTGCACGCAACACCATTCTCGGTCTGGAGAGACAGATCCTGTGGAGACACGGAACTCCAGAGAGGATTGAGTCAGACAACGGAACTCATTTCAAGAACAACCTTGTAAAGAACTGGGCAAAAGAGCACGGTATTGAGTGGATATTCCACATTCCCTACTATGCACCAGCTTCAGGGAAGATTGAACGCTACAACGGTTTGTTGAAGACCACTCTTAAAGCCATGGGGGGTGGATCTTTGAAAAACTGGGAAAAACATTTAGCACAAGCAACCTGGCTGGTAAATAGTAGAGGTTCAGTGAACCGAGCTGGACCTGCACATTCAGATTTGCTACGGAAAGTGGAAGGTGATAGAGTTCCTGTTGTTAGAGAAAAGAATCTGTTAGGTAAAACTGTTTGGGTATTTTCACCCTCAGGAGAGGCTAAACCTGTCCGAGGGGTGGTTTCAGCTGAAGGTCCAGGTCACACTTATTGGGTAATGCAAGAGAATGGTGAAATTCAGTGTATTCCACAAAGAAATTTAACTTTAGCTGAAAGAGGTTAACTTCAAACTGTTGTACAGCTACATCGCGCCCAAAAGAAGAATCAACGAGGAATCTACGGTGCACGAACCCTGAGATCCCTGAGAGCCCTGAGTCAACTAAGAGACCCTGAGATTTCCCTGTTTCCCTTTTTCTTCGCTTTGTCGGTGAAGAAATAAACTGTTTTCCATTTTTCTCATTCTCTGATTTTCTTGGACTTTTGAATCATCTACATCTGAGCATAGCCGGAATGGACTATGAACTTTGCTCATGAACTGTAAATATTGTTTTGGATTGGATGGACAGTATAAACAGCCAATGAAAATTGTTTAGAAGGGGTGGATTGTGCCCGGTTGACGGTGTCCCTTTAAGAAAGGGAATATGGTGGACGGAAGTTGGTAAACGGAAGGAAGGGTCTGAACTAATTTTCATTGGTCAAGTGGGAGGAAGCACTATCTGGCCTGAGAGTGAAGTGGGCATTCCCAGCACTTCTCGGTCACTCTTGCTTCCGCATCTCCTTCGGTGCAGCAGCTCCCCTGTGCTGGGCTTTCTGCCAAGACTTCGGCCTTGGAGATAAGAAAAAACCAGGCCTGTAACTGCTTCTAACTAACACAAACTGCTTTTAACATTTTTTTTTCTCTCTTTTCTTCCTCTTTCTATCCCATTCTGGGGAAGGGGGGGAAGAGAGGGGAGAGCGGAGGTGAGGATCCCCCTCGGCCGAGGGGGGCTACTCTCATTTCTGTGTTACACTGCTGTATATCTTTGTATATATTGTAGATATTGTAAATATTCCCCTGCAAAATCCTACACTGCTTTGTAAATATAGCTCCACTGCTTTGCTAATTCGGCTGGTGAGTTTTTTTTTCCTTTCCCTTCAATTTTTCTTTCCCTTTACTTACAGGGGGGGAGGGAAGAGGCTTCTTGGCCTCAGCCCTTCCAACCCACCACAACAAGCTAATCTGGGTCCCCCTAACAAGTGAATGAATTCTAGCACTAATATCAATAGCATTCAAGGGTAAATATAGGCAGATAGTGCCTAGGCAATGAGAACCTAGAAACATGCTTGGTCAGATACACGCACCATAGACAGATCAAGGCATGTGAGAGGAGCTTCAGCCCAGATCTCCAAATGCAGTCTCAGCTCATGAGTAAACATGAGGTTTTGAAGACAAACCCTTGATGGAAGAATGGAAAGGTCAAGCTTTTTGTTCCCTGAAGCTGTGACACAGGAAGGGGTAAGCAGAGAGGATAGGGTGATTCATCTCCTTCTGTGAGCATTACACACAGCATTTACTCAGCCTAGTAATGAGCAAGTAATTTCCTATTGCTGCTGTTAAAAATATGCCAAAGTGAAATGACCGTTCACAGAGTGGGTTTAGTGTGTGGCTACATACAGACAGATGCACAATGGAGAGCCAAGAATTCCCTTTGAGCAAGCCCTTATTTCCTGCAGTTGGCTATGGAAAGATTTGTTTTAACCATCTAGCAAGAGTACTACTAGTTTAAATTAATTGGACATATTTCTAGTATTCCTTCAACAATTCTAAACTATTGAATGATTTATACAACAAATGGAAGCAGCCAGGTGTGTGTTTCCTCTGTTTATCCAATTTACTTACTGCTCCCTGAAATCTGTTAATAATAAAGTCCTATTCCTTTTCCTCTTCCCATATGCCCCATCACTAACAAATAATGAGAATTTAATGCTTTAGCTAATAACTTTGGGTGCGTCCTTTATCATTACTTTAAATACAATAAAGTGCTAATTAAAGCTGCTCACTGAAATTCCACTTTAATAGCTGTCTACCTGTTCATATAAAATTCACTCAAATTCTTAAAAAATAGAAATATATCTCTAAAGCCTTCCCTTAAAGAGTAGTCTTGTTCTGATCTGGGTTTTGGGGCTTGTTGGTAATGATGCAGTTGTAAATAAAGCTGAATGAGCTCAACAGGCTGGGGACAGAGTGGCTGGCAAGCAGCCAGGCAGAGAGGGACCTGGGGGTGCTGTTCAATGGTAGGCTGAATATTAGTCTGCAGTGTGCCCAGGCAGCCAGGAGGGCCAATGGCATCCTGGCCTGCATCAGGAACAGTATGGCCAGCAGGAGCAGGGAGGTCATTCTGTCCCTGTACACTGCACTGGTTAGGCCACACCTTGAGTCCTGTGTTCAGTTCTGGGCCCCTCAGTTTAGGAAGGATGTTGACTTGCTGGAGCGTGTCCAGAGAAGGGCAACAAAGTTGGTGAGGGGCTTAGAACAGGAAGCTGTTTCAAGGCAGCTGGGGTTGGTAAGCCTGGAGAAGAGGAGACTCAGGGGTGACCTTATTGATGCCTACAACTACCTGAAGGGGGGTTGTAGACAGGCAGACGTTGGTCTCTTCTCCCAGGCAACCAGTACCAGAACAAGAGGACACAGTCTCAGGCTGCACCAGGGGAGGTTTAGGCTGGAGGTTAGGAAGAATTTTTACACAGAGAGAGTGATTGCCCTTTGGAATGGGCTGCGTGCAGAGGTGGTGGAATCGCCATCACTGGAGGTGTTCAGGAGGAGACTTGATGGGGTGCTTGGTGCCATGGTTTAGTTGATTAGGTGGTGTTGGATGATAGGTTGGACACGATGATCATTAAGGTCTCTTCCAACCTGGTATATTCTATATTCTATATTCTATATTCTATATTCTATATTCTATATTCTATATTCTATATTCTATATTATATATTCTATTCTATTCAACAGAAAGCATCTGCTGGGCAAATCAGTTCGTATGGAATAAAAATATAGCTTGAATTTTTACTTTTGAGCATGGTCACAACTTCATTTTTCTTTCACCATGAAGTGGTAGCATCCAAAGATGGTCTATTTAAAATAAGTTCAATTGTTGACAGGTTTGAGAGCTATATGCTTGCAACTTCAGCTTTAAGATGCTTCCTTATCTCCTTTTGTTTTAACTTGAAATTCTTTTTTCCCACATTCAAAACCATCATGCTTAGAAAAAAAAATCCTGTGCAGTTCTTCCTGGAGTTGAAAATGAAATACAGGGCTACTTCTGTCAGAACTACTGCATGCAGGTGTAATTTTCTCCCTTTCACTGAAATATGTCATCTTGGTCACTCTTGAAGACAAGACCCATGAGAAGGGAAGGGAAGGGGAGGAGGAGGAGGGGGAGGGGAGGGGGGAGGGAGGGGAGGGAGGGAGGGGAGGGAGGGGAGGGAGGGAGGGAGGAGAGGAGAGGAGAGGAGAGGGAGAGGAGAGGAGAGGAGAGGAGAGGAGAGGAGAGGGAGAGGGAGAGGAGAGGAGAGGAGAGGAGAGGAGAGGAGGAGAGGAGAGGAGAGGAGAGGAGAGGAGAGGAGAGGGAGGAGAGAGGAGAGGAGAGGGAGAGGGAGAGGAGAGGAGAGGAGAGGGAGAGGAGAGGAGAGGAGAGGGAGGAGGGAGAGGGAGAGGAGAGGAGAGGAGAGGAGAGGAGAGGAGAGGAGAGGAGAGAGGAGAGGAGAGGAGAGGAGAGGGAGAGGAGAGGAGAGGGAGGAGAGGAGAGGAGAGGAGAGGAGAGGAGAGGAGAGGAGAGAGGGAGAGAGGAGAGGAGAGGAGAGGGAGAGGGAGAGGAGAGGGAGAGGAGAGGAGAGGGAGAGGAGAGGAGAGGAGAGGAGAGGAGAGGAGAGGAGGAGAGGAGAGGAGAAATTACCCAGGTTGGAAAAGACCTTCGAGATCATCAAGTACTCAAAGTTCAGATTGTAACATGAAAAGCTTCCATTTGCAGTAGCTGTTTTGATTTTCCAGGTTTGGGGGTATGGGTCCCTCCCAATGGGGTTACCATGGGATGGGTGAGGGGGCCCGTTAGTTGACTGGCTTCTGCTGTTGCTGTTTGCATTTTGCTGTGCTTTTTCTGTGAATAGACTAAGGTAATTGTGCATTGTTGTTCTCTCTTATTTATCTCACTAAAGCTCTTTATCTCAACTCTTTATCTCAACTCTTTATCTCCACCCTGAGTTGCAGGGGAAAAGGCTTTTTGTGCCATTACACCTTGTTTAACATGAACATTAAAAAGTGTGCCTGAACAAGACATACAGCTCAAAGAGCATTTTCCTAATCAGGGCTATCAGGCATTCTTAGCAAGACATCTGTCTTGGTTGCAAAGTTGGCTATTTGAAAGACATTTTTCTGCGTCAGTTCTTGAGTCAGCCTATAAGCAAATTTTGCCCAGACCTCAGCAACGTTCCACAAGTATAGGCAGGAATGTAGTACATCAAATACAGACAGTGAAAATGGAACTAACCACTTAATTTCATGCATCTGCATTGACCAGGGTCTCACTTCTTGCCAATAGAGATCTAGCCAGTATAGGCTTAGGCACTTCATCTATCTCTGAAAATTCTATCTCTTTTGCAGATATCTGCTTTAGGATGAGCTGAATCATGCCCTTTATTTTGCTGATTATAAAGTGAACTAAAAGTGGTTTGCTAGCAAAACAACAAACACCTGTTTTGCAGATAGCTTCCTTTAAGCAGATAGATTTCTCTGCGGCAGTACAGGCATCAACCCCGCTATCACCTGACAGCCAACAGAGCTTTAAAATCCAAGTTCATCAAATCCTAAAGAAGACATGTATATCAGGTCAGATGTCTCAGGCTTTAAAATCACCTGTTTCTTGACTAGGAAGGAGCTTGAAGAAATCAGCTCAGTTAGAACTTAGACGTCTACAAAATACAGAATACAGAATTAACCAGGTTGGAAAAGACCTTTGAGATCACCATGTCCAGTGTACCACCCAACACCATCTAATCAACTAAACCATGGCACCAAGGGCCTCATCCAGGCTCTTCCTAAACACCTCCAGTGATGGTGACTCCACCACCTCCCCGGGCAACACATCCCAACGGCCAATCTCTCTTTCTGGAAAGAATTTCTTCCTAATTCTTCCTAATTCTTCCTAATCAGGAATTGGCAGGGCTCATTGATAGGGCTTTAAACTAGATTTGAAGGGGGAAGGGGTTAATAGTCTCCTGCTGGCTGGTGACAAACAGAGGGGCAGCTCACCAGCAGTAGAGAGAAGGAGAGATGGTAAGGGCTCTCAACTTGCTGCCCTGAGGCAAGCCACGAATGATCCAACAGGACATTCTGTGGAAACCGAGGGGATTTGGCACAAGAGGAGGACAGGGCCAGCCCAGCTGAAGTGCTTCTATGCGAATGCACGCAGCTTGGGCAACAAACAGGATGAGTTAAGGGCCACTGTGCTGCTGGGATGCCACGACATAGTGGCTGTTACTGAAACTTGGTGGGATGAATCCCATGACTGGAATGTAGGCATAGATGGATATAAACTCTTTAGGAAGGATAGGCAGGGAAGGAGAGGAGGAGGTGTTGCCCTCTATGTCAGTAGCCAGTTGGAATCAGTGGAGCTCCAACTGGGGAGGGATGATGAGCTAGTTGAGAGCGTATGGGTTAAAATTAAAGGCAGGACAGGGGAAGGAGATATTACTGTGGGGTCTCCTACAGGCCACCTGACCAGCAGATCCAAGCAGATGAGGCCCTCCATAGGCAAATAGAAGCGGCTTCCAGGTCACAAGCCCTGGTCCTCATGGGTGATTTCAACCACCCGGACATCTGCTGGAGGGACAACACAGCAAGGCACCAGCAATCCAGGATGTTCCTGGACTGCATAGAAGACAACTTCCTCCTCCAAATGGTAGAGGAACCCACAAGAAATGGTGCTATGCTGGACCTTGTTCTCACCAACAGGGAAGGGCTGGTAAGCAATGTGAGGCTCAGAGACGGCCTTGGCTGCAGTGACCATGAAGCAGTTGAATTTAACATCCTCAGGGCAATCAGGAGGAAGTATTCCAAGCTCACGACCCTAGACTTTAGGCGTGCAGCTTTTGATCGCTTCAGGGATCTGCTAGCCAAAGTGTCGTGGGACAAAGCCCTGGAGGGAAGAGGGACCCAGGACAGCTGGTCAATATTCAAGGACCACCTCCTCTGTGTCCAGGAGCTCTGTGTACCAACAAAGAGAAAAGCAGGTAAGAATGCTAGGAGGCCTGCCTGGATGGGCAAGGAGCTACTGGACACACTATTACTTAAAAGGAAACTCTACAGGAAGTGGAGAGAAGGACAGGTAGAACAGGGGGAATATAAGGAAGCTGCCCGAGCAGCGAGAGTCCTGGTTAGGAAAGCCAAAGCAGAGTTTGAATTGAATCTAGCCAGGGAGATTAGAGGGAACACTAAGAACTTTTCCAGGTATATTAATGGGAAGAAGAAGACTAGGGAAGTTGTGGGCCCCCTCAGAAAGGAAAATGGTGACATGGTCACAAGTGATGAGGAAAAGGCTGAGGTACTTAATAACTTCTTTACCTCAGTCTTCACTGCAAGGGCCTCTAGCCACACTCCTGATGTTATGGAAGTCAAAGCCAGGGACGGGGAGGAAGAACTGCCCATTGTAAGTGCAGATCAGGTTCGTGATCATCTGAAAAACCTGAAAGTGTTCAAGTCCATGGGACCCGACGGGATACACCCACGGGTACTGAGAGAACTGGCAGATGAGGTTGCTAAACCCCTCTCTATTATATTTCAAAAGTCATGGCAATCTGGTGAAGTCCCCACGGACTGGAAAAGGGGAAACATTGCCCCCATCTTCAAAAAGGGTAAGAAGGAGGAACCAGGGAACTCCAGGCCAGTCAGTCTCACCTCTGTGCCTGGAAAGATCATGCAGCAGATCCTCCTGGAGTCACTACTCGCTCAAAAGAATAGTGAGGAGGTGATTGGGAACAGTCAGCATGGCTTTGCCAAGGGCAAATCCTGCCTGACCAACCTGGTGGCCTTCTATGAGCAGGTGACAACATTAATAGATGAGGGGCGAGCAACTGATGTCATTTACCTGGACCTGAGCAAAGCCTTCTACACTGTCCCGCACCACATCCTGGTCTCCAAACTGGTGACACATGGGTTTGATGGGTGGACCACTAGATGGATAAGGAACTGGCTTGATGGCCGCACCCAAAGAGTGGCTGTCAATGGCTCCATGTCCCAGTGGAGGCCAGTGACAAGCCCAGTCCCTCAGGGATCAGTCCTGGCACCAGGCTTGTTCAACATCTTTGTGGGTGACATGGACAGTGGCATTGAGTGCACCCTCAGCAAGTTTGCTGATGACACCAAGCTGTGTGGTGCAGCAGACACGCTGGAGGGAAGGGAGGCCATCCAGAGGGACCTTGACAGGCTGGAGAGGTGGGCACAAGCCAACCTCATGAAGTTCAATAAGAGCAAGTGCAGGGTCCTGCATCTGGGTCGAGGCAATCCCAGGCACAAATCCAGGCTGGGCAGTGACTGGCTGGAAAGTAGCCCTGAGGAGAGAGACTTGGGGGTACTGGTGGACAAAAAGCTCAACATGAGCTCTCAATGTGCACTTGCAGCCCGCAAGGCCAATCAGATCCTGGGCTGCATCAGGAGAAGTGTGGCTAGCAGGTCGAGGGAGGTGATCCTCCCCTCTACTCAGCCCTGGTGAGACCCCATCTGGAGTACTGTGTCCAGTTCTGGAGTCCCTATTACAAGAGGGATCTGGAGGTGCTGGAACGTGTCCAGAGAAGGGCCAGGAGGATGATCCGAGGGCTGGAGCACCTCTCCTATGAGGACAGACTGAAGGAGTTGGGGCTGTTCAGTCTGCAGAAGAGAAGGCTCCGAGGTGACCTCATTGTGGCCTTCCAGTATCTGAAGGGGGCCTACAGGAAGGCTGGGGAAGGACTTCTGAGGATGTCAGGTAGTGATAGGAATAGGGGGAATGGAATGAAGCTGGAGGTGGGGAGATTCAGGCTGGATGTGAGGAGGAGGTTCTTCACCATGAGAGTGGTGAGACCCTGGAATGGGTTGTCCAGGGAGGTGGTCGAGGCCCTGTCCCTGGGGGTGTTTAAGAGCAGGCTGGATGAGGCTCTGTCCAGCCTGATCTAGTGTGGGGTTTCCCTGCCCATGGCAGGGGGGTTGGAGCTGGATGATCCTTGTGGTCCCTTCCAACCCTGAATGAAACTATGAAACTATGAAACTAATATCCAGCCTGAACCTCCCCTGGCACAACTTGAGACTGTGACCTCTTGTTCTGGTGCTGGTTGCCTGGGAGAACAGACCAACCCCCACCTGGCTACAACCTCCCTTCAGGGAGTTGTAGAGAGCAATAAGGTCTCCCTTGAGCCTCCTCTTCTCCAGGCTAAACAACCCCAGCTCCCTCATCCTCTCCTCCCAGGGCTGTGCTCCAGACCCCTCTCCAGCTTTGTTGCCCTTCTTTCTGCTCCCCTTGTACAGGGGCATAATGACCTCCCTGCTCCTGATGGCCATACTGTTCCTGATGCAGGCCAGGATGCCATTTGCCCTCTTGGCTGCCTGGGCACACTGCAGGCTCATGTTCAGCCTACCATCGACCAGTACCCCCAGGGGTCCCTCTCTACCTGGCCATTAACTCAGCATAGCTAAGTCCAACAAAATAATGACTTTCAGTGCCACATCTACGCACCTTTTAAATACCTTAGGGATGGTGACTCCACCTGAGGAGCCTTTTCCAGTGTTTAACAATCCTTTCAGTGGAGAATTTTATTTTAAGGTGCAATCCAAACCTCTCCTGCTACAACCTGGGACCATTTCCTCTTGTCCTATTGTTTTTCACCTGGGAGATGAGAGCAACCCTCATCTTGCTGCAGCCTCATTTGAGGCAGTTGTGGAGTCTGATAGGTCCCCAGACTAAACAACTCCAGTTCCCTGGGCTGCTCCTCATCAGACTTGTGCTCTAGGACTTTTGTCAGCTTCACTGCTCTTCTTTTCACATGAATCTGGAATCTTCTCAGCCTTTGAAAATTGCATGATAGTTTTAAATTGTGCTTACATAGAGGTTAAAAAGATAAAGCTCTTTTCTGGTCTTAAAATAGGTTATTTTATGTTCTTTTAGAAGTGAAAATTTGGATTAATTCTCACATTTTCTTGAATGTTTTAATAAAAATGTGTGTTTTTATATGTTTTATAATTAATATTTCCTGGTGGTGGTGTCCCCAAACACCACCATGGCTCACTCACAACACGTATTCACAGGTTCAGTTATTCAGTCACGGGTTTACACTGGACATATAAAGAGAGTTAGATGATCTAAGCACAGATCTGACATCACCAATGCAGCAGTTCAAATTGGAAATACAGGAGCTGTGATCTGTGGCTTTCCCACAGGTGGGATTCCGTGGCAGGTTAGATGGCTCTTCACAACTTGCTCCCCTGACTGGTATCTTCCCAGGTGCTGTGGCTATAATTCAACCAGTCCTTAGCTTGGAGAGGGCTAAGGACCTCTCTATTGTTGTGCCCAGTTCACAGTCTGGAGCTTGCCCGTGGCTCAGAGAGGGCTAGGGAGCCTCTATCTTGTGTGCTCCGTTGCCAGCTGTAGCCTCTTTTGGGATTCAGTTCCCTTGGAGCTTTTCCCCTTCTGCCTTGGTCCAGGTGCAAGGTCTGGGTGTAGTTAGTCTGCTAATGCAGGCCCCTCAGCTGCTACACTGGCAGCATTTGGCTCTTGTTGCTTGCTGGGTGAGGACAAGGCAAGGTGCCTGACTTCATGGCTGGTTTAAATACTGTCCCAAGAGAGTAACATAACAACCCTGATAACTGGACCTATGGGATGGGGCATATCCAAACCTGGCCAGGGCCACACACAGTTCACAGCTGTGTTACAAAGTTAACTACATGTTGTACATGTTCATCTGGGCCCCAGGAAGTGTCGGGTTTGCACATCCAGGGGTGCTTACAATGTTAATCATACATGCTATATATATGCCTTGGCCATCTGGACCCCAGGAACATCTGCAGGTGCTTAGCCCTTAGGCTGGGCTAGGACATGTCTGGGGAGTTGACCCTTCAGGACAACTATTGAATTAATGTACAATCTTTTTATACTTTTCTACATCTCATGCTACATCTCTTTCATTTTTCTCTTATTCTTTGTAATGGCTACAATATTATGTAATAATGTTATTGTTGTTGCTGTTGGAATTGCTATCTAGTTAAGAAATGCTACACCAACAATCATGCCTGAGACCTTTGGCCACAACAACCCCAAGCAGCACTATAGGCTGGAGACATCTCAGCAGCTGCCTCACCCAGGCTCTTGAAGATCTCCAAGGATGGTGACTCCACCTTCCCCCTGGACAGCACATTCCCATGGCAAATCTCTCTCTCTGTGAAGAACTTCTTCCTAATATCCCCAGCTCTCTCAGCTTCTCCTCACAGGGTTGTGCTCCAGACCCCTCCCCAGCTTTCTTGCCCTTCTCTGGACATGCTCCAGCAAGTCAACATCTTTCCTAAACTGAGGGGCCCAGAACTGGACACAGGACTCAAGGTGTGGCCTAATCAGTGCTGAGTAGAGGGCAGAATGACCTCCCTGTTCCTGCTGGCCACACTGTTCCTGATACAGGTCAGGATGCCATTGGCCCTCTTGGCTGCCTGGGCACACTGCTGGCTCATGTTCAGCCTACTCTCAACCAGTACCTCCAGGTCCCTTTCTGCCTCGCAGCTCTCCAGACACTCTGACCCCAGCCTGTTGCACTGCATAGGGTTGTTGTGGCCAAAGTGCAGCACCCAGCACTTGGACTTGTTGAATGCCATCCTGTTGGACTCTGCCCATCTGTGCACCCTGTCAAGGTCCCTCTGCAGAGCTCTTCCACCCTCTAACAGATCAACTCCTGCCCCCAGCTTGGTGTCATCTGCAAACTTAATGATGATGGACTCAATGCCCTCATCCAGATCATCAGTAAAGATATTAAACAGGCTGGACCCAGCACTGATCCCTGGGAGACACCACTACTGCCTGGCTGCCAGCTGGATGTGACACCATTTACCACCACTCTCTGGGCTCAGCCTCCAGCTAGTTCCTAACCCAGCTCAGAGTGCTGCTGTCCAAGCCATGGGCTGACAGCATGGCCAGGAGTTTGCTGTGGGGGACAGTGTCAAAGGCCTTGCTGAAGTCCAGGCAGACTACATCCACAGCCTGCCCCACAGACACATCCAGAATTCCAACAGGAAGGGGGAAAAAAAAGCTCATATCAGGAATGGAAACTTAATCATTATTATTGATAATTAGAAGAAGCTTTTAGCTAATGGATGAGACTGTTTTTTTTGTTGCCTCTCATAAACAGAGAACTCTGTTTCAAGGAGGAGTGTTGAAAAGTTGTTGAATGACTCCAGGATTAATCAGTGTCTATTTACATTGGTGACTTGCATCAAGTCTGCAAGGCCTTGTAAGCTCAACTGCAATGAAGAGAGAGCTATGTAAACTCCCCTCCCAGCTGTTCCCCAGTCTAGCCCTTTTCCTCTCACCACTGCAAGCAGAAAGTGCTTTCAGATCAGTTTTCAGTCTTTTCTTTCAAGGTAGCATAACATCTGCAGTGGAAGACAAAACAGTGTCACATGAGTTCACTTGTGCATTTGCAGAACAGCCTCAGAGGTTCCTGAAAGATTGTTACCTCCTTTCACAGCACTTCATACCACCATGACTTAGAAGCTCAGATATTCACCTTAGACCCAGGCATGATAAGAGACACAGACAGCATTCCTCTGATAGCAAAGGTGTAAGAGCTATGATGGAGCACTAAGAGCAGTAGAAGGGGTGGCCCCACTTTGATTTAGGATTTGTAAGCTCCTCATGATGAGAAGAATTCACAATGAAGGATGTTTTCTTCATTGTGAGGTAAATCTTCCTGACAGTGCTAGCTTTATGCAGCAGTGGAATGGGCTTCCTCAAAAATAAACCCAGCAGGATATATCCCCTTGGGATCGACTACTGGGGAGGAAAATCAATAGTTTAGCACAAGGGCTCTTAATTCACACACCAGGTAAGGGTCAGCAGCTGAAAGAAGAAAAATTATCTAAATGCTGAGTTGCCTTTGTTTAACTAAGAAATACGGTGTGGCCCTGGTTTAGTTACATTAGACCAATGTTTTTGGTTGTGATTCTTGAGTTGTGCCATTGGGTTAAGCCTAGTCACTGAAGCCTGATTTCAAATAATGAAGGGATGCTCACAAAGAAGTACACCCAGGCTGATTAAAAAGGTGCATCACAGAGAGAGATAAACTGATGGAGTGTTGTTGGGATCCAGCCCTCTTACACAAGCAGCTCCATCATAACTACCATTTCCAACACACAGCAAACAGTCCTTGCCCCTGGGAAAAACACAAATCCTTCAAGGCTCTCACAGGAACTGCATCGACATCCTTAATGTCCTTCACTCTGACCATATAGACCAGTGAGCAACTGAATTATCTATACCTCAGCTTCCACTCTAGAAGATTAATGTAATACTTGGTGGTTGAGATTTGAATCCTGGTTCTGGGGGCAAGGGAGAGGAGTGGGTTTCATGCAGCTTGACTTCAGCAAAAATTTTGACACAGTCTCCAAGAATATATTTATAGATAAATTTCCAACATATAAACTGAATAAACATTCTATGAGGAGTGTGGAAAATTAGTTGGATTGCCTGGCTTACAGGCAGGTGGTCAGAAAAGCCTTTGACACTGTCCCCCACAGCAAACCCCTGGCCAAGCTGTAAGCCCTTGGCTTGGACGGGAGCACACTGCGATGGGTTAGGAACTGGCTGGAGGGCCGAGCCCAGAGAGTGATGGTGAATGGTGCCACATCCAGCTGGCGGCCAGTCACTAGTGGTGTGCCCCAAGGATCAGTGCTGGGCCCCATGCTCTTTAACATATTTATTGATGATCTGGATGAGGGCACTGATTCCATCATCAGTAAATTTCCTCAGCACCCTCAGCAAGTTTGCTGATGACACCAAGCTGTGTGGTGCAGCAGACACGCTGGAGGGAAGGGAGGCCATCCAGAGGGACCTTGACAGGCTGGAGAGGTGGGCACAAGCCAACCTCATGAAGTTCAATAAGAGCAAGTGCAAGGTCCTGCATCTGGGTCGAGGCAATCCCAGGCACAAATCCAGGCTGGGCAGTGACTGGCTGGAAAGTAGCCCTGAGGAGAGAGACTTGGGGGGGCTGGTGGACAAAAAGCTCAACATGAGCTCTCAATGTGCACTTGCAGCCCGCAAAGCCAATCAGATCCTGGGCTGCATCAGGAGAAGTGTGGCTAGCAGGTCAAGGGAGGTGATCCTCCCCCTCTACTCAGCCCTGGTGAGACCCCACCTGGAGTACTGTGTCCAGTTCTGGAGCCCCTATTACAAGAGGGATGTGGAGGTGCTGGAACGTGTTCAGAGAAGGGCCAGGAGGATGATCAGAGGGTTGGAACACCTCTCCTATGAGGACAGACTGAGGGAGTTGGGGCTGTTCAGTCTGCAGAAGAGAAGGCTCCAAGGTGACCTCATTGTGGCCTTCCAGTATCTGAAGGGGGCCTACAGGAAGGCTGGGGAAGGACTTCTCAGGATGTCAGGTAGTGATAGGAATAGGGGAAATGGAATGAAGCTGGAGGTGGGGAGATTCAGGCTAGATGTGAGGAGGAGGTTCTTCCCCATGAGAGTGGTGAGACCCTGGAATGGGTTGTCCAGGGAGGTGGTCGAGGCCCCGTCCCTGGGGGTGTTTAAGACCAGTCTGGATGAGGCTCTGTCCAGCCTGATGTAGTGTGGGGTGTCCCTGCCCATGGCAGGGGGTTGGAACTAGATGATCCTTGTGGTCCCTTCCAACCCTGAATGATACTATGATACTATGATACTATGAAATTTGTTGACGACACCAAGCTGGGGGCAGGAGTTGATCTGCTGGAGGGTAGAGAGGCTCTGCAGAGGGATCTCGACAGGCTGGATAGATGGGCAGAGTCCAAGGGCATGAGATTTAACACATCCAAGTGCTGGGTTCTGCATATCGGCCACAACAAACCCATGCAGTGCTACAGGCTGGGGACAGATTGGCTGAAGAGTGGCCAGTTGGAGAGGGACCTGCAGGTGCTGGTTGATGGCAGGCTGAACATGAGCCTGCAGTGTGCCCAGGCAGCCAAGAGGGCCAATGGCATCCTGGCCTGCATCAGGAACAGTATGGCCATCAGGAGCAGGGAGGTCATTCTGCCCCTGTACTCAGCACTGGTTAGGCCACACCTTGAGTCCTGTGTCCAGTTCTGGGCCCCTCAGTTTAGGAAGGATGTTGACTTGCTGGAGCATGTCCAGAGAAGGGTAACAAAGTTGGTGAGGGGCTTGGAACACAAGCCCTATGAGGAGAGGCTGAAGGATCTGGGGTTGCTTAGCCTGGAGAAGAGGAGGCTCAGGGGAGACCTTCTTGCTCTCTACAACTATCTGAAGGTGGGTTGTAGACAGGCAGATGTTGGTCTCTTCTCCCAGGCAGCCAGTACCAGAACAAGAGGACACAGTCTCAGGCTGCGCCAGGGGAGGTTCAGGTGGAGGTTAGGAGGAAGTTCTACTCAGAGAGAGTGATTGGCCATTGGGATGTGCTGCCCGGGGAGGTGGTGGATTCACCGTCCCTGGATGTGTTCAGGAGGAGACTTTGATAGGGTGCTTGGTTGCATGGTTTAGTTGATTAGGTCATGTTGGATGATAGGTTGGACTTGGTGATCTCGAAGGTCTCTTCCATCCTGGTTTATTCTGTTCTATCCTATCCTATCCTATCCTGTCCTATCCTATCCTATCCTATCCTATCCTATTCTATTCTATTCTATTCTATTCTATTCTATTCTATTCTATTCTATTCTATTCTCTGGGCTCAGCCTCCAGCCGGTTCCTAACCCAGCCCAGAGTGCTGCTGTCCAAGCCAGGGTCTGACAGCTTGGCCAGGAGTTTGCTATGGGGGACGGTGTCAGAGGCCTTGTTGAAGTCCAGGTAGACTACATCCACAGGCCTCCCCACATCCACCAGGCAGTCACCTGATCATAGAAAGAGATCAGGTTGGTCAGGCAGGACCTGCCTTTCCTAAATCCATGCTGGCTGGACCTGATCCTTTGGCCATCCTCTAAGTGCTGTGTGATTGCCCTCAAGATGACCTGTTCCATGATCTTGCCTGGCACTGAGGTCAGGCTGACAGGCCTGGAATTCCCTGGCTCATCCAGCTGGCCCTTCTTGTCGATGGGCACCACATTGACCAGCTTCCAGTCCTCTGGGACCGCTCCAGTGAGCCAGGACTGCTGAAACATGATGGAGAGTGGCTTGGCCAGCTCATCTGCTAGCTCTCTCAGCACCCTAGGATGGATTCCATCTGGTCCCATGGACTTGTGGGGATCCAAGCAGCTAAGGAGATCTCTAACTACCTCTTCCTGGAACACAGGGCAACTATGATGCTCCCTGGTCCTTCTGCCAGCTCTGGAGGCCAGCTGTCTGGAAGGGATTCTGTCCTGCTAGTAAAAATTGAGGCAAAGAAAGTGTTAAGTATCTCTGCCTTTTCCTCATCCTTTGTTACAATGTTCCCCTCCCTTTCCACCAAGGAGTGGAGGTTGTCCTTTCCCTTCCTCTTGCTATTAATGTATTTATAGAAGGATTTTTTGTTGTTCTTCACAGCAGAGGCCAGTCTAAGCTCCAAATGTGCTTTTGCCACCCTTATTTTCTTCCTGCAAGACCTAGCAACATCCTTAAATTTTTTGTGGATTGCCTCACCTTTCTTCCAAAGATGATACACCCTCTTTTTTTCCCTTAGCTCTATTAAAGGTTCATTAACAATCCAGGCTGGCCGTCTGCCCTGGCGGCTCATCTTCTGGCACATTGGCACAGCCTGTCCCTGAGCCTTCAACAGTTCTTCCTTGAAGTAGGACCAGCTCTCCTGGACCCCTTTGTTTTTAAGGGCTTTATCCCAAGGAACCCTCTGAATTAGTTCCTTGAGTAGCCTGAAGTCCACTCTCTGGAAATCCAGAGTGGAGGTCTTCTTGCTACCCCTCTTAGCTTGACCAAATAATGAGAATTCAATTATCTCGTGGTCACTGGACCCCAAACACCATCCGACCACCACATCGCCCACCAGCCCTTCCCTATTGGTGAAGAGGAGGTCAAGCATAGCCTTGCCCCTGGTAGGCTCACGCAGCAACTGGGATAAGAAGCTGTCCTCCATGCATTCTAAGAACCTCCTAGATTGCCTCTTCTCTGCTATGTTGAGATCCCAGCAGATATCAGGCAAGTTGAAGTCACCCATGAGAACAAGGTCAGGCGATCTTGAGACAGCCTTAAGCTGCCTATAGAATGACTCATCAACATCCTCCTCCTGGCTGGGTGGTCTATAACAGACTCCAACCAGGATGTCAGCCCTGTTGGCCTTCCCTCTAATTCTCACCCACAGGCGCTCAACCTGATGGTCCCTGATCTCCAGCTCAATGGCATCTAGTGCCTCCCTGATGTACAGGGCCACCCCTCCACCCCTTCTTCCTTGCCTGTCTCTCCTGAAGAGCCTGTAGCCATCAATTGCAGCTCTCCAGTCATGTGAGTCGTCCCACCACGTCTCTGTGATGGCAAGTACATCATAACTTTCCTGCTGCAGCAAGGCTTCCAGCTCCTCTTGTTTGTTGCCCATGCTTTGTGCATTAGTGTACATGCACTTCATCCGGGCTGCTGGTTTCACCTCTGGCTCTGGCTTATCACCCCCAGACTCCTGTCTGGGGGGACTGGTTTCAGCCCCTTCCCCCTTCAAAACTAGTTTAAAGCCCTATCTATGAGACCTGCCAATTCCATTCCTAGAATCTTTTTCCCTTTGAGGGATAGGCCATTCTCGTACACTCTGATCGTACCCCTCCTCTGGGACAGATGAACTCCATCTGTTGCCAGCTGGCCTGGTGCAGTTGAAAGTTTTTCAAGATCAAAAAACCCAAAATTCTTTTGCCTGCACCAGCCTCTAAGCCACTTGTTGACTGCAGCTGCTGACCTGTTCCTTATGGTATTCCCTCCTGCAACTAAGGGTATAGACAAAAAAGTTGTTTGTGCCCCTGACCCCTCAACCAGATCTCCCAGGGCCCTGAAGCAATTTTTGATAGCCCTGGGAGTTCTGGTTGCAACATCATCGCTCTCTAACTGCAGGGGGTGGGTGAGGCAATCGGCCCCTCTGTAGAGGTAAGAGTAGGGCACAAGGTAGGGTCAGTTGAGAAGTCAGGAACCCAGCTGCGATGCGTGTACACCAATGCACGCAGCCTGGGCAACAAGCAAGAGGAGTTGGAGGTCCTAATCCATCAGGGCGACTATGATGTAGTTGCTATCTCAGAAACATGGTGGGACAGCACCCATGATTGGAGTGCTACAATGGGGGGTTACAGGCTCTTTAGGAGAGACAGGTGAGGGAGAAGAGGAGGAGGGGTGGCTCTGTATACTAGAGAGTCAATCTCTGCCACACAACTTCAGGTGGAAGATGAGGTAGTTGAGAGCCTGTGGGTTAAAATCAGAGGGCAGCCTAACAAGTCCGACATCCTGATTGGAATCTGTTACAGACCACCCAACCAGGATGAGGAGGCTGATGAGTTGTTCTACAAGCAACTGGAGGCTGTCTCAAGATCATCAGATCTTGTCCTTGTTGGTGACTTCAACCTGCCAGATATCTGCTGGGAACTTAATTCAGCAGGGAGGAGGCAGTCCAGAAGATTCCTGGAGCGAATAGAGGACTGCTTCCTGACATAGCTGTTAAGCGAGCCTACCAGGGGACAGGCTCTGCTTGACCTGCTGTTCTCCAATAGGGAAGGGCTGGTGGGAGACGTGATCGTGGGAGGCTGTCTAGGGTGCAGTGACCAGGAGATAGTGAAGTTTTCAATATGCAGGGAGATAGGGAGGAGCACCAACAGAACCTTCACCTTGGACTGCCAGAGGACAAACTTCAACCTATTTAAGAAACTTGTCTGCAAAGTCCCCTGGGTACCAGCCCTCATGAACCAAGGAGTTCAGGAGGGTTGGACCTACTTCAAACAGGAGCTCTTGAAGGCACAGGAATTGGCAGTTCCCACATGCCAGAAGGCAAGCCAGAGGGGAAGGCGACCGGCCTGGATGAGCAAGCAGCTCCTGGAGGATTTAAGGGGGAAGAGGAGGCTGTATCACCTTTGGAAGGAGGGGAAGGTTTCTCGAGGTATGTTCAAGGAAGCTGTTAGATTATGTAGGAATAAAATTAGGGAGGCTAAGGCCCAGCTGGAACTGAAGCTGGCCACCTCAGTCAAAGGCAATAAAAACCATTTTTATAAATATATTAACAATAAGAAAAAGGGCAGGAAGAACCTGCACTCCCTATTGGACCTGGAGGGGAACACGGTGACTGAAGACGAGGAGAAAGATGAGGTCCTGAACACCTTCTTTGCCTCAATTTTTAACAGCAAGGCAGGAGGAGTTCAGGACGAGTGGCCTCCGGAGCTGGGCGATGGGGTCGGGGAGCAGTGTAATGCCCCGGAAATCCATGAGGAATTAGTTCGGGACCTGCTGAGCCACTTGGATATTCACAAGTCCATGGGACCGGATGGGATCCATCCTAGAGTGCTGAGAGAGCTGGCAGGTGTGCTAGCTAGGCCACTCTCCATCATTTTCCTCCAGTCCTGGCTCACCGGTGAGGTCCCAGATGACTGGAAACTGGCCAACGTGGTCCCCATCCACAAGAAGGGTCCCATGGAGGAACCTGGAAACTACAGGCCCGTCAGCCTGACCTCAGTGCCAGGGAAAGTGATGGAGCAGATTATCCTGGCAGCAATAAATGCGCACCTGAAGGATGGCCAAGGGCTCAGGTCCAGCCAACATGGATTTAGGAAGGGCAGGTCCTGCCTCTCCAACCTGATCTCTTTCTATGATCAGGTGACCCGTCTGGTGGATGTGGGGAGGCCTGTGGATGTGGTCTACCTGGACTTCAGCAAGGCCTTTGACACCGTCCCCCACAGCAAACTGCTGACTAAGCTGTCAGCCCGTGGATTGGACCGTTACACTCTGTGATGGGTTAGGAACTGGCTGGAGGGCCGAGCCCAGAGAGTGGTAGTGAACGGTGCCACATCCAGCTGGAGGCCAGTCACCAGTGGTGTACCCCAGGGATCAGTGTTGGGCCCTGTCCTCTTCAACATATTCATCGATGATCTGGATGAAGGGGTAGAGTCAGTCATCAGCAAGTTTGCAGATGACACAAAGTTAGGGGCAGATGTTAGTCAGTTAGAGGGTAGAAAGGCTCTGCAGAGGGACCTCGACTGACTGGACAGATAGGCAGAGTCCAATGGGATGGCATTCAACAAGTCCAAGTGCCGAGTGCTGCACTTTGGCTACAGCAATCCCATGCAGAGATATAGGCTGGGGTCGGAGTGGCTGGAGAGCTCCCAAACAGAGAGGGACCTGGGTGTGCTGATTGACAGCCACCTGAATATGAGCCAGCAGTGTGCCCAAGTGGCCAGGAGGGCCAATAGCATCCTGGCCTGCATTAGGAATAGTGTGGCCAGCAGGAGCAGGGAGGTCATAGTGCCCCTGTACTCTGCATTGGTTAGGCCGCACCTTGAGTACTGTGTCCAGTTCTGGGCCCCTCAGTTTAAAAAGGACATCGAAACACTTGAGCGTGTCCAGAGAAGGGCAACAAGGCTGGAGAGAGGCCCTGAACACAAGCCCTATGAGGAGAGGCTGAGGGAGCTGGGATTGTTTAGCCTGGAGAAGAGGAGGCTCAGGGGTGACCTCATTGCCCTCTACAACTACCTGAAGGGTGGTTGTAGCCAGGAAGGGGTTGGCCTCTTCTCCCAGGCAACCAGCACCAGAACAAGGGGACACAGTCTCAAGCTGCGCCAGGGGAGGTTCAGACTCGAGGTGAGGAGGAGGTTCTTCACCGAGCGAGTCATTCGGCATTGGAACGGGTTGCCCAGGGAGGTGGTTGAGTCATCGACCCTGGAGGCGTTCAAGGGGAGATTGGACGTGGCACTTGGTGCCATGGTCTAGTCATGGGGCCTGTGTTGATAGGTTGGACTCAATAATCTTCGAGGTCCTTTCCAACCTAAGTGATACTGTGATACTGTGATACTGTGAACTATCAAGGGATAGTAGTCAGAGGGCTGCACCATACCAGGTAGTCTTCCGGTAACATCTTCAACCCTAGCGCCTGGAAGGCAACAAACCTCCCTGTGAGTAGGGTCTGGCTGACGTATAGGGCCCTCTGTTCCCCTCAGTAGGGAATTGCCAATAACAATTACCCTCCTCTTTTTTTTAAGGGAGCAAGTCCTGATGCCGGGGGAAGGCTGTTTGACCTTAGGCTGTTTAACATTAGGCTGTTTTGCCACAGTGAAAACCCCAGATGGTGTGTCCTCCAGTATCAGAATCACCTCACCCTCGACCTCCAATGCCTCGTACTTGTTTTCCAAGGGCACTGGGGAGGGTGAGGGGAGGCAAGGAGGTTTAACCTTGCATCTTTTGAGAGGAACCTGCGTCCATTCCCCTCTGCTTTTTGGATAGCCAGCCTCTGATGGTGGGCCCTGCAGAGCCTGGTTACTCAGGTTCATCACCCTTCTACAATCGCTTACATCTCTAAGTCTAGCAACCTCGTCCTTCAGTCCGGCCACCAGGCTAAGCAGACAGTGGATCTGCTCACATGTTATGCAGGAGCTCTCTCCACTACCTTGCATCTCAAGTGCCAGGCTCCAGCCCTGTCTGCAGCCAGATGCCTGGGCACCTACCTCTTGCTTATGACACCTACCTACCTGCTTATATTCCCCCTCAATCTGAGTCGAGACTGACTTTTTAAAGGAGTTATTGCGGCGAGTTACCACCATGCTAGCCCTGCCCACGGGACCTACTGGAGAAAGTTTTAGAAAAAGTGTGGCGGCGCGCGTGTCCAAGCGAGCAGCCAGGCTGAAACAGAACCACCCGCGAGCTGCCGCCGGCCTTTTAAACTGCCGTGGCACGCAGAGACCCAAACAATCCCGAGCATGTGGAGAAACGGCGAGAGCCGATCCTAGCCGAGTGCCAAGATACCGCGCAGGTCCCATAGGTTGAGAAGGCAGCAGTTCGTGCTTTTCCGAGGCTCCTGGTCTCAGTGTGTTCGTGATGAAGCTTACCACTGAAACAGAAAGGAGGGTTGCACCTGCTTCAGGAACGACCTCTTGAAGGCTTGGAACAGGCTGTGTCAATGTGCACAAAAGTCGATTTAGAGCTTAGCCTGGCACTATTGTGAAGGACAACAAAAAGTCCTTCTATAAATATATTAATAGCAAGAGGAGGGCAAGGACAACCTTCACTCTTTGGTGGACATGGAGGGGAACATAGTAACAAAAGATGAGGAAAAGGCAGAGGTACTTAACAACTTCTTTGCTTCAATTTTTACTAGCAGCACAGAATGTCTGTAGGACAAGAGGCCTCCTGAGCTGGCAGATGGAGGTAGGGAGCAGGATAGTTCCCCTGTGATCCAGGAGGAAGCAAACAGAGATCTCCTTAGCTGCTTGGATCCCCACAAGTCCATGGGACCAGATATGACCCATACCAGGGTGCTGAGAGAGCTGGCAGATGAGCTGCCAAGCCACTCTGCATCATTTTTCACCTTTAGGAAGGGCAGGTCCTGCCTGAAAAACCTGATCTCCTTCTATGCCCAGGTCACTGCCTGATGGATGTGAGGCAGACTATGGATGTAGTCTGCCTGGACTTCAGCAAGGTCTTTGACACCATCCCCCACAGCAAACTCCTGGACAAGTTGTCAGACCCTGGCTTGGACAGCAGCACTCTGAGCTGGGTTAGGAATTGGCTGGAGGCTGAGCCCAGAGAGTTGTGGTGAATGGTGCCACATCCAGCTGCCAGCCAGTCACTAGTGTTGTCCCCAAGGAATCAGTGTTGGGCCCCATCCTGTTCCATATCTTTATTGATCAATTGGATGAGGGCATTGAGTCCATCATCAGTACATTTGCAGATGACACCAAGCTGGGGGCAGGAGTTGATCTGTTAGAGGGTAGAAGAGCACTACAGAGGGACCTTGAAAGGCTGTACAGAAGGGCAGAGTCCAAGGGCATGAGAATGAACACATCCAAGTGCCAGGTTCTGTACATTAGAATAGAATAGAATAGCATAGCATAGCATAGCATAGCATAGCATAGCATAGCATAGAATAGAATAGAATAGACCAGGTTGGAAAAGACCTTCGAGATCACCAAGTCCAACCTATCATCCAACATGACCTAATCAACTAAACCATGCAACCAAGCACCCCATCAAGTCTCCTCCTGAACACATCCAGGGACGGTGAATCCACCACCTCCCTGGGCAGCACATCCCAATGGCCAATCACTCTCTCTGAGTAGAACTTCCTCCTAACCTCCACCCTAAACTTCCCCTGGCACAGCTTGCAACTGTGTCCTCTTGTTCTGGTACTAGTTGCCTGGGAGAAGAGACCAACCCCCACCTGGCTACAACCTCCCTTCAGAGAGTTGGAGACAGCAAGAAGGTCTTCCCCGAGCCTCCTCTTCTCCAGGCTAAGCAACCCCAGCTCCCTCAGCCTCTCCTCACAGGGCTGTGCTCCCGACCCCTCCCCAGCTTTCTTGCCCTTCTCTGGACACCTTCCAGCAACTCAATATCCTTCCTAAACTGAGAGGCCCAGAACTGGACACAGTACTTGAGGTGTGGCCTAACCAGTGCTGTGCACAGGGGCACAATGACCTCCCTGCTCCTGATGGCCATACTGTTCCTGATGCAGACCAGGATGCCATTGGCTCTTGACCACCTGGCCACATGGCTGGCTCATGTTCAGCCTACTCTCAACCAGTACCCCCTGGTCCCTCTCCAACTGGCCACTCTTCAGCCACTCTGTCCCCAGCCTGTAGCACTGCATGGGTTTGTTGTGGCCGATGTGCAGAACCCAGCACTTGGATGTGTTAAATCTCATGCCCTTGGATTCTGCCCATCTGTCCAGTCTGTTGAGGTCCCTCTGCAGAGCTCTCCTACTCCTGCCCCCGTCTTCGTGTCATCTGCAAATTTAGCGATGATGGACTCAAAGCCCTCATTGAGATCACCAATAAAGATGTTAAAGAACACAGGGCCCAGCACTACTCCCTGGGGAACACCACTAGTGACTGGCCACCAGCTGGATGTGGCTCCATTCACCACCACTCTCTGGGCTCAGCCCCCAGTCAGCTCCTAACCCAGCTCAGGGTGCTGCTGTCCAAGCCAGGTGCTGATAGCTTGGCCAGGAGTTTGCTGTGGGGGAGGGTGTCAAAGGCCTTGCTGAAGTCCAGGTAGACTACATCCACAGCCTGCCTCACATCCACCAGGCAATTATTTGAGCATAGAAGGAGATCAGGTTTTTCAGGCAGGACATGCCCTTCCTAAATCCATGATGGCTGGGCCTGATCCCTTGGCCATCCTGTAAGTGCTGTGAGATTGCACTCAAGATAGTTTCATAGTTTCATAGTTTCATTCAGCGTTGGAAGGGACCACAAGGATCATCTAGTTCCAACCCCCTGCCATGGGCAGGGACACCCCACACTACATCAGGCTGGACAGAGCCTCATCCAGCCTGGTCTTAAACACCTCCAGGGACGAGGCCTCGACCGCCTCCCTGGACAACCCATTCCAGGGTCTCACCACTCTCATGGTGAAGAACCTCCTCCTCACATCCAGCCTGAATCTCCCCACTTCCAGCTTCATTCCATTCCCCCTAGTCCTATCACTACCTGACATCCTGAGAAGTCCTTCCCCAGCCTTCCTGTAGGCCCCCTTCAGATACTGGAAGGCCACAATGAGGTCACCTCGGAGCCATCTCTTCTGCAGACTGAACAGCCCCAACTCCTTCAGTCTGTCCTCATAGGAGAGGTGCTCCAACCCTCTGATCATCCTTGTGACCCTTCTCTGGACACGTTCCAGCACCTCCATATCCCTCTTGTAATAGGGGCTCCAGAACTGGACACAGTACTCCAGGTGGGGTCTCACCAGGGCTGAGCAGAGGGGGAGGATCACCTCCCTCGACCTGCTAGCCACACTTCTCCTGATGCAGCCCAGGATCTGATTGGCTTTGCGGGCTGCAAGAGCACATTGAGAGCTCATGTTGAGCTTTTTGTCCACCAGCACCCCCAAGTCTCTCTCCTCAGGGCTACTTTCCAGCCAGTCACTGCCCAGTCTGGATTTGTGCCTGGGATTGCCTCAACCCAGATGCAGGACCCTGCACTTGCTCTTGTTGAACTTCACGAGGTTGGCTTGTGCCCACCTCTCCAGCCTGTCCAGGTCCCTCTGGATGGCCTCCCTTCCCTCCAGTGTGTCTGCTGCACCACACAGCTTGGTGTCATCAGCAAACTTGCTGAGAGTGCACTCAATGCCACTGTCCATGTCACTGACAAAGATGTTGAATAAGACAGGTCCCAGGCCTGATCCCTGAGGGACTCCGCTTGTCCCTGGCCTCCACTGGGACATGGAGCCATTGACAGCCACTCTTTGGGTGTGGCCATCAAGCCAGTTCCTTATCCATCTAGTGGTCCACCCATCAAACCCATGTGTCACCAGTTTGGAGACCAGGTGCGGGACAGTGTCGAAGGCTTTGCTCAGGTCCAGGTAGATAACATCAGTTGCTCACCCCTCATCTATTAATTTTGTCACCTGCTCATAGAAGGCAACCAGGTTGGTCAGGCAGGATTTGCCCTTGGCAAAGCCATGCTGACTGTTCCCAATCACCTCTTCACTATTCTTTTGAGCAAGTAGTGACTCCAGGAGGATCTGCTGCATGATCTTTCCAGGCACAGAGGTGAGACTGACTGGCCTGGAGTTCCCTGGTTCCTCCTTCTTACCCTTTTTGAAGATGGGGGCAATGTTTCCCCTTTTCCAGTCCGTGGGGACTTCACCAGATTGCCATGACTTTTGAAATATAATGGAGAGGGGTTTAGCAACCTCATCTGCCAGTTCTCTCAGGACCCGTGGGTGTATCCCGTCGGGTCCCATGGACTTGAACACTTTCAGGTTTTTCAGATGATCACGAACCTGATCTGCACTTACAATGGGCAGTTCTTCCTCCCCATCCCTGGCTTTGACTTCCATAACATCAGGAGTGTGGCTAGAGGCCCTTGCAGTGAAGACTGAGGTAAAGAAGTTATTAAGTACCTCAGCCTTTTCCTCATCACTTGTGACCATGTCACCATTTTCCTTTCTGAGGGGGCCCACACCTTCCCTAGTCTTCTTCTTCCCATTAATATACCTGGAAAAGTTCTTAGTGTTCCCTTTAATCTCCCTGGCTACATTCAATTCAAACTCTGCTTTGGCTTTCCTAACCAGGACTCTTGCTGCTCGGGCAGCTTCCTTATATTCCCCCTGTTCTACCTGTCCTTCTCTCCACGTCCTGTAGAGTTTCCTTTTAGGTAATAGTGTGTCCAGTAGCTCCTTGCCCATCCAGGCAGGCCTCCTAGCATTCTTACCTGCTTTTCTCTTTGTTGGTATACAGAGCTCCTGGACACAGAGGAGGTGGTCCTTGAATAGTGACCAGCTGTCCTGGGTCCCTCTTCCCTCCAGGGCTTTGTCCCACGACACTTTGGCTAGCAGATCCCTGAAGCGATCAAAATCAGCACGCCTCAAGTCTAGGGTCGTGAGCTTGGAATACTTCCTCCTGATTGCCTGAGGATGTTAAATTCAACTGCTTCATGGTCACTGCAGCCAAGGCCATCTCTGAGCCTCACATTGCTTACCAGCCCTTCCCTGTTGGTGAGAACAAGGTCCAGCATAGCACCATTTCTTGTGGGTTCCTCTACCATTTGGAGGAGGAAGTTGTCTTCTGTGCATTCCAGGAACATCCTGGATTGCTGGTGCCTTGCTGTGTTGTCCCTCCAGCAGATGTCCGGGTGGTTGAAATCACCCATGAGGACCAGGGCTTGTGACCTGGAAGCCGCTTCTATTTGCCTATTGAGGGCCTCATCTGCTTGGATCTGCTGGTCAGGTGGCCTGTAGGAGACCCCCACAGTAATATCTCCTTCCCCTGTCCTGCCTTTAATTTTAACCCATAAACTCTTGCCTGGCACTGAGGTCAGGCTGACAGGCCTGGAATTCCCTGGCTCATCCAGCTGGCCCTTCTTGTCGATGGGCACCACATTGGCCAGCTTCCAGTCCTCTGGGACCTCTCCAGTGAGCCAAGACTGCTGAAACATGATGGAGAGTGGCTTGGCCAGCTCATCTGCTAGCTCTCTCAGCACCCTAGGATGGATCCCATCTGGTCCCATGGACTTGTGGGGATCCAAGCAGCTAAGGAGATCTCTAACTACCTCTTCCTGGAACACAGGGCAACTATGATGCTCCCTAGTCCTTCTGCCAGCTCTGGAGGCCAGCTGTCTGGAAGGGATTCTGTCCTGCTAGTAAAAATTGAGGCAAAGAAAGTGTTAAGTATCTCTGCCTTTTCCTCATCTTTTATTACTACATTTCTCTCCATGTCCACCAAAGAGTGGAGGTTGTCCTTGCCCTCCTCTTGCTATCCTTCACATCAGCCACAACAACCCCATGCAGTGCTACAGACTGGGGCCAGAGTGGCTGGAGAGCAGCCAGGCAGAAAGGGACCTGGGGGTACTGGTTGAGAGTAGGCTGAACATGAGCCAGCCACATGCCCAGGTGGCCAAGAAGGCAAATGGCATTCTGGTCTGCATCAGGAACAGTGTGGCCAGCAGGAACAGGGAGGTCATTCTGCCCTGTACACTGCACTGGTTAGGCCACACCTTGAGTCCTGGGTCCAGTTCTGGGCTCCTCAGTTTAGGAAAGATGTTGAGTTGCTGGAAGGTGTCCAGAGAAGGGCAAGAAAGCTGGGGAGGGGTCGGGAGCACAGCCCTGTGAGTAGAGGCTGAGGGAGCTGGGGTTGCTTAGCCTGGAGAAGAGGAGGCTCGGGGAAGACCTTCTTGCTGTCTCCGACTCCCTGAAGGGAGGTTGTAGCCAGGTGGGGGTTGGTCTCTTCTCCCAGGCAACCAGCACCAGAACAGGAGGACACAGTCTCAAGCTGTGCCAGGGGAGGTTCAGGCTGGATATTAGGAAGAAGTTCTTTCCAGACAGAGAGATTGGCCATTGGGATGTGCTGCCTAGGGAGCTGGTGGAGTCACCATCATTGGAGGTGTTTAGAGAGTCTGGATGAGGCCCTTGATGCCATGGTTTAGTTGATTAGATGGTGTTGGGTGATAGGTTGGACTTGATGATCTCAAAGTTCTTTTCCAACCTGGTTAATTCTATTCTATTCTATTCTATTCTATTCTATTCTATTCTATTCTATTCTATTCTATTCTATTCTATTCTATTCTATGCTATGCTATCCTATCCTATCCTATCCTATCCTATCCTATCCTATCCTATCCTATCCTATCCTATCCTATTCTATTTGCCCTTCTCTAGGCCCCAGGCAGCTGTCCTGTCTCCCATAACTTAGGAAAGATGATGGAGAGTGGTCTGGCAATGATCTCCATCAGCTCCCTCTGCAACCTTGGGTGCATCCCATCAGGACCCATGGATTTATGGCTGTCCAGATGACTTCCATTTTCTCTAACCGAGTCCTCATCAACCAAGGAAAATGTCTCCTTTGTCCTGTCTTTCTCTGGGGCCTCGGGCTCCTGGGGAGAGCCTCCAGCAGTACAAACACAGACAAAGAAGGCATTTAGCAACTCTGCCTCCTCTGTGTCCTCTGTCACCAAGACACCACCTCACTCAGCACTGGGCTTGCACTGCCTCTGGTGTTAGTTTTTCTTGCAATGTATTTGAAGAAGCCTTTTCTGTTGTCACAGACCTCCCTCACAAGGCTGGATTCCACGGAGGCCTTAGCCTTCCTATTAGCCTCCCTAAATCCTCTGACAACTGACATATTCCTCCCATGATCTGTGAACTCTCTTATTCCACCTGAGTTTGCTCAGCAGCTTCCTACTCAACCATGCAGGTCACCTGGCTCCCCTTCTCCATTTCCTACTCTTTGGGATGCTCTGATGCTGAGCTTGGAAGAAGAGGTCCTGGAAGTATTAACCAACTGCCTTGGGCCCCTTCACGTTTTAGCACCCCATCCCATGAGATTTTCCTTAGCAACTGCCTGAAAAGGCCAAAGTTGACCTATAGAAACAATTTTTTTCCAGTAGTCAACATCTATTTAGGAAAAAAAAAGTCAAAGAAAAATATTTTTATCATCTTGAAATGACAAATTTTATCTGATGGCAACAGCTTCAGCTGATGCCTTCCACCTACTCAAAATGTCTGGACTTTCAGACAACTTCTGGGAAATTTTTGTTCATCTACTATGAAATTGCCTTTTCCAGAAGATACTGTTTGGTTAAGAAACTGAGAGCTGAAAACATGAGCAGGAATATGCTCATCAAAAGGGTGAAATCATGAGTGGTGAACATCCGCAATTTTGTTGGAATTTGGGCCTTTTCTATACAACTGAGTCCTGTCCACTTATCCTATCCTATCCTATCCTATCCTATCCTATCCTATCCTATCCTATCCTATCCTATCCTATCCTATCCTATCCTATCCTATCCTACATATGGCCTCCTCTTTTCCCTTTTTTACTTTTTCCCTCCCCTTTTAATTTCAGCAGTCTAAAAGCTTCAGCTGCACAGCCCTTTCCTGGGCCTGACTCAGATAATTTTCATTTCTTGTACGTGTGCTGACCTGGCTATGTGTTTGTGCAGCTGGGGCTGTTCACCTCCTCGTCTGAGCACCACAATCCCCTTCTTACTGATGTCAACATCTCTCTCTATTGCCTTCACCAGGAGGTAAAGATATTCATTCAGAAGCAGCTCTTCTTATGTTCAGATAAGCAGAGAAACAGCCTACAGGCTTGTGAAAATGCATTTGTACCTACTGGAGGCAGAGCAGTTATTTCTCAGTACAAATACATAATTTTATTCATTGGTTATTTAATTACCAGAAAATTGTTGTGGTTTTTTCATTATTAAAACATTAACTTTGACAAACATGTTATTACATAAATAGTCATGTAATTAAAGTATTTGCATTGTTTAAATCCACTGGAAAAGGGATTAAGCCAGGAACTGATAATAGTTTGCTATAATTTGCGTATTAGATGGCTGGGAAATCTTTTTTTAAGTTAACATAACATCATCATAGAGACAGAACTGAGCCATAAACATTAGCTGTTGGAGCAGATCTGAATCCCATCATCTGTGAAGTCTGATGGATTTCAGGTACTGTTTCTCTAATTCAAGCCACAATAAATCGAAGTCCAGCATTGTATATTCATATGAGCTTCATCTAAGGTCACAACAGAGAGGAGATTTTGCATTCTAATAGCTAATTCTACTATCTAGAGCAGCCCAGGTAACATTTCCAGGTGTGAAATAGCCTTTGGATTGCAGTGCATTTTTTAAAGTGTCAGTGATTGATACAGAACCTGAAACATGAAGTTTCTATTAAGTCACAGAATAAGTGCAAGGTGTAGGTTAATATCCTCCACCCAGGCCTGTCCATGTATCTCACACATTTGAGGATTATTCTATCCCCTATAAGAGCATTAACACTCTCTGCAGGTTTAGTTAACAATACAGGGTGCATCACCGAGCAGTAACGGAAGTTTTACTGAAAAGAACAAGAAGAGAAGAAAATAAAACTCCCTCACTGATTTCCTCACTGGTCTGCTGCAGACAGTCATGAGGAATAGTTGACCATGCTGCAGACCTCGGAACAGACATCTCAGGTAAATGGCATTGCTGCAGAGCTGGTCTGAAGTAATGTGGATGTCGGTACCCAGCCAGAAACCTTGCTTATCCTTTCGGCCCATGAGCTGCATGCACAAGGCTCCTATGGTAAAGCCAGATCTACGGTCCACTCAAAATGTAGCTTTAACAGTACTCTGCCTTGGTTGTCATCACTTGCCTTGAGGTCTTGAACAAGAAAATAGATGACTCTATGCATGTACTGGAGGAGCAGCGGATGTGGGTATGTGTACATGCACGTATTCACACACGTGTGCACTCAGCTGATGAAACAACAAACTGTGACAGGATGAAAAACCTGGGCAAGCTCTGCCAACCTTTCTCAGAGGGAGTATGTTGTGAGCATCATGATTTGGAGGAGTTTTTCAAATCACTTTTTCATTTTGTTCTTTTTAAAGTGGCATGGAAACTGCAAGTAATCAGCCTTCAACAAGGTGAGGCATGAGCTCAAAACCTGGATGAGCTGAAATAGCACAAAATGATCTGTCAGTTGCCTGCTCATCTGCATTAAATTATTTGTACACCCAGAAGCTTGCAAGATCATTGCAATATAGGGGGCAGGGGGAAAGGGTGGAGTAGGGAAAAACCCAAGGGAAACACAAAAAATAAATGACCAAGGACTCAAAGTTAAATTATCTCCTTAAAGTGCTATGGTCATAAACAGAGCCTGTTGAAGCAATGCTGTAGGATCCCTGAATCTTCTTCTTTTTTCAGTTTGGCATTTGCCTAACCAGATTAATCAATGTGGATATTTTTAATGTTTGAGGAATACTGATCTACCCTGCCTTCAAACCAGTTCAGAACCACTCTTTCTCCCTGCCATTCATGGCCCCAAAATGCTCCTGTTCTTTCCTTCTGCTTGTAGTTATCAAATCCCTTTTTTCACCCCATCAAGGTCCTCTTACCCTTCATAAAATAGAACAAGCAAGAAAATGATGATCCTTCACTAGGAAGCTTCAGAATAGCTGTAACTACATAATTATTATCATGTATGAAATGGAAACTACTAAATACAGCAACCAATTTGCAATACAGAATAAGCACTTCCTGGTTTTCTCCCAAATTCAGTACCCATGCAGAAGTGAGGCACTGGAGCCACAAACATGAATCCCACACAAGACAAAGTCCATGACCAGTACTCTTGCTTAGTGATGGGAGACGTATTCTCTTTGCATTTTTCTGTCTTCCAAAGTTCCTTTGAAAGTAAAGTAATGAGAGATTTTCCTGGCAAAGTCATGTTTTAAATAAATTATTAGATACCGGTAAGGAAACATCACTTCACAGCTAGTAAATCAACGGCCTTTTGATTCAGGCCTCATTGAAGAAGGTCACGTTATGCTAAGGAACACTAACTATGAGTATCTAATAAGAGCCACCGGTGTCTCATTGGTTGACTTGGCAGCTGTGGAAACACAGTGACCTTGCAGCAGAAGGTGAGAGCATGAGGTTGCACTCTCACAAAGACTTAGCCATAAGTAAGTTTATATACATGAATGTTTCATTATTGACTTTGCCGCACTACTCACAGGAGCAACATTATTCATGTGCCTAATGACTGAAGAATAACATTTTCATATGCTGGCCCACACCTTCAACCAACAGCTTGCTCCTTGGCATGCAGTACTTCTGGAGGGGGTTTTGTGCGTGTGTTTCTGGTTTAGTTTTTGTTTTGCTGTAGGTTGTTTGTTTGCTTCTGTCGTTGTATTTTCCAAACTAGGGACATACCAGTATTAACTGGAAAAACTCCAGGTACAAGAGCCAAATTTAAATGGACATATGATTATAAATCAGCAGGCCTGTGATGTGTTAGTATGTAAATACACAGCTAACCTTAGCATGAGGTCTGAAATTATTCCATGGAAGGTCAATAGGTTCCCTACCTGTCTGCCAGGACGGAAGCTGTGGATAGGATTACTACTACTTCCTCCACACTAGGAGTACTCAGTAATGTGATTAGTTTAATGGCTTCCTCTTTGATAGCACCAGTCTATTTCTGTGGTGACAAGTGCTTGAAAAGCCATTATAACCTGCTATCCAGTGTTTCCTAGTATCCCTGTCACAAAGGAAGTTCAATGCTATGGTGTCTGTAAGAAGCTTGATCAGAAATTATTTCACGTGGTGAAATTATTGAGGAAATTCACTCTGACTTTCCTTGACTTTGGAGCAGGCTGTTAAAATGCTTCAGTGCTTAGAACAAGACTTAGGGTGGGTTGCATTAAAGCAGAGCAAACATTGCTTGTAGCCAGGAGCCACCACAAACCTTCCCATTGAATTTAAAGAGCTTCAAATAGTTTCTGTAGTGTTTTCCATTTCATCTACAGAAAGATAGCTAGCACAGTCTCATCTTGAGAAGTGCGAGGTATCTATTTCTTCCCAACAACACAGATAAGACAGTGAAAACTTTGCCCTCCTCCTTCCTCCCAGTATGTTCTTCTCATGTGGAGCAATGAGAAAATCACGTTATCTGAGGTAGTATTTCTCTCATATAAAGCAGTGTTATTCTCTTGGCTTCAGTAAACTGAAGCAAGTTTACACGAAGCACACTGCCTACAAGAAAGCTGGGGAGGGACTTTTGGGGATGTCAGGGAGGGATAGGACTGGATCAAAAGTAGAAGTGGCTAGATTCAGATTGGATGTTAGGAAGAAGTTCTTCCGCATGAGGGTGGTGAGAGACTGGCACAGGTTGCCCAGGGAAGCCTCATCCCTGGAGGTGTTTAAGGCCAGGCTGGATGTGGCTGTGAGCAACCTGCTGCAGTGTGAGGTGTCCCTGCCCATGGCAGGGGGTTGGAACTGGATGAGCCTTGAGGTGCCTTCCAACCCTAACAATTCTGTGATGCTATGATTCTATTTAAGCCCACCTAGCAGAAATAGCTCCTGAACGACAAAAAAACAAACCAAAGCAACAACAAAAAACCAAACCAAACAACAGCAAAACCCACAGAAGAACCCCACAAACACAAAAATCAGAATTGCTTGTAATGAATGTATTAAAAACAGCTCCCTGTGAAGATGGCTATAATCCCATGAGCTTTCCCATGTTTTCCATATAGATATGCACATTCTGCGAGTTATTATTTTCCCCATGATGTCTTGTACATAGAGAAGACAAAACTCAGGCATTCATAATAATCATAAAAACACCAAACCCAACAACAACAATAATAATAATAATGGAACCAATTCAACAGGATGGCAGCAATAACTGATTTTGAAACCCTGTGAGTGTAAAAGTCTTGTTTGTTTTATGAGCCTGCATGCAGTGCTAGTCTTAAAAATAAGAAATGTTCTTTCCAGCTCAGATTTCATAAAGGAAAAAAAATACATATTTAATTAAGATTTATGGCATTCAATAGGACTCAGCAAGGATAGAAAAACTGCCTCAGAATGTAAAAAAAATAACAGTTAAAAATGGGTGAATATGATTAAGTGTCTTTAATTCCTCCTGCCTCCTTTACAGGGTTTCCGATAGCCTCAGGCAGAAATAGGCACTTATTGTCTTTAAAATGGCATTATTCTTGGCATAAAATGTTTATGGATCAAGATGAAACTCGTTTTGAGAAATAATAACACTGGCATGAGTTGAAAGGACCTTGCCTTTGCAGGAGAAAGAAAGAATTAAACATATATTTAGTTTAATGGAAAAATGTACTTAAAGGGAAACACTTAAAGGGAAACACTTTAAAAGAGAGAGAGAGAAGTTCATGATGAAAAATATGGTTTAGACATATAATACTTATGAGACCATGGTGATTTGCATTTCAATAATGTGAAGCTGAATTTAAACCTCAATTCAGCCTTAAAATGCAGATAACGATGACCCTTAAAAGGAGAATGAGGCTTTGCAAAGAGCACTATTAACTATTTCTAGGCAACTGTGTTGCCTTGGGCAATGGAAAGCTAGGAAAAGGAAAGTAGTTCTAGGGCTCAAACTCCTGCACACTCAGAACCTATTTCTGCAAATTTAACATTAGGAAGCAGTGGATGCATATAGCTGCTGGTGGTCAACCCCTGGGCTGTCTTTGCAGGCGTATTCTAGAAGACAGTATCACAGTATCACAGTATAACTAAGGTTGGAAATTACCTCGAGGGTCATCGAGTCCAACCTATCAACACTGCAAGCTAGAGCAAAAGTTGGGTTGAAAGCGTATTATTAAATGCTTTACACTTCCCATTTGAACTTTCCCCATATCTCAAGTCCATGGGGCCATTTGAGGCAGAACCTGTGCGGTCTCAGGTGGTTCTGCTGGCCCAAGGGGAAAAAAACAAAAGAACCCACATACTGTCTCCTCTGTGAGGGTTTGGACCTGGTCAGACTTTCTCGTAAGATGGGCATACAGTCCAGCTCTGTATCCTCTGAAGGGAAAAGAGTGACAAGCTCTCACATTTTTGCTGGGACCTTGAGCATCATGAACAATGGTGTTCACTTGACCATGACTGCTGACATAGTGTGCTGAGAGATGTGAACCTAAAACCTGGATTAAAATGCAACTAGATTCAGCCAGAGAACACGGTTCAACATGATTGTACCAGGAGGACTGACGAGGCATACACCATTTCCTTTTAATCTTGCTAAATCTTTGAACTGCAAACAGTATTTAGGTACACTCTAAGATACCACTTTCTGTCAGAAACACGGTTAGACTCCTCCAGATCAGGAACTGTTAACCATTTTCAAACAAGGTAAGATGGTTGCCTTGCTATAATTAGATTTTGGGATTGGGCTACAGCTGTATAAATGGAGCTTAAGGGAAACGCAACAAAAATAAGATATCAGCAAGCAACATATTTTCTCCCATCTGGCAAAAGTGTGTTCTATTAAAAAGTGTTTCATGCAAGTAGTTAACATCCAGCTTCATGGAAATGACACCATAAAATCCTAAAGAAGAGACCGCATTCTTTTATCGCCTCTTTTCCTAACCTATAAAGATGAAATACACTGGGTGCTCAATTACTTGCCGCAGGAAAGAGAGACAGCCTGAGCACTATTTTCTAGCCTAAGAATGAGACCAAAATAGAGAATCCAATTCACTGTGTAGTTACATCCCAAAGCCTTCAAAGCCTCAGATGAGACCTCAGCCAGGTTTCCACATTTCAAATCATCAAGATCCCAACACCATTCAACACTATTGTATAGAAAGAATAGCATAGAACACCACAGCCACTTGAATGTATTTCATCAAGGGAACAGTCTATGGGGAGACACTGAAACTTCAGTTCTCCTTTGGTTTGAAACTGCATGGCCATGAATAAACAACACAAACAAATAAATAAGTACAATTCATTGGCACTGAGGAAACGGGATAGTGGCTATTTAGACCATTTAAGTCAGTTGCTCGAACACCCAATTCATAGAATCATTGGAAAAATGATTGAGTCAAACCATAAGCTAAAACCTGCCCATACACAACTCTTAGAGCATATGCCTAAGCACCTCACCTAAACAACTTTTAAATACCTCCAGGGTTGGTGCCTCCACCACTTTCCTGGGCAGCCTGTTCTAGTGCCCAGGGGTCATTTTGGTGGGGTTTTTTTTCCCTAATACCCAATCTAAATCTCCCCTGGTGCAACTTTAGGCCAATCACTTGTGATGTGGAAGAAAAGGTCAGGGCCCCCCCTTGCTACAGCCTCATTTCAGGTAGCTGTAAAGAGTGATCCATCTCCCTCAGCTGCTTCTCACAGGACATGTGTTCAAGACCACTGACCAGTATTGTCAGCCTTTTCAGGACATGCTCCAGCACCTCAATGTCCTTTTTACACTGAGGGGCCCAAAACTGAGCACAGTACACACCAGTGCCAAGTACAGGGGTAAGATCATGTCGCTGGTCCTGCTGGCTACACTACTCCTGATACAAGTCATAGAATCATAGAACTGTCAGGGCTGGAAGGGACCTCAAGGATCATCTAGTTACAACCCCCTGCCATGGGCAGGGACACCTCACACTACAGCAGGTTGCTCACAGACACATCCAGCCTGGCTGCAAAATCCTCCAGGCATGAGGTTTCCACCACCTCCCTGGGCAACCTGTGCCAGTC
This sequence comes from Melanerpes aurifrons, assembly GCA_011125475.1. Classification (NCBI taxonomy): domain Eukaryota; kingdom Metazoa; phylum Chordata; class Aves; order Piciformes; family Picidae; genus Melanerpes; species Melanerpes aurifrons. Next base: position 7,474,715 of record WWNC01000044.1, read on the forward strand.
TCTCACCAGCCTCCTGGGGAAGAACCTCTTCCTGACATCCAATCTGAATCTACACACTTCAAGTTTTGCTCCATCCCCCCCAGTCCTATCCCTCCCTGACACACTAAAAAGTCCCTCCCCAGCTTTCTTGTAGGCCCCCTGCACATGCTGGAAGGTCACAATTAGGCCTTACAGTATCTTAAGTCAGCATGTTGTTGCTCTTCTTGGGTGCCTAAGCACACTGCTGGCCCATATTCAGTCTACTGTCCACCAGCAATCACAAATCCTTCTCTGCTAAGATCATTTTAAGCCACTCTTCCCCAAGCCTGGAGCATTGCATGGGGGTTTTGCAACCGAAGTGCAGGGCCTGGTGTACAATTGGCTTCAGTCCATCAATCCAGCCTATCTAGATCCATCTGCAAAGCGTTTCTCAAGTTCAGCAAATCAGTGCTCCTGCCCAGCTTGGTGTTGTCTGATAACTTACTGAGGGTGCACTCAATCCTCTTACCAAGGTTATCAACAAAGATGTTGCACAGTAATGACACCAATAGTGAGCCCTGGGGAACACCACTTGTGGTTGGCCATGAACTGGATTTAACTCCATTCATCACCACTCTTGGGTCTGGCCATCCAGCCAGATTGTGACCCAGGGAGAAAAAAAAAAAAAAGGCAAAGCTTTATGCACAGAATATTATTACAGATTATTATTATTAGTAGTAGTAGTAGTAGTAGTAGCGGCAGCAGCAGTAGTAGAAGTAGTAGTAGTTGTTGTTGTTTTAGAGATTTAAAATTTGTCAGCAGCAACCACCTCTAACAAATGAAGGTTATGACAGATACATACTTTGGCTTTAACTGAGAAGGAAGTCAACATTTACTTGACTTTTCACCTTCTCTACAGAAGTGTCCAAACACTGATCTTACTCTGGGTTGCAAATGTATCGAGGTTTGTACTTGAAACCAGTTCTTATGTAGTTCCTGAAGTTTCCATGGAACCACAATACGTCAGCACGTAGCCTTTACTAACAGATGATTCGTATTTTCCAAGAGAATTATTTCCATGTTTTCTTTTGTTCTGTAACCTCAGTGCCATCATCAATCTGAGCCTCCTGTACCCAGGGTAGATGTGATCTTCAGCATGGCACAATGAACTTGAATCTCAGTAATGAATTTGGAAACTTCAGGAGAACCTCAGCTTTTTGCTTCTCGGTCACACGGTAAGACAGATAGCTTCAGGCACTTGATCTGAGTGTTCTGTGGGGCTAGACACTGCAAGTAGAAGAATAAATAGAGCCCAGCTCTGTGATCACACATCTGAGGCAGATCATTAGCATTTTAAGGAGTGGAGGATGCTTGCAGCCTCTCAGTTAAACCTTCTAACATTAACTGACAGCGTGTGGGAATAGAGGCATTTTCCTTACATATGTAAAAAATGGAAGTTGTATAATAGTTACAAGTTCTGCACTCCAGGGAAAGTGGCAACATTAGCACAGGATAATCATATGGCTGAGACTAGGAGCTTTATTATCTTCTCCTTTAGGGCTGGCTGTTCTGGAGGCAGAGCCTGGAACTGAGAAGGCTGCTTTGTTACCTACAGTGAATGATAGTGGAAGATGGAGAGGATGCTGCTTTGGTCTGTCAGCACCACAATCACTTTAAAGTATCTTCTATTCCACTTTCCCCTACCAATGGGAAGGGAGGTTCAGAGAATAAAATACTTTAAGCAAGATGTTAGAGATGGGCATTGGGAATGAAACTGGAAAGTCATTCTGGAGAGAAAGTCACACCAGAAAGGGTGAGACAAACTCCTGGAAGATCATGTATCGTTTACAAGTTCATGTGAATGGGCATTTTGCAATTTACTACTTTATCTTTACATGAAAATGAATTTTTGAAGCAGAACACTGCACTGCATGTACATTGTATTAGGATTCATTGATGAATACCTTTCACTTAAATCTGGTATTTAGCTTCAATGAATAATACAAATTTATACCACTTAGCTGGGACACCAGGATCATACTGAATGTGATTCAGCTAAATCCATGGTTAAATTATGAGTTCATATTTGTGTGAAAAACAGAACTTTTCAGACATTGGCAAAGTGACTTGATTTTGAACTCCTTCTGCTAATATATGGCTGCATCCAAACTTAGAAAATATCTAAGAATTTATGACAAATTTCCTTTAAATGTAAACTTTACATTATGTTTAGCAAAGCTAATGTCTTCTTCTTTCACCTTCCTGTTTTGTTTCACCTGCACAAATACATTCTCAGTGACCACTGTTTCTCCACATCTAGAGAGACTTAAGCCTGCTAATGAGGAAAAAGTACTCAAGCTTAGTGACCTCAGCTGTTTATGACAAGGAGGTGCCCCAAGAACATATGCTGCCTTTTCCCCAATTCTTTCTTAGGGTTCAAGCCACAACTATACCTTAGAATCATAGAATCAACCAGGCAACCAGCACCAGAACAAGAGGACACAGTCTCAAGCTGTGACAGGGGAGGTTTAGGCTAGAGTGAGGAGAAAGTTCTTCCCAGAAAGAGTAACTGGCCACTGGAATGTGCTGCCCAGGGAGGTGGTGGAGTCACCATCCCTGGAGGTGTTCAAGAGGGGACTGAATATTGGATGTGGCACTTGGTGCCATGGTTTAGTAGTCATGAGGTCTTGGGTGACAGGTTGGACTTGGTGATCCTTGAGGCCTTTTCCAACCTTATTGATTCTATGACCTCCAAGATCATCTAGGCCACCCTATCACCCAGCCCTATCCAATCAACCAGACCATGGCATTGAGTGCCTCATCCAGGCTTTTTTTGAATATCTCCAGGGACAGCAACTCCAACACCTCCCTGTGCAGCCTGGTCCAGTGCTTTGTCAACCTCAAAGGAAAGAAGTTTCTCCTCAAGTTCAAGTGAAACCTCCTGTATTGTAGATTGTACCCATTGCCACTTGTCTTATCACATGTCAACACTGAGAAGAGCCCTCACCCATCCTCATGACCTCCACCCTTTAGATATTTATATGCATTCATAAGATTTCCTCTTAGTCTTCTCTGTTCCAGGCTGTGATGTGTTATGCCCATCCTGAAAGCAGAGGGCTTGTGAGAGCCTTGCCCTCCCCAGAGGGGGGTTTTCCCCAGGGAAACTGAGTTAGTCTGTTCCACTCCCCCTCCCTGTCCAGCAAGCCTATAAAAAAGAAGACACTGCAGCCATTTGGGTTTTTACCTCTGCCTTGTGGCAATGAAAGGACAAGAGAGTTGTTGCTGCTCCTCTGCCACATGTTCAGGCCTGGTCTTTTCTCCCTGCTGCATCTTCAAAGGACTGTTGGTTTTGTATATACATTCCCCCTATCTATCCCTGATGAACCCTTCCTGTTATTGTTTTATATATATTGTTTAAAGAAAATGTTTACCTCCCTACTTCCATACCGACTCCAAATTATTTCTCGGTAGATTTACCTCCCCCTTTTTTTTTCCCTTATCCCCCTCTTTTTTTTTTTTTTTTTTTTTTAAGAGGAGGGGGAGGGGGAAGTGGGGGACAGATTCTCAGTCTTGCCTCCCACCTGAGCTCTTAAACCCCAGTTAAGGCTCAAACCACAACACAGGCTAAAGAGCACTAGGTCTCTCAGTCTCCCCTCATAAGAGATGCTCCAATGCCCTTATCATCATCATGGCCCTTTGTTGATGTCTCTGAAGTTGTTCCCTGCCCCTCAAGCCCAAAACTGGACGCAATACTCCAGGTGCAGCCTCACCAGGGCATATTAGTGGGGGAGAAGTTACCTCAGCCTTCACTCCAGAATGCCATTGCCCTTTTTAGGTCACAAGGCCACATTGTTGGCTCATGGTGAACAGCATATGTTCATCAGCACTCCCAAGATGTTCTTCACAGAATTGCTCTTGTACTGGTGCATGAGGTTATTCCTCCTCAGATACAGGCCTCTACACTTGCCCTTTTTGAGCTTCATTACATTCACTTCTGCTGAAATCTCCACCCTGTCCAGATATTGCTGAATGCCAGCACAGCCTCCAGCCTCCTGCTCCTCTGTATCATTGGAAAACTTGCTGAGAGTTCACTCTGTTCCTTCTTCCAGGTCGTTGATCAAATGGTGAACAAGACTAGAGCCAGTACTGACCCCTGGGGAACACAGAATCATAGAATGTTAGGGGTTGGAAGGGACCACCAGAGTGATTTAGTTTATATCAAACTGATAAGATGGAAATATGATAAAATATGAATATGATTTATGAAATATCATAAATTATTCTCCCGAGCCAATTGGATCCAGGTTCATTTGCCCGGTTGATGAAACACACAGGAACAAACTGGAAACTTCTTCTACATGTGAAACAAACAGCAGTGCTGCCTTGGGTGGCAAGACAGAGGCCTGGGATTCACCACAAAGCTAACCAACAGGTAACCAGGCTATAACCCTTAGGAATAAGCAGGTGAATTAGTGTGAGTTACTCACGAACCGCGCAGCTGTTAACTACCAAAACCTTTGCAGGATGAAGCAGTGCTGAGTCCATGTTGGTAATCCAAAGGGCAGGAATAGTCCAAAGGTAGTATCCAAAATTAGAGGAAGTGAGAGAGAGGGAGACACTGCTGTGGCCAAGGTCTAGGCGCTATGCTGCTAGGACAAAGGAAGCTAATTGCCCCGAAGACAGGAGCAAGTAGGTGCTTGTCGCTAACTTGAATAAAGAGGGTGTATCATCTTTGGAAGGAAGGAGAGGAGATCCATGGAATGTTGAAGGATGCTGCTAGGTCATGCAGGAAGAAAATTAGAGAGGCAAAAGCCCATTTAGAGCTTAGCCTGGCACTGCTGTGAAGGATAACAAAAACTCCTTCTACAAATATATTAATAGAAAGAGGAGGGTAAGGACAAAAGTGACAAAAGATGAGGAAAAGGCAGAGGTACTTAACACCAGCTTTGCTTCAATATTCAATAGCAGGATAGGTTGTCTGCAGGACAAGTGGTCACCTGAGCTGGCAGATAGAGGCAGGGAGCAGGAGAGTTCCCCTGTGATCCAGAAGGAAGTAGTTAGAGAACTCCTTAGCCCTTGGATTCCCACAAGTCCATGGGACCGGACGGGATCCATCCTAGGGTGCTGAGAGAGCTGGCAGAAGAGCTGGCCAAGCCACTCTCCATCATGTTTCAGCAGTCCTGGCTCACTGGAGAGGTCCCAGATGACTGGAAGCTGGTAAACATGGTGCCCATCGACAAGAAGGGCCAGTTGGATGAGCCAGAGAATTCCAGGCCTGTCAGCCTGACCTCAGTGCCAGGCAAGATTATGGAACAGGTCATCTTGAGTGCAATCTCACAGCACTTAGAGGATGGCCAAGGGATCAGGCCCAGCCAGCATGGATTTAGGAAGGGCAGATCCTGCCTGAAAAACCTGATCTCCTTCTATGCCCAGGTGACTGCCTGGTGGATGTGAGGCAGGCTGTGGATGTAGTCTACCTGGACTTCAGTAAGGCCTTTGACACCATCCCCCATAGCAAACTCCTGGACAAGCTATCAGCCCATGGCTTGGACAGCAACACTTTGAGCTGGGTTAGGAACTGGTTGGAGGCTGAGCCCAGAGAGTGGTGGTAAATGGTGTCACATCCAGCTGGCAGCCAGGAACTAGCGGTGTCCTCCAGGGATCAGTTCTGGGCCTGATCCTCTTCAATATCATTATTGATGATTTGGATGAGGGCATTGAGTCCATCATCAGTAAGTTTGTAGATGACACCAAGCTGGGGGCAGGAGTTGATCTGTTAGAGGGTGGAAGAGCTCTGCAGAGGGACCTTGACAGGGTGCACAGATGGGCAGAGACCAAGGGCATTGAGATTGAACACATCCAAGTGCCAGGTTCTGCACAGTGGCCACAGCAACCCCATGCAGTGCTACAGGCTGGGGTCAGAGCGGCTGGAGAGCAGCCAGGCAGAAAGGGACCTCGGGGTGCTGGTGGATAGTAGGCTGAACATGAGCCAGTGTTGTGCCCAGGTGGTCAAGAAGGCGAATGGCATCCTGGCCTGCATCAGGAACAGTGTGGCCAGCAGGAGCAGGGAGGTCATTCTGCCCCTGTACACTGCACTGGTTAGGCCACACCTCGAGTACTGTGTCCAGTTCTGGGCCCCTCAGTTTAGGAAAGATGTTGAGTTGCTGGAAGGTGTCCAGAGAAGGGCAAGAAAGCTGGGGAGGGGTCGGGAGCACAGCCCTGTGAGGAGAGGCTGAGGGAGCTGGGGTTGCTTAGCCTGGAGAAGAAGAGGCTCAGGAGAGACCTTCTTAGTATCAGAGTATCATAGTATCATTCAGGGTTGGAAGGGACCACAAGGATCATCTAGTTCCAACCCCCCTGCCATGGGCAGGGACACCCCACACTACATCAGGCTGGACTGAACCTCATCCAGCCTGGGCTTAAACACCCCCAGGGACGGGGCCTCGACCACCTCCCTGGACAACCCATTCCAGGGTCTCACCACACTCATGGTGAAAAACCTCCTCCTCACATCCAGCCTGAATCTCCCCATCTCCAGCTTCATTCCATTTCCCCTAGTCCTATCACTACCTGACATCCTCAGAAGTCCTTCCCCAGCCTTCCTGTAGGCCCCCTTCAGATACTGGAAGGCCACAATGAGGTCACCTCGGAGCCTTCTCTTCTGCAGACTGAACAGCCCCAACTCCCTCAGTCTGTCCTCATAGGAGAGGTGCTCCAGCCCTCGGATCATCCTCCTGGCCCTTCTCTGGACACGTTCCAGCACCTCCATATCCCTCTTGTAATAGGGGCTCCAGAACTGGACACAGTACTCCAGGTGGGGTCTCACCAGGGCTGAGCAGAGGGGGAGGATCACCTCCCTCGACCTGCTAGCCACACTTCTCCTGATGCAGCCCAGGATCTGATTGGCTTTGCGGGCTGCAAGAGCACATTGAGAGCTCATGTTGAGCTTTTTGTCCACCAGCCCCCCCAAGTCTCTCTCCTCAGGGCTACTTTCCAGCCAGTCACTGCCCAGCCTGGATTTGTGCCTGGGATTGCCTCGACCCAGATGCAGGACCCTGCACTTGCTCTTATTGAACTTCATGAGGTTGGCTTGTGCCCACCTCTCCAGCCTGTCCAGGTCCCTCTGGATGGCCTCCCTTCCCTCCAGCGTGTCTGCTGCACCACACAGCTTGGTGTCATCAGCAAACTTGCTGAGGGTGCACTCAATGCCACCGTCCATGGCACCCACAAAGATGTTGAACAAGCCAGGTCCCAGGACTGATCCCTGAGGGACTCCACTTGTCCCTGGCCTCCACTGGGACATGGATCCATTGACAGCCACTCTTTGGGTGTGGCTATCAATCCAGTTCTTTATCCATCTAGTGGTCCACCCATCAAACCCATGTGTCACCAGTTTGGAGACCGGGATGTGGTGCGGGACAGTGTCGAAGGTTTTGCTCAGGTCCAGGTAGATGACATCAGTTGCTCGCCCCTCATCTATTAATTTTGTCACCTGCTCATAGAAGGCAACCAGGTTGGTCAGGCAGGATTTGCCCTTGGCAAAGCCATGCTGACTGTTCCCAATCACCTCTTCACTATTCTTCTGAGCCAGTAGTGACTCCAGGAGGATCTGCTCCAAGATCTTTCCAGGCACAGAGGTGAGACTGACTGGCCTGGAGTTCCCTGGTTCCTCCTTCTTACCCTTTTTGAAGATGGGGGCAATGTTTCCCCTTTTCCAGTCTGTGGGGACTTCACCAGATTGCCATGACTTTTGAAATATAATGGAGAGGGGTTTAGCAACCTCATCTGCCAGTTCTCTCAGTACCCGTGGGTGTATCCCGTCGGGTCCCATGGACTTGAACACTTTCAGGTTCTTCAGATGATCACGAACCTGATCTGCACTTACAATGGGCAGTTCTTCCTCCCCAACCCTCTCATTGTCTTCCATAACATCAGGAGTGTGGCTAGAGGCCCTTGCAGTGAAGACTGAGGTAAAGAAGTTATTAAGTACCTCAGCCTTTTCCTCATCACTTGTGACCATGTCACTAGTTTCCTTTCTGAGGGGGCCCACACCTTCCCTAGTCTTCTTCTTCCCATTAATATACCTGTAGAAGTTCTTAGTGTTCCCTTTAATCTCCCTGGCTAGATTCAATTCAAACTCTGCTTTGGCTTTCCTAACCAGGACTCTTGCTGCTCGGGCAGCTTCCTTATATTCCCCCTGTTCTACCTGTCCTTCTCTCCACTTCCTGTAGAGCTTTCTTTTAAGTAATAGTGTGTCCAGTAACTCCTTGCCCATCCAGGCAGGCCTCCTAGCATTCTTACCTGCTTTTCTCTTTGTCGATATACAGAGCTCCTGGACACAGAGGAGGTGGTCCTTCTTGCTGTCTACAACACCCTGAAGGGAGGTTGTAGCCAGGTGGGGGTTGGTCTCTTCTCCCAGGCAGCCAGCAGCAGAACAAGAGGACACAGTCTCAAGCTGTGCCAGGGGATTTGTCTGCTGGATGTTAGGAAGAAGTTCTTCATAGAGAGAGTGATTGAAATTGGAATGTGTTGCCCAGGGAGGTGGTGGAGTCACCATCATTGGAGGTGTTTAGGAAGAGCTGGGTGAGGCACTTGGTGCCATGGTTTAGTTGGTTGGGTGGTATTGGATGATAGGTTGGAGTCGATGATCTCAACGGTCTCTTCCTACCATGTTTATTCTATTCTATTCTATTCTATTCTATTCTATTCTATTCTATTCTATTCTATTCTATTCTATTCTATTCTATTCTATTCTATTCTATTCTTCACCCTGGTAAACCTTCATCCAGGTGTTTACCCTGTCCACATCTCACTGGATGGCAACAGAGCTTTTCAGTGTGTCAGTCACTTCCCCATATTTTTGTCATCAGCAAACTTGCTAAGGGTACACAGAATTCCATCATCCAGATTACTGATGAAGATATTGAACAAAAGTGGACCCAGTGGACACTGATCCCTGGGGAAGACCACTGGCCACAGGCTTCCAGCTGGGCTCTGTGCCACTGGTCAGGACTCTCTGAACTTTGCTGTTCAGCCAGTTACCAATGCACCTCATGACCCAATCATCTAACCCAACTTTTCTTAACTATGCAGATGCTGTTGAAGATGGTATCAAAAGCTTTACCGGCGTCAAGATAGATGATATCCACTGTTCTCCCTTCAGCTGTCCATTTGGTCCTGCCTTTGTAGAAGGCTATCAGACTAGTCAAGCAAGATTTCCCCTTAGTGAATTCGTGATAACTCTCTTTGCTTTCATGATAATCCTCTCTTTGTTTTCTCTATGTTGCCTTGCCAGGGATGGAGATGAGGCTGAGCACTCTGTAATTGCCTGGGTCTTCCTTCTTGCCAGTTTTGAAGGCTTGAGTGACACTGCCCCTCTTCCAGTCCTCAGCCACCTCCCCTGTTCTCCATGATCTTTCAGAAATGGTGGAGCATTGTGCAGCAACATCAGCCAGCTCCCTCAGCACTCAAGGATGTACCTCATCAGGGACCATCCACTGCTCTCTCCTCTTCTACTCAGCTGGTCACTGTGGCTGCTCCTCATGAAGCCTGTTCTCCAGGTGCTTCACCAGCTTCATTATTTTCTCTAGACCCACTCCAACACCCAAATGCTTTGTTTTGTTGTTTGCTTGTTTGGATTTTTTGGAGTTTGGGGGTGGGTGTTTGGTTGGTTGGTTGGTTTTTGGTTTCTGTGTTTTTTTGTAGTGAGGACCCCAAAACTGAACACAGTACTCACAGTGTGGCCTTAACAGTGATGAAGACAGGGAAGCAATCCCTTCCCTGGTCCTGCTGATCCCACTGTTCCTGATGCAGGACAGGTTGTTGCTGGCTGCCTTGGCCGCCTGGGCACACTGATGGCTGTGTTCAGCCAGCTGTCAATCAACAGCCCCAGGTCTTTGCTGGGCAGCTTTCCAGTCACTCTCTCCTAAGCCTACAGCACTGCATGGAATTGCTGTGACCCAATTGAAGGACCTGGCAATTGGCCTGGTTGAGAAGCCAGTGAAGTAAAAAGCACATCCATCTGGGAGGCTGTTTGTGGCCCATCCCCTTTCCTGGAACTGACTTGTTTATCTGGGCCTGGATTCAGGTTTCCCAAGAGCAGCCAGCATGCCACCTACATGGGTGCAATACTCACAATTCACACTGTTGCTTAATTAATAAAGTAATGAAATTAGGAAGCAGTGAGACAACTAGGTGGCTAGTGTAATAGATACAGTGTGTGTTTTGAAGCTCTATCAATGAATGTCCTCTCCAGCCACTGTGTGAGATATTCATTACTTCACAGGTTGTTTTCAGCAATGAATACATGTGAGAATGTTATGATTGGCTTTTAAACATTTCATGAGCCAAAAGAGCAGCCCACAACCAAAACCCCCATCCATCTTAAATGATTTGCTCTCTTCCATTATTTCCTATAAAAAGCTTTAGGGAGATGGGGAACCACACCTTTTTTGTGTAACAATTATTTTAGGACATGGCTGTTAGGTTAATGAATAATGAAAATTTAAGAGAAAATCAGATAAAATAGGGAGATAAACTGTGTCAAATTATTTGTGGCAACCAGAATTACATTATTCTGATCAAGAAACAACCAAACATGTAGTGCAATATGTTTCTCAAACTCACTCCTACACCCCTGTTGAAGTGTCCATGTCAGGCTGTGCTTCTCAGCCTGGATTTGGTGCTCCAGCAAATGATGACTGACATTTACACAGTACCTTTCACCTCCAAATCCCAGAGTACCTAACAGATTGTTCAAACTGATTGCAAACTCTGGGGCAGGTTCTGCCCTCTGATGTATCCAGGTATAGGAAAGGACCCTGTCTTGGTAGCCTGGCTTAATCTCAAGGACATAAGTGCAACTCCACTGGCTCAGGCACTTCTTATTCAAGGATGATTTTACCAGTCTGCAAAACTCCACCAATTGCATTACTATTCACTGCTGCACTGTGAGTATGCAGATTGCAGACAGTCACCCACATTCACAGCAAAAAAGCAACAATGATGGTACTTTTGGCAGGTTATTGAGTAAATAGTATTGATCGGCTCAACAATAAACCTAGTCCTAACAGCTATAAAAATTACAGAGAAGATTGATGGATTATGACTGGTCTTTTCAATACCTTGGTCCAGTTTAATCTCAAAAGATAAGGTCCATCATCCTGAAGACTGACAAGTGCTAAAACTCCCACTTCCACTATGGAGCTGTCAGAATCATGTTCAACCCTGCTTTTCTGTGAAGTTGTTAGCACTGTAGAATACGAAGAAGTCCTATTGAGAATTGTGAGATTTATACTGTATCGTATTGCAGACAACCTAATCTAGCCTTTCTTTCTGCATGCCTGTAACAGTTTGCCCAAAAACTGACCTTACGCATCTAAGCATTAATATCATAGTATCATAGTATCATTGGTGTCAGGCAGTCTGATAGAAGCAAGCTTCCATTGGAGCACGGGCGGCTCACACAACAGTGAACGAGATACAGCTAGATGTGTCAGTGAAGATACAATCATTTTCCATGAGCATTTGTAGGCATCAGGGCCTAGATTCTCCATCTTCCACACATCTGCAGGAGCAATTCACCTACATCCCAGAGCCGCATCGGTGATATCTATCTCCCTGTGTTTTTGTCCACTGAAATGATACCTAGGCTAGCACTCAACAAAATGTGTGCTCTAAGAAGAGGGTGATAAATAAGACTGAAAAACATACTCCTAGCTGGTCCAACAGAAGAAGTACTATCAGATAGTGGTCTTCCAGACTTGTTCTTGGAGGGAGTACTTATCATTCATTGCAAGTCCTCATCAGGGATGTATGAGTGAATACTTCCCTCATAATGTTCAACACACACATTGACTATTGCTAATCACCATTGCTTTACATGTGACAACAATTGCTGTCCTCCTTATCCCGATCACTGGGAGATAAACAGCTCATCTGTAACCACACTCATTTGCAATTGCTTGCTGCCTTCAAGCAGCCATGAAGCTGGGGTTCAACTGGCCAGCTGTGTGTTTTAATCACATTGCATGTAAATCTCCCCCTAAGATTTAAAAAAGAAAAGGCAGTAAGACCAAGGGATCAAGTACAAAGGGCAAAAGAACCTTAGCAGCTAAGGACAGATGGTCCTTAAGCCTCTTTACGTGGCTGCCCATTTACCCTCACATACTGCCACTTAATAACTTTGAGGGAGGAATAGTTAACAGAAACAAGTGATTAATTAGCAGGTCAAAGAACACTTCCACTTTGTTCCTTTTCTATTCTATGTACCTGAGACAAGATTAAATCAAATAAGAGCTCAGAGAACAAGACTTCCAAGGGAAGCTGCTAATCACAGTTCCTGTACTTGGTATTCACACAGTGCTCTCAAACTCTATAAAAATAATATTTGGGTGAAATGATTGCAACAAGCCAAGCAATCTCTTGTAAAAACAGGGGCTCCTGGCGATCTTTCCAAGGAGCTTTCACTCTTTGAATTGGAAAGGCCTTATTGAGCCTGGAGTCCCAGACCTCTAGCAAGAGAAAAAAAAAAGATCTTGCCAGAAACATATGTATTATATTTGACAGAGAGGAATGTTAGCCCAATATCACATGAACATGTACCCTGGAATCAAGCTAATTGATCCACAGCATTTGCCAACAGACACTGTCCTCTGCTCTATTAACATGCGCCACCCTCTTAATGAAACATTGGATTTACAGATCTTGCTCTCATTCTGTGACAGATTGTCTTCTAATATTGAAAATGTTGCTGCACTTGCCTGTAATATAAGAGTATTCTTTTCTTTCTTTTTGGATTGAACTCCTTATCCATACCTTAGCTCAGACCACACAGGGAACACATTCCTACTGGTGCTCTAGTGCCCCTTTGTACTTACAGACATGAGGGAAGTACTGGAAGAGCAGTGCTGATGCTGGATGCAGAAACTGACATACCCATGAGTCCGAAATGTTTCTTGAATCATCTGCAATTGCCTGTTCCCCAGACACACGATTCCACAGTGACTTCATGTCTGTGGCCATACAAATCACAGAAATCCTGTACTCAGACACACTTGGAAATTTAAATCTTGATCCAAAACCAAGTGATGTGGTTTGGGACCAGACTTAGGTTTTATGAAATTTGGGCACTGAAGACAGCTACTGCCAGAGTAAACATGGGAAGTGGTTGAGAATGAGAACAGAAGCCAGGTTCCTTTGGACTTGGCTGCAAATCCAGCTTAGGGCCAAGTTCACTGGGGAACTTAGGGTCTCGTGGGGGCTGGAGTGCACTTCCACACCACGTTGATGTACAAGCACTTGAGCTGAAGAATTGTGAAGCTTGTTCAGTCTTGAAACTCCAACCCAACAAACAAGGCACTGAAAAGATGGGCTCAAGCAAACACACAGCTTTAGATAAGCTCTGGAAGAACTCAAGACAGCACTGTTCATTCATTGGAAGAAGAGGAGGTTCTTCTCATGCACCTCTTGACACTTCAGAATCCTGGACTGAGGCCAAAAGTATGAACTACCTGTGAGAATCATAGAAGGTGGTGCTTGTGAGCCAGGTTAAGGTTGGGGATTATTTTCTGTCTCTGTCACAGATTCACTGTCAGATATGAATAAATCCAACAGAGATTACCCAGCTCTGTGGATGTAGTCTGCCTGGACTTCAGCAAGGCCTTTGACACCACCCCTCACAGCAAACTCCTGGCCATGCTGTCAGCCCATGGCTTGAACAGCAGCACTTTGAGCTGGGTTAGGAACTGGTTGGAGGCTGAACCCAGAGAGTGGTGGTGAATGCTGCCACATCCAGCTGGCAGCCAGGAACTAGTGGTGCCCCAGGGATCAGTACTGGGCCCCATCCTGTTCAATACCATTATTGATGATCTGGATAAGGGGATTGAGTCCATCGTCAGTAAATTTGCAGATGACACCAAGGTGGGGAAAGAGTTGATCTGTTAGAGGGTGGAAGAGCTCTGCAGAGGGACCTTGACAGGGTGCACAGATGGGCAGAGACCAAGGGCATTGAGATTGAACACATCCAAGTACCAGGTTCCACATATTGATGACAACAACCCCATGCAGTGCTACAGGCTGGAGTCAGAGTGGCTGAGAGCAGCCAGGCAGAAAGGGACCTGGGGGTACTGGTTAAGAGTAGGCTGAACATGAGCCTGCAGTGTGCCCAGGTGGTCAAGAAGGCAAATGGCATCCTGGCCTGCATCAGGAATAGTGTGGCCAGCAGGAGTAAGGAAGTCATTGTGCCCTGTGCTCAGCACTGGTTAGGCCACACCTTGAGTCCTGTGTCCAGTTCTGGGTCCCTCAGTTTAAGAAAGATGTTGACTTGCTGGAAGGTGTCCAGAGAAGGGCAAGAAAGCTGGGGAGGGGTCTGGAGCACAGCCCTGGGAGGAGAGGCTGAAGGAGCTGGGGTTGCTTAGCCTGGAGAAGAGGAAGCTCAGGAGAGACCTTCTTGCTGTCTACAACTCCCTGAAGGGAGGTTGTAGACAGGTGGGGGTTGGTCTCTTCTCCCAGGCAGCCAGCACCAGAACAAGAGGACACAGTCTCAAGCTGTGCCAGAGGAGGTTTAGACTGGATGTTGGGAAGAAATTCTTCATAGAGAAAGAGATTGGCCGTTGAGATATGCTGCCCAGGGAGGTGGTGGAGTCACCATCACTGGAGGTGTTCAAAAATGCCTGGATGTGGCACCTGAATCCATGGTTTAGTTAGTCATGAGGTGTTGGGTGATAGGTTGGACTTGATGACCTCTGAGGTCTTTTGTCTCCTGATTGATTCTGTGATTCTGTTTATGTTTCATCTAGAAATAATATAGTTATCTGACAATATGCTTCTCCAAGGTTCATGAGACTTATGTCCCATCACCAATACATGGAGAAAAACTCCCAGATTAACTTACACTGAGAGTCTCACATCCTCAAAATTATGCTTTAGTAGCTTGGTGTTTCCTTTTTATTTGATTTTTTTCCTCCTTGTTTTGTTGGTATTTTCTCTCAGAGTTCACTTAGTAAATTAAATCTCAAATGGCCTTAGAGTTTAGCAGTATAAAGAACTAAATCATGTTCAAGATACCAATCATACTGAGGCAGATCCTCAGTCTAATCAAGCTGTCCTGAAGATGCATTTTGAATTTGATGTGCCATGATAAAGGTGTCATGAAACATAACCTAGACTTCAATCAGGAAACATGGCACTTGGCAGTAGTCCACAAGATTTCTTTTATTTGGCTTTCTCAAGTCACTTTGCTTTTTAACATATCTGTTTGGTTCCAGACTAATCCAGATTTCCTGCCTGGAGAGGAGAATTTGGCATCTAGTGTCCCAGCAAGGACAGCAGCAAGGAATTTTGTAGCATTGTTGCTGTTGTTTCATAGCATCATGCTTTTGAATGTCTGAAGAAGACTGGAAGTAATTCTGGAGAACAGCAAGCTAAAGTTTCACCAGATAGCTGTGATAATGTTATCAAGCTCTAATTGGCTCCGCAGATGAAAATGTAATTAGCGCCAAGAACCTGCTGGCTGCTGATAAGCTGAGGTTGCCAACAAACCCAAATGTTTGAGGAAACCTTGTAAGAGGGGTGCCAGAGATATCAGTCATTAGAGAATGACAAAATGGAGAATGGGACAAATATCTGTGCTGAGTAAAGCACAACAGAAGGACTCACAGTGCACAGAATCACTCTTCTGACCAGGTCTAACTTTTAGCACCAGCAGGCGAGTTGTGCTTGGCAGAAAAACAGACGCAAGATTGGTATCAGCTCTAGAAGTGTCCTCACTGCTGAACTGTTCCACACCAAGCAGAAGCATTGGTAGGCTAGAATGACATCATCTTGCCTGAGGGAGCTCTATAAAACCTCCCTGATTTTGTGGCTCTCAGCAGTATGTATTGGGAAAACTGCATAAGATGAAGACTTTCCCATCATCAATGAAACTTCAGGTCTTCCAGATCCAGCAGGAGCTGCAGTTTGTAATGTTTTCCACAGCCTTTTACTCACTCTGCTTCCACACCAGAGGCCAGCAGAAATCATAACAAGAAAAGACAAGACATCATCCAGAGAAGGAATTCCTTCCTACATAATACCCCTGTTCATCACATATAAAGCATGCCACAGACTGAGGTCTTCTCTCTACTATGGGTGGTACAGCTCTGGGTTTTTTTTTTTCCATTACTTTTGCATTTGTCAGATCTCCAAATTGTACATTTTGCCTGCAGCTGTTGCTTTGCAACACAGCAGCTCTGACTCCAAGTAATCACAGCTGGCACATCTCTTTGAGCTCAATTGGTGAAAGACAGAGTAAATGACAGGTTGCTTCAATGCAGCTCTTAGCAAGAACTTATGGAGATTATTATGAAGGAGCTGGAAATACATCACTGGGTTCTGCTCATGGAGCTGACAACCGAGCGATAGCTTTCTCTGATAACTTTTAATCACTGTGTTTTCTATTTATGCAAATTGCAATAATACCCTTGGCGCTCTGGATTTCTGCAGCATTCAGGCTTGTGGCAGTGACATAAAGATTCAGAGCTGGATGCTCACCTGCCACCAACTTGATCCCCCACCGAAGACGCATTTCGCTTGTCAGTGACACAGACAATTCATGTAGTGTCATCAGAGCCTGCATTCAGAAACAAGCATCCCACAAAACACCACTTTGGGAGATTTCATCCTCATTTCATTGTGGTTTAGGATTTGCCTGCACTGTAAATTGCATGTAAGACTTTGTTTAAATAAATAAATAAATAAATAAATAAATAAATAAATAGAAAGCATAAGGCACAATGGTCTAATCTATCCTGTGCCCAGCCTTACACTAGTAATTTGCTGTGAGGGATGGGGCAGAGACCGTCAGAAGTACTCCACATAACTATGAATCTATGTATCTGGATGGGCATGTGAAACCCAAGCACTTTTGAAAGAGAGCTTCACCAGTTTTGTTCTTACTAGGTGATACGACAGGGTTTAGATGTCTGAACTACCACACTGGCTTTTGAAAGAGGATTAAGACCCTTGAGTCATGTAGGTAGTTTTGAAAATGCCATCAGGGACCTTTGCACAGACACAGAGCTTGGTGGATATCATTACCTGGTACAATATCTTTTCATGAGTGACATGGAAAGTACTTATTTATTCCACTCTGGCTCCATCATGGGATTAGTCCTTACATTACTGTAACCAGTGGTTTGTCCAGTTCAGTCTTCCATCAGTTTCTTGAAAGATGATTTAATAGTCCAAGGGACTATAATGCTGTCGGTAGCTGTGTTGCTATTAGATCATACTTGTCACTAATTGAGACTTAGTACATCCCCTTGCCTAAAAGAATGTATTGTGGGTAATTTTATCTTGATATTCAATCTAAACTTTCCATCTCATTGCTCTCAGCCTTACCCATTTCAGCCACCCTAAATGATTACTGTCTATTTTCACATATGATAAAGATGGGGACAGTTATCATATTCCACCTTCTGCTCCTCTGGCTGTAATTAGGCCAAGGTGTAAAGTGAGCTGGATCACTCAAAGTCACAGGCTTGGCCTAAAAGAGAAGATTAAAAGGGGAAGGCGAGCACTATTGAGGCAGAAGGCAGTGCTAGTGATGACCTGGACTTTGAGTAAAAGTGAATCTAGCATTTGTAATGCAGTTTATTTTAGTCTGCTCTATTGCTTTCAGTTATGTGCCTCTTTTTCTTAAGTAGTTATCTGAACTAAGGTGAGTATATCCAGCATTGAGGATATCTGTTCGGCCCAGACTTTGCAGGGTTTTGGGAAACATGGTACAAACTGAATTTTTCTGATGTAGCACAAGAGCTGTCAGTGTTAGCAGAGTTACAGGGATAAACATGACAAATTTAAGTCAAGGTCAGCATTCAAGCATACCTTTCAAGATTTACACTAAGCACCCAATTAAGCTTCACAGGTCTGATTCACTCTGGTTTGAAAACAGTGGCATGCAGGAGATTTATTGGACCATCTCTCAGACATGAGCACAACTGCCTAAATCAGCACAGTGCCAGTACTGAGTGAGATTCATTAAACTTTAGCAAAAAGGCAGAGTTAGAACAGACATTTACAGACTAAGCCCCCCAAAAGAAGGTGCATTTCAGAGCTCGGTTTTGTTATCTATATAAAAACCTTGCTGGGATCTGAGATGCCCCAGAGTATCCCATCATGTTCTGAAGAGCTGTTGCAGAGGGGCAGAAGTCCTGTGCCATACGCTTCAAGCCTCTGGAGATATTCAGACACCCTCTGGCATATTAAAGAGCATTTGAGATCCCTGTGTGGATAACTGAATAGGAATCAATGTCATACTACTTTTACAATAATAAATGTACAGTCTGAACTCCATGCAGCTCTCTTCACTGGACTTCTGATGTGTGGTGGCAGGGGCTTTGCAAACAGAACAGAAGGGTCTTACAGGCAACGGGTATAGTGCTATTTCCGCTCTAAATCAGAAAACAGAATCATAGAATAATTTAGGTTGGAAAAAGCCTTTAAGATCATCTAATCCAACAACTAACCTAGTATTGCCAAGTCCACCACTAAACCATATCACTAAGCACATCTACACATCTTTCAAAAAATTCCAGGGATGGTGACTCAAACACTTCCCTGGGCAGCTTGTTGCAGTGCCCGTGCCCCACGACCTTTTAAGCAAAGAATTTTTTCTGTGTCCAATCTAAACCTCCCATGACACAACTTGGGGCTGTTTCCTCTTATCATAATGCTTCTTTCTTAGGAAAAGAGGCTAATCATCACCTTAATACAATCTCCTCGCAGGTAGCAGGGGAGAGTGGAAAAGTCTCCCCTGCCACTCCAAATGTCTTGGTCCTGGATGGTGTGAGGAAGGAAAGAAGATGTTGGTATGTGACACAGGAATGTCCCAACTTCTCTGGACTAGGAAAAACTGTTGAAGAACTCCAGCACAGTGGGGTTTTTGACTGATTCACAGTGATAGATAAATCACACAGGATGGGAGATAACCTGGAGGCTGACTGCTCAAAACTCACCAGCTCAGTGAATAACAATGTTCTTTTTGCCTTTGTAACCTTAATCCTGCCCTTTAGACATCTGAGCTCCCAATGGCTTTCACCAAACAAGTACACATTGTAGTCCTAAGTCCCGCCGCTTCTCTTCTCTGCCGCTGAAGGTCATAACATGTTCTGACAGAGCACGTTGAGAAACAAGGATATCAGTGTCAGATGCAACAAATATCTCATCAGTAAATCAAAGATTAAACATTCCTAATATTTTGTATGTGAGAATGATTACTGCCACAGTCCAGAGCCACAATGGTCCCTTGGGAATCAACAGAGAAACACAACTGAAAAAATGGAAATTACTAGAGAAATCCAATGACATTTTGTCAAGTTTGAAATCGTGGTCCACTCATCAGCAACTTGGGACAATCAGGAAAAGGCTCCAGGGTTAGAACAAAGTCTTTTTTCGTGAGACATCTGCACTCATAGGAAATCCCGCCCTTCTTTCTACAACATCAGACCACACAGTGTCATATATTTGTCACTTCCAGGATGGATTACTGTAGTTCCTAGCACATGGTGATGAATGACAAAACAATGTACAGGGCGTAGCTGACACAAACCACTTCTCCCCACTTCCTGCAGAGGTGAAGCCTATGTACCAGACCCTTCATTCGAGTTTTCAATGAGAGTTTAACACCTTGATCCTAGTTAGATCCTGGTGACGTTTTGTAGACTAATGTGTCCTTCTCCCTCCTTCCAAAAAAGCCTGAGAAATTAAATAATCTGTTGAAACTATGTGTGAATTAATATTTCACTCATCCAATTGCTTTGATTACCTTGGGCAAAAGAAACCTCTCTTTTAGTAAAAAATGTGTTCTTTTCACATTCTCATATTTATATAAAATTAAGAAATTATAACAAAAAGAAGCAGATTGAACTCAACCTTCTTTGTTTTTTTTCTGTATGTGTGTGTTGTTTTTTGGTTTTGTCACAGTTTACCATTCTGGTGGGAAAAAGAGAAAGAAAAAAAACAGCTGAATAATCTCAAATGAAAACATTCATATTGTTTTTGAGAGCTTTGGCTAGCAGATCAAGAAGCTGATTGCTCACAAAGCTGTAATCCAAACATAGAACACAAATATTTCATTAAAACCAGATACATAAAGACAAACTTCCAAGTTTTTAACATTTTATAGTGCATAATTCCAAGGAAGTCTAAGTTACACACACACGCACACAAATCATCCTATTTTTCTTCTTCACATATCTGAGCAATGAAATGCCTCTCATAAAATATGAAAGGGAGACCTATTATGGAACAAGAGCTCTGCTTACCCTAGTGTGGTTTTTAAGCAGACAGCAGATCAGTTCAAAGAATCTCAGTTTTGGACTCTGTACTGGGACCAACTTCATTTAGCTAGGATGCTGATGTGTATTCACTCAAATGAAGGAGGTTTTAACGTAAGAAAAACACATTTGTACATCTAGGACTAGTTCTTGATTCTCATACAGGATCTTTCTTCAGGATTGTGCATTCTTTGGACCAGAGAATGCAGAGCTACTGGGCAAGAAATATCTCCTCCCTCCCCTTGGAAGGTCAGGTACAGCTGCCACGAGTGTTGCCACAGATGAAGGCCACATCTGGTAGCCAAACATTGTGACAAAGGACTTGAGAGCAGTTCTGTGACCTGCTAAAGAGACTTTGCCTAGAGGTCATCCAGTGCTAAATCACAACTTGCTCTAAGCTGGCCATACTATGGCAGGGGAAGTTTTTTTGTGGTTTGTTTGTTGCATTGGGGTTTTTCAATTGTTTTGTTTTGTGGTGTTTTTTCTCTTTCCTTGGTCCTGTTTGTGTTTGCCCAAGAGGTTTCAAACCTGTTCTCTCAGATTTGGTGCTTACTGCATGGGCTGTTTCAGTGGGTGGCAGAGGTGATAGTGGTAATCTCTTACAGTCCCTCTGAGCCCTATTTTTCTGTGACTCCAGCACACTCCACACTGAGCTTGTATGGAAACTGCTTGGAGATAACTGAAGCAGGGAGCAGTTTGTCATGCTAAGAGCATGACACCACAGTGCTGGAAGTGGCTCCAGCTGCTGGCAGCCTTTGCAGAGGTGTTACTTCAGACTTCATCTCTGAGAGGTCCTTTTATTTTCGCCCCTGGGCTCTCACATTCTCCTGATGAGTTTGCCTGAGGAGCACTCCTGTGCTCTGTTCATACCACATGCAAGCCTGTCACTGGCCAGCTGAAAGCTCTTGGCATCAACTATTATAAGGCATGCTCTTTGTTCCAGAGTCCACTGCTGCAATTGCTCCTGTTTTTGCCAGGATGGTGACTGACATGTGAATGCCCCAGCTCTCTGCAAGGCACAAAAAAGAAATCAAGGCACTCTTCTGAGGGGTCTCTGGCCCTGAATTTTGCCATCAGTGCTGCACCAAGTGTTGTATTTTCCTGAATGGCTGCAAGGAACCCAGCACTACCACTAGTTTCTGAGCTTTCTGAGAAGCATATTAGATTGTGCCTCGGAGAAGGATTCCTACTGCTGGCTGCTGAACTTGTTAGTTTTTGCTGGGGTTTTTGATTGGTTTGGTTGGGTTGGGTTTGTTTGTTTGTGGGCTTTTATTCGTGGGAAAGATTCTTGAAAGGATTTCTGTGTTAAGAAATGGCTGCAGCTGGACTTCCAGCACCTAAAATTAATTATAATAGAAATAAATGCTGCCACTCTAGCCATATGACACAGCAAGCTTAGGATAGAACGTCTAAGGATTTGACCTTAGATTCCTCTCTTTAGCAGACTCGAGGCACTGACCAAAGTCATCCCCATGGGTTTTGCATAAGATTCCCTGTTTCTTTTCAGGATTCTCACCCTCTCCCCACCAAACTTTGTATGAATGCAGTGCTCTCCCAGATAGATAGATGTGCCTGTGTTTGAAAGAATCTCCATCAGGAGCATGTGCTTGCACATGCTCTGATGAATTAGCACTTTCCTGTTCCTTTGGTCTCAATGGGAACTGCATTAAAAACAGTTTCTATAATATATTGGTTGACCTAATCCACATACCTGATTAGACAAGGAGTGAGCACTTTAATTCTTTAAGAGACATCCACTGAATATCTGAACTATCCTAAAAAGCATTTTGGAGACCACACAGGCCTTAACAAGTTTCATGGGCCAAGTTCTTCTATTTTTGACATGCCTGGCCCTTTTTTTAATATCCTTTGCCAAACCCCACTACTCATCTAGAATACCTTCATTTCCACAGGATGTATAATCAATATTTCAGGTACTACAGGGGAAAATAGGGGAAGTTTAGGCTCGAGGTGAGGAGAAAGTTCTTCCCAGAGAGAGTCATTCGTCATTGGAATGTGCTGCCCAGGGAGGTGGTGGAGTCACCATCCCTGGAGGTGTTCAAGAGGGGATTGGATGTGACACTCGATGCCATGGTCTAGTCATGAGGTCTGTGATGACAGGTTGGACTTGATGATCCTTGAGGTCTCTTCCAACCTTGGTGATTCTGTGATTCTGGAACTGTGTTTAAGTTCATGGGGTCATTACTGAAGCAAGGTCTGATTTGGTATAGACAAGGGCTCAGCACTGGTTTTGCCAGTTTTTTGAAATGAAACCTGTGATGACCATGTACAATTGTTTTAAGCCATCTCTGGATTATATTGATCATAAATCGTCTGTTGTGTCAACTTTTTGAAGGCACAATTCACCTCTCAAATACAAAGGAGGCAACACCATACAGACAAAGATAAAACAAATCCCACGTAACAGCCAGCCACTACATTAACTCCTTCTTCTTCACACCTCAAGCATTGTGGTCAGCCCTGGGCCCCTCAATACAAGAATGCCACTGAGGTGCTGGAGAGTGCCCAGAGAAGGGCAGTGAGGCTGGAGAAGGGCCTGGAGCTCATGGCCTGCGATGAGCATCTGAGCCTGCGCAGTCTGGAGAAGAGGAGCCTGAGGGGAGACCTCATCACTCTTTACTTGAAGGGGGGCTGAAGCAAGAAGGGAGCCAGCCTCTTCTCCTTGGTGTCAAGTGACAGGATTAGAGGAAATGGTATCAAGCTGCACCAGGGGAGGTTCAAGCTGGATGTTAGGAAGTATTTCTTCAATGAAAGGGTTATCAAACCTTGGAATGATCTGCCCAGGGCAGTGGTGGACTCACCGTTCCTGGAGGTGCTTAAGCAGTGTGTGAACCTGGCTCCCCTTATGGCTTGTTTTGGTTTAAGCAGAACAGCAGCCAAAGCAGGCAGAAAGGATGGAACTAGTCATACCATATAAGAGGGCCAATGGCATCCTGGCCTGCATCAGGAACAGTGTGGCCAGCATGGAGCAGGGAGGTGATTCTGCCCCTGTAATCTGCACTGGTTAGGCCACACCTTGAGTCCTGTGTCCAGTTATGGGTCCCTCAGTTTAGGAAGGATGTTGACTTGCTGGAGCATGTCCAGAGAAGGGCAACAAAGTTGGTGAGGGGTTTGGAACACAAGCCCTACGAGGAGAGGTTGAGGGAGCTGGGGTTGCTTAGCCTGGAGAGAAGGAAGCTCAGGAGTGACCTTACTGCTCTCTACAACTACCTGAAGGGAGGTTGTAGACAGGCAGAGGTTGGTCTCTTCTCCCAGGCAGCCACCACCAGAACAAGAGGACATAGTCTCAAGCTGCACCAGGGGAGGTTTAGGCTGGATGTTAGGAAGAAGTTCTATACAGAGAGAGTGATTGCCCATTGGAATGGGCTGCCTGGGGAGGCGGTGGAGTCACCGTCACTGGAGGTGTTCAGGAGGAGACTTGATGGGGTGCTTGGTGCCATGGTTTAGCTGATTAGGTGGTGTTGGATTGGTTGATGGGTTGGACTTGATGATCTTGAAGGTCTCTTCCAACCTGGTCTATTCTATTCTATTCTATTCTATTCTATTCTATTCTATTCTATTCTATTCTATACATTGAACAGCCCATTGCAGGTCTTCAAGTTCGAAGTCTCCTGGAGAGAGCAGGAATTATGTGGTTGTACCTCCCCACCACAGCCTGCAGTAAACAGGAGAGCGAAACTGCAGATATACAACCTGTAGCCCACTTCACCCCACTCACCTGTTCTCTGCTTGGTCCCAGTACTTGGGGTTACCTGTGCCATTATATGAAGGACATGCTGGCATCTCAGCAGCAATTTGAAACATCTTTAAAACTGGCTCAATAGTTATGACACAGTCTTTGCTTTACTTCCGCTGGAATGAGTAGATCTTTGCAGACTGCTGTCAATCAGAAGGGAAACCTGCAATTTACATAGGACAATTTGTTCTATGTCAGCTTTCTAAGACTGAGCAAGGCAAGAATAATTTGGGAACAGAGGCTGTAATGGAGAGGGAAAAGAAAAAGGGGGAAAAGAAAGTATATTTATAGCTTGTTATATTTATAGTTTGCACTCACTACAAGTTTTCTGCCTATGTTATATAATGTATTTGAGATGCAGAATTTCATCAGAGTGAAAGAAAGTTTAAAATGTATCCTGCTATCTAAATTCCTTGCCGCTTAAGCCAGACAGAGATGGTGTAAACTTTGGAGCAAGGAAAACTTATCTGTGAGTTGAGTGAGGAAAGTCCAGTGTGGGCAAAACGGGAATTCAAGCCTTCCTACCCAGAGCTCACCTTGCAGCCTAGTGAAAACAGTTTTTGGTTGTTTGTAAGCCTCACCTCCTTGTGTGTAAAACAGGAGCACTGGAGTCCACTCAAGTCTCGCTGATTGTGAGTATAAATGTTTTTTTCCTGTGAGATTATGAGCTGCTCAGACCCTACTATAATCAAGGGTCAAATTAGCACCTATGACAGCCACATCCTGTTCTCAAGTGTTTTTTTGTTGTCAGTGACTTTTTAACATGCATGCATCTAGCCTGCACTTCACCCCAACAAACAGCAGTGCTGCACAAGCCTCTCTGCATCACATACGCTGCTGCGTGTGCACAATGCTATCCAGCAGCAACGAGAAATGCTTTGTCAGTTAGTATTGAAAAGTATAGTAACAGAAATAACTAAAGGAGTATCAGCACATGTAAATAAATCAGCCAACCCAACCCAACCCAACCCAAAGCAACAATCAAAGCCGCACAACCGTGTGTATGCATTGTGTCCCAGGAGCACACGCCAGGCTTTCGGTGCTGATGATTTCTTGTGACTTTCCCGTCCTTTGTTTTCCAAAACATCTAGAGCCTGAGCTGCAAGTCTGGAGGTTTAATCTTCCTCCCAGCCGAAACGAGGCACGAGCAGTGCAGAGACAGACTTCAGCCAGGAGACCAGCCGGCAGAGGGCGATGCCTCATGGTTATTCAAACAAAACCTCCGAAAACCACAAAAATTGGAGGCTGATGAGGACAAGATGCCATGGTGCAATAGGCAGCGGATTTCTGCAGTGGGGCAAATCCCACCGATGTCATCCCCAGGAATCCACATAATTTTGTGATTACCCCCAATATCAGATGAACTCCACAATAAGAAAGCATTGATAAATGAACAAATGTGGATTTAAAAGTTTCACTGCAGATTGTCCTGAGCACAGGGAATCAATCAGGCAACAGGTTTGCAGACTGTGTTTTGCCTGGGTTTTTAGCTTGTTTTGCCTGGTTTTCCCTCAGGTTGGGGAGTAAGGGTCATTCACACTGACACCTGATGCTGCTCCCTGTGACCTGGGGACATCAGCACCTTCTGAAATCAAGGCACCACAGGGGTGTTAGGAAATGACAAGAATGAAAAAGGAGAAAGGGCAGAGTTAGGTAAGCTCTGCTGCAGACCTGGCACTGATACATATAATTTGTTTTCTTCCAGGTGAGCTACTGCTTGCTGTGGTAGAGGCTTGAGAGTCCCACACTGACTAACCTAATGCCATCAACTGCTTGGCCTGGAAAGGTACTGTCCCCAGATAAGACTAAGAAGAATGTCAGAAGATTAATACCAGCAGTGATTTTGCTGAATATTGCACCCTGGCCATGTGGAGTCTTGTCGGTATCGTGCATGGGCTGGCAGAGGTTCATCCACACACACAGTGCCAAACAGCCTGAAGTATGTTTGCAAACTGTTATTCAGATAGCATTTCACACTGAAATGTGATACACCTTGTTCCTCTTGTTTCCATCTGCAAAAGGTTCAGGTGTCCCACAACAATGATAAATAATTTAAGCATATAGAGCATCCATGTGTCAAGTTTTGCAAAGTGCTGGGAGGAAAGGAACAGCTAAGATGACTCATGTCTTGGATAAAGATGGTGCACAGAACTAACATTCTCCCCATGGATATTGCCCATGGCCCTGTGAAGGATTTTACACATTACTAATAGCATGTGAACACATTAATTTATTTCCTCCCAATATTTTCAGCAGCAATGTCAGCTCACCTGTGAAATGCACCCTCTGCCTGCTGCTGTTATCTCATGCTCTGTTTTTCTTATGGCGCGACTGGCCCAGCCAAGTGACGTTGGGCACAGGGGAAAGACATTCTCATACCCTCTGGAGGTTGTCGAGGGAAGATGGAGTATGCTGCATGTTTTAATAAAGCCAAGTCATTCTGTACTACTGGATGAGAAAAATTTGTTAGCCTCTCTGTGGGATTGAGAACATACTTGGACAAGAGAAATGTATTTCTGATCAAATTAACATTATCCATGCCTGAAAAAACCAGCCCATTAAAATACAATGGCAGAACCATACCAGAATAGCCAACTGTGTGTTGCAGTACTGATCTGGAAGATGAGGTTCAGGTATATGCTCTGACTTGGACAGGTTGGAAATGGAAGGGACGGTGTTACCCTCCCTGAGTGGAATCTTACCACAAAGGCAAGGTTCTCTCCCTTTCTGTGACATGAAGTCTGTCTTGGACTGCAGAAATTTTCTGAGCCACATCCAGTCAAACCTCTAGTGTCAATGGTTTAACAATTTGTTAGGAAAAGTCATGATTTGCCTTCACCTTATGGCACTGGATGGCTGCAGTAGGATCTTGCTTGGTACTGTATGGCACCTTTCATGAGAACTGCACTGAGTGTGCACTGCTATCAACGTTCAAGAGAAACACGCAGGATTTTTTCCAAAACTTATTTTCAAGGGTTGCCAAGACAGAAAGGACAGCCAATCCATCCAGCCTGTCAGGGTAACCAGTGCTTCATCTTCACTGACTATAAAGAACAGTTATACTTTATTTCCAGAGAGGAATCCCAGGCCAAATCTGGAACATCATCAGAGCAATGCAACACTTAGCCCCAAAACAGACTCCAAAGCTTTAAGTGAGGTCTTTCAATTATAGTATGTGGACAGAATTAGAAAGTAGTTGGCTCTACAGTGTGTAAGGATCAATTAAACTGTCTCAGTACTGCATTGAGAAATTAGGTAACTAATTCCAGTCACTTGGTACCATGTGATTTCCTTGCCTAGAAGGCATTTTTCCCCTGGCATCAAACCTGTTTCTGGTAACGAAACATAATTCTTCAGATCTTGCCCTTTAAATAATTTTCTCCAGCTCTCAACCATTTTTTGTGGCTCTTTGCTGTACCCTCCCAAAGTTATCACCCTATGTTTTAAAATGTGGTGGTCAGACTCATAAACAGCCTCTTGAGTCCAACCTTACTAATGCCATACACCACAAGTACAGTCCTGCCAGGCCAAGCACTTTCAGATCTGAAGGTCCAGCTCAAAGTTTGCATTGTGGTGGTTATCCAAGTTTTTGTCTATGTTCACAAGAAACATCTCATTGCAACTAGCAACTTACAGCATTAGAATGCATTTTGCTTCCCCAAGTCAGGCAGAGAAGTTTAATATCACAGAATCACAAAATATATCTGGTTGGAAGAAACCTCAAAGATCATCCAGTCCAAGCCTCGGCCCAGCACAGAAGCATTGACACTAAACCCATGCCCATAAGCACCAAGTCCACAGGACACTGGATGCACCCCTAAGGATGGCAGCTCCACCACTGCCCTGGGCAGACCATTCCAATGTTTTATAACCCTTCCAGTAAAGAAATATTTCCTAATCTTCAGCCTGAAGCTCCCCTGGTGCACCTTCCTCTAGTCCTATCGCTTATCATCAAGAAGAGGCTTCCCCCTTCCTGCTCCAACTGAGGGAGCAATTAGGTGTCCCCTCAGTCTCCTCTTCTCCAAACTGAAAAACCTTAGCTCCCTCAGATGCTCCTTGTAGGCCATTTGCTCTTTCATGAGCCTCATTGCTCTTCTCTGAGTACAGGGAGGTGATCACCTGTTCCTGGTGGCCACTGTGTTTCTAACACAGGCCAGGAGGTCATTGGCTTTCTTGGCCACCTGGGCACACTGATGGTTCATAGTGAGTCAATCAACAACCACTACCCCCAGCTCCCTCTCCAAGTTGCACCTTTCCAAACACACATCCCCAAGTCTGTAGCTTGCTGTGAGGTCATTGTGACCCAGGTGGAGTACCTGGCACTTGGCCTTGTTCAACTTCATAGAGTTAGCCTTGGCCCATCAGCCTAACCTGTCCAGGTCCTCCCTGCCCTATCAACACAGCCACCCAGCTTGGTGTCATCTGCAGACTTACTGGGGGTGCACTCAATCCCCTTACCATAGGATCACAGGATATTAGGAGTTGGAAAGGACCTCTAGAGAGCTTCCAGTCCAAGCCCCCTGCCAGAGCAGGGCCATAGAATCCAGCACAGGTCATGCAGGAACACATTCAGATGGGGCTGGAAAGGCTCCAGAGGAGGAGACTCCACAGCCTCTCTGGGCAGCCTGTTCCTGTGTTCTGGGACCCTCACAGTGAAGAAGATCCTCCTCATGTTGAAGTGGAACTTCCTGTGCTCTAGTTTATGTCTATTACCCCTTGTCCTCTCACAGGGTGCAACTGAGCAGAGCTTGTCCCCTCCCTCTTGACACTCAGCCCTCAGATATTTATGAACATTTATCAACACCCCGCCTCAGCCTTCTCTTCTCCAGACTAAACAGCTCCAGGGCTCTCAGCCTCTCCTCATAGGGCACATGCTCCAGTCCCTCAACCATTCTGGTAGCTCTCTGTTAGACTCTCTCCAGCATATCCTTGTCCCTCTTGAACTGGGGAGCCCCAAACTGGCCACAATATTCCAGGTGAGGTCTCACCAGGGCAGAGTAGAGGGGGAGGAGAGCCTCCCTTGATCTGCTGAACACACCTCCTGATCATTAATATTCAGATCATTAATAAAGATATTAATGAGGTCAGACCCCGATACTGAACCCTGGGGGACACCACTAGTGACTGAGTGCCAAACAGATTTAACTCCATTCACCCCCACTCTTTGGGTCTGGTCATCCAGACAGTTTTTTATCCAGTGCAGAGGGCACTTATCCAAGCCTTGTGCCCTGAGTTTCTGAAGGAGAATAATGTGGGAGACAGTGTCCAGACTGCCCTGGACTCTTGTTCTCTGCTATTTCACTGACCATAATATCATCTAAAAATGTCATATTAACTTTCAGATCAGTGATGAATGGCATAAGGGAAAACTCTAGTAACACTCCTTCTCAGCAATAACTTTGCATTGACAATTACTTTCAGAGATCTGTCAGTTAGGCAGTTCTTAACTCACTTCATGTCTGCTCTTGTCCTGAACCCAATTACTTTTGTTTGGCTAAAACATGTCTTCTAGAAAGTCATGCAGTCTCCACCCTGGAAATGTCATGAGATGGTGATTTTTACCAATCCTCCTATTAAGTTTCTGGAATGATTAATCACTATGAACCATTTACATCTTCATTGTAATGTGATCTTTTCTCTGAAGTCAACTTCTGTTTAATCAATTTCTTTTATGAATTTCATAACCAGATTAAACAATTCTTTACTCCTGGAATTACCAAGCAGATCTAGTGTTTCCATCCACTCCCTATCCTAATTTACGTAGTTTTTATTGTTTTCCTGTCAGTCCTGCACTTCATTGACTGATGTTATGTTTATGCTAATGCGTTATGCATCTTATTGCTGCTGCTGCTGCTTCTAAACCCATACACTTTATAAACCCATACACTTACATTTGAGGCTATATCCTCATACACATGTCAAATCCTGATCAGTATGAAAACTGAAATCCACACCATCAGAGATCATCAGTTCACGTGAGAATCCAGGATAGGTTTTGATGCTTAAGTGCAATTGGTTTCTTTGATGTTATTTATGAGGGCAAGAATTTTGTGTGCTCACAAGATGAGAGTTGTTTGCTCAGGAAAGACTGTGAAATGTAACCACAACTGTGAGGGCTGATGGCTGTTGAGAGAACAAGAGGAGGTAAAAATGCAGAGTTGTCTAAAAAGACCTGCACGTCTGCGCAGAGGGTAGGCCCTGGCCTTCCTGCTGATATGTCACCCTGACGACTTCTGTATGCTACCTGGTTGTAAAGGAATGTCTGCTCACATGTTTTAAAAGGGGGAGGACAGCAAGGGAAAGGTCTGAGAGGTAAGGAAGACTGGACTTGAAGCTGAGTCTCCCAGGTGGTCGTCTCCCACACTGTAATCCAATGTTGCTAAGGTACCAAGGTTCTCTTCTAATAGTACTGACTGAGAAGTTGCAGACAAAATCTTTTCCTTTAGTTCTTTGGACGGTAGCAAGCATAGCACAGTCTTTGTCAATACCAAGAACACACTGAGACAGGGATTACAGGACTGTTCTCTATATAATGTAGATGAACAAATGGTTTAGGTATGCTGAGAGTACAAACATCCTAAACCAATGAGGAATCAGTGAATCCAGAGGGGCTGTGTCTTCTAAAATTAGCCTTT
This sequence comes from Melanerpes aurifrons, assembly GCA_011125475.1. Taxonomy (NCBI): domain Eukaryota; kingdom Metazoa; phylum Chordata; class Aves; order Piciformes; family Picidae; genus Melanerpes; species Melanerpes aurifrons. The sequence goes on from WWNC01000044.1 coordinate 7,505,380, forward strand.
TCACTTGGTTTCCAATCCCTCGGCCCTGAATTGTGATTCTTGCCTGCCACTGTTGAAGGTTGATACCACATGTCTGAGTGATTTACAAAATAAAAGACACTGTCATTTCTGTTTTGGGGGCAATTGCTCAGAAAGTTGGTTTCCAGCTCTTGAGAAAAAGAAATTGGAAGACTGAAATACATTTCTCTCCTTTTAAACTGTCTTGGAGTATTAACACTGTTGATGGTGCAGTGGGAGGTCTACTGCGTGCCTAAGAGTTTGTGTGTAGGATAAATAGACAGAAGATACACGTAGATAGGTAGGTAGGTAGGTAGGTAGATAGGTAGGTAGGTAGGTAGGTAGGTAGGTAGGTAGGTAGGTAGGTAGGTAGGTAGATAACGAGATAGATAGATAGATAGATAGATGGAAAGATAGAGAGATAGATGGAAAAATAAAGAGATAGATGGAGAGATAGATTCACACACACACACATGAATTCTGTATAAGCAAATGTTTACTGGGCCACTAGAAGTTAAAATACATGAGGAAATTGTTCTCCTTTTATCCATTAAAACAACTGCAAAGGGTTATTTTTAATAATCTGTTTGTATTTTTTATTCATCATAACGTGTTACCAGTGTTTGACTGGGGGCCTTCCAAGCTGCATTTTTTCTTTCACATTAACTTACAAATTACCTAATAATTCTGGATAACATGTATTCATCCCCTGAACCAAGAAAGGCTTAAATACAAACTTAACTCAATATGCTGCTTACACAAAAATAACAGGCTCTTGGACTTGGTTATAAACACCTGTCTCATGCAGCCAAAGTTATTTAGGGGTTGCTAGACACAAATAGGAAACTCATCTCAGGTCTGCTGCCACTAACCAAATCAACTTTATGAATGCCACAGTATGTTTTAAGTGGAAAGAACAACAGGAAGCAAATTTCTGTTTGTTTTTTTTTTGGAGGGGGGAGATTATCCACTTACATTTTGTGAGGTCCCAGACACACTGCAGAGTCAGGGAGAGGAGACCAAAATAAAAGAACATTGTTATAGCTCTAGGGTCATGGAATCACAGAATCAGCCAGATTGGAAGAGACCTCCAAGATCATCCAGGCCAACCTATCACCCAGCCCTATCCAGGGCTTTTCCTCATCCAGGCTTTTCCTGAAGATCTCCACAGATGGTGACTCCGCCACCTCCCTGGGCAGCACATTCCAAAGGCCAATCTCCCTTGCTGGGAAGAATTCTTACTATGAGGAGAGGCTGAGGCAACTGGGGTTGCTTAGCCTGGAGAAGAGGAGGCTCAGGGGAGACCTTCTTGCTCTCTACAACTCCCTGAAGGGAGGTTGTAGACAGGTGGGGGTTGGTCTCTTCTCCCAGGCAACCAGCACCAGAACAAGAGGACACAGTCTCAAGCTGTGCCAGGCTTAGGCCGGATGTTAGCAAGAAGTTCTTCCCAGAAGGAGAGACTGGCCCTTGGGATAAGCTGCCCAGGGAGGTGGTGGAGTCACCATCACTGGAGGTGTTTAGGAAGAGCCTGGATGAGGCCCTTGGTGCCATGGTTTAGTTGATCAGATGGTGTTGGGTAATAGGTTGGACTTGATGATCTCGAAGTTCTTTTTGAACCTGGTCTATTCTATTCTATTCTATTCTATTCTATTCTATTCTATTCTATTCTATTCTATTCTATTCTATTCTATTCTATTCTATTCTATTCTATTCTTTCTGCTTTATTCTATTCTGCTTTATTCTTTTCTATTCTAATTCTATTCTACTTCTTCCTAACATCCAGCCTAAACCTCCCCTGGTACAGCTTGAAACTGGGTCCTCTTGTTCTGGTGCTGATTGCCTGGGAGAAGAGACCAACCCCCTCCTGGCTACAACCTCCTTTCAGGGAGTTGTAGAGAGCAAGAAGGTCTCCCCTGAGCCTCCTCTTCTGCAGGCTAAGCAACCCCAGCTCCTTCAGCCTCTCCTCCCAGGGCTGTGCTCCAGACCCCTCCCCAGCTTTGTTGGACACCTTCCAGCAACTCAACATCTCTCTTGAATTGAAGAGCCTAGAATTGGACACAGGACTCAAGGTGTGGCCTAACCAGTGCTGAGTACTGTGGCAATGCCAGCAATGAGCAGTGTGAGCAATCTGGCAGCATAGGCCCAGAGCCTGACATGGTGGTAGGCCATGCTCAGCATAAGTGCAGACCCAGCTAGCAGTGTAGCAAAACAGTGCTGTGCCTGCAGCATGTAACTAAAGCAGGACACTGGTAGCTATAAACATAGAAAGTTATCTTGCAACAACAGGACATGTACCTGCATCAACAAACCTCGCGTGTCGTTAGTAGTTGGACCAATAATCTATAATAGTGCGATGTGCGGTCACTCCCAGGGAACCAATGAAGCCATGCCAACAAGGCACTCCGTGTTTATATAAGTTGTAGAAGTTCCCTTGCTACACACTACTGCCTTTCCTTTCTCTTCTTCTACGCTTTACTTTACTGTGCTATACTTGCACTACAGGCCTGCGCCATAGGCCTGCAATACTGGAACAATAAAGGAACAATACTCGATCATATTGATCAGCTGTATTGACTCCAATATCCATCCCATAGAGTACAAGGGAAGAATAACCTCCCTTGTCCTGCTGGCCACTGTTCCTGATGCAGGCCAGGATGGCATTGGCCTTCTTGGCCACCTGGGCACACTGCTGGCTCATGTTCAGCCTACTGTCAACCAGTACCCCCAGGACCCTTTCTGCCAGAACCATAGGTAAGAAAACCTTTGATGTTGGTCCTGATCTGCAATGAATACACATCCCACAAACTGACCACTCAAAGGAAGAGGTGTTATTCTGCTTATGAAATATATCCTGATGTGACTTTTCAGAGTTTGAAGTTTACAGGTAATCAGGTGTGATTTTCTTTCTTCCAGTAACATATATAAGACAGGTCTAAAAATACTTCCGGTCAATCAAAACTTCCTTTAGAAATTCTGAGGCTTTAAAATTATTTCTTAGACTCTCCTCATTATCTTGATTATTTCCCAAACAGAACTTCTCAATCTGAAATTATTTAAGTATGGCTACCTAAAAATGTTCATATATGTTTATGTATCCTCTCCAGAAGCAGAAGTGTAATTGAAAAGAAAGACAAAATGCTTGCAAACCACTTTTTATCCCAAACATATCAAAGCAAAACCAGAAGTTTGGAGGGTTAAGGAGGGAAGGGGGGGTTGTTGCTTTCTCTTGGTTTTGGTTTTAGTGTCTGGGTTTTTTTTCTTTGTTTTTCTGTGGTAATACAAGGAAGACAATTATGTCATAACTATGTGTCATCTTATTCCAAGGAGGAAGACAATGGTCAATAGGGCTCTTCAACACACAGAGTTTACCTGCCAAAATTTTTCCAACCCAAAACTCTTCACAGGAAAATGTCACTGGCAATTCTGCCAAGAAATGTTGAAACTATTTCTTCTTGTTTTGCTCCTATACAAAATGACAAAATGTAGCTCTGGGAGATTTAATTTAAACAAACAAGCCTCACTTCCATGTCAAAGCCCTTATGCAAAATGACAACTCTTTGGTTTCAGTCAGAAATGTCAACATTTTCAGTGTGACATTTCCAATCCCAGTGTTTGAGGTGCGTATTTGTGTGGAATGAAGGTGGGGTCAATCTGTTGGTCATCACTATGCTGTATGTTACATTGATTTGTTTATTTGTTTCCTCCTATTGATGGAGAAAAGCAAGAAGAAAGAACTACTTGAGATAAGGACAGGCACAACTTACTGCCTCTACCCAAGCTCACCAGTTTGGGATTTGCAGGTGTCATGACAGAGATCATCTTGTGGGGATGCAAAGGGAAATAACGGATTGGTGTGGTTTCTGTGAAGGACCCTTCCTCAAAAAACACGACGAAACACAGTGGGGTTGCGGGCACACACTTACCCATGTAGTTGAGTTTGCTGGGGGTTAGTGAGGGCTGTGGTAGCATCTCATGAGACACCTAAGTGTGTATTAGATTGGAACCTGTGTTATAGATCTGTGACTACACATTTAAGAGATTGTGTCATATGAATAACCTTCCATGGAGATAGGTGTTGACCCAGGTAGTCTTTGCATGAGCTGAACCCTGAATTCAGGTTAGTCGGATGATGGCCTACAGTTAGCATTTGTATCAGAGCAAAGGGGAGAAACTCGATGCACTCTGAGCCACCTTTGATCCCTGTGGCACCATCTCTACAAAAGGTTAAATATGCAGAGGCACTGAGAAGGGTACTCCCTACTCTCCCATAATGTTACCTTCACCTGTAAATATATTCCCACTATTGACACAGCTTCATCCCATAAACTTCTCCTTTTCTGGGGGTTCCTCCTCATCACCTGTGTGATTACTTAGGCAAACCAAAAATTTACTTCTGTGAGTAAAAGTCTGCCAAACTGGTAACACAAACACCAACATCACCCAGACCACTGGCACTTGAAGGGTGGGCAAGCAATAGACCAGGGACTTGGATTTTACACAGCTCCACTTGCCCAACGCTGAATTTCTGATGCATTTTGAGCACTTTTACTGCTTCATACTGAAGGAGGGAAGAGCAGTTCTTTGATCTGTAAAACAGGTGTTGGGAGTCATTGCTTGTCTCCCCCAGCCCAGGAGAGAGATTCCTCACCTTCAGGTTTGAACAGGAGTCACTGAAACCTAAAAATGTCCCACACATAGATCATGAGCTGGGGAGAGAAAAGAAAAAAAAAAAAAAAAAAAAAAAGGGGGGGTGGGGAGGGGAGGGAAAAGGGCGAGATTGAAGTCGGATAAATGCAACTAACCTGAGTCTCACCGTCTCTCCCTTTTCTCCCCCTGCCCCCATCACTGCTGCTGTTGTGTCAGGTAGTGGCACTGTTGAGTACATTAACCCAGGGCTGAGCACTGCAGCCACACCGAGTGTGTCTCTGCGTCTGTGTGTGTCTGTGTGTGATCATTACCATTTATTCCTCCCCCCCAACATCCACCCCCCCACATATGCTCTCCCACCCGCCCCAGTGATGCAGGACTCCAGGAGAGAGCGAGAAAAAGAGAGGAAAGAGAGAGAGACGGAGCCGTCAGGCCCCAGAGCTGCTTAAACAAATCGCCGCCCCTTGCAGGGAGGGAAAAGGGGGGGAGGGGGGCGACGGGACGGGAGCAAGAGACAAAATAAAAGACAGAGAAAGGAAAAACCAGCGGGGAGAAAAAAAGCAGCCCCCGGACGCCCCTTTTCCGAGACGGTACTCTGAGAGAGGCCCTCCTCAGCGTGTGTGTGCATGTGTGTGTGCGTACCGATCCCGTGCCCGTTAGGAAAGGGGGTGTTTCCCCCTCGCCTCCCCTCTGCCCTCCCTCGGCGGCGCGGCGGGGGGAGCGGGCGGCTGCAGCCCCGCAGCCCGCGGAGCTCCGGCACCAGCGCGGGCCCGCTCTGGAGACGAGACAGCCGGAATAAAGGGAAGGAACAGCTTCCTCGCCGCCAGAGCAGCCCTTTTCTCGTCGCGGGGTTTTGCTCTTTCTTTTATTTTATTTTTTTATTTTCTTTTCCTTTTTTTTTTTTTTTTTTGGTAACTGCTCGCCGGGAAAAGCAAAACCGAAAACGCTTCCCCTCGTCTCGTCCCCCCTTCAAAAGGCCCCCAAACAACCACCACCAAACAGCTCAAAAGCCAAAAAGAAAAGGGAAAAAAAAAAAAAGGAAAAGAAAAGGGAGAGAGCCAGAGACAAGCTCCATCGATTTCGAATCCAGGATTTTATCCAGTGCATTGATTTTTTTTTCTTTCGCTCTCCTTTTTTTTTTTTCCCCCTCTCTTTCTACCCCTCCTCTTTTCTTTCACCACCCACCCCCCCGGCGCCCTCCCCCATCCTCCTCGTCCTTCCCACCCCCTTTTCCTTTTCCTTTTATTTTGGATCCAGCTAAAATTAACCGGGACTGCACTGGGTGTTGCGTGTTAATTTGATTTACTCGGGGATTCCAGCTTCCAAGACGCCATTTTCCCCCCTTCTTGCTCTGTCCCTATCTATCTATCTATCTATCTACCCATCTATCCATCATTTATCTGGCGAGCTATCTATCCGTCTGTCTGTCCGTCCATCTCCCTCTCCCCGGGTGCCTTCCCTCCTCCCCCCCGCCCTCCTCCCCTCTCCGCTCTGCGTGTGCTGCGCGGCCGTGCGTTCCCCTAATCTGACAGATGAACACCGCCATGGGTTTGCCGCAACACAAGCAAAAGCACCTTTGGGGGCTGTGGCGAGGGATGGAAACCGGGATCTAAAAGAGAAGAGGCAAGAAGGGGGGAATCCGAGGAAGGAGGAGAAGAAGGAAGAAAGAAGAAGAGGAAGCTGCTAAGAAGACCCCGCCGCCGTTTTGGGGATATGGGTTAGTAAAGGGAAGGGGGAAGGCGCGACAAAAATCCTGAGCCATCGAGGAAAGGTCTGTCTTAACGATCCGAATTGCGGGAGGGGTTTACCCTTCTCGCTTTTCCCTTCCCCTCCTGCTCCCTTTTCCCCTTCTGCATGCAAAAGTTAATGCCGTCTCCTTTTTTTTTTTTTTTTTCCTGCTTTGACTTTGCAATGGCGCGGAAAAAGCTTTATTTATAGGGGGGAGGAGGAATATTTCTCCTCTGTGCAGTGCATGCGAGTGAACCTCTCGCCTTTCGACCCCTTCCCTTCCTATGCTTTGTAGCTGGTGATGGGGGGGGGGGGCGAATATGTGTGCATGTTGTCTGACTAGGGAGCGGGGGGACAAGGCACTAAGACCCTGCTGCTGGGAAGGGGTTGCAGTTTTTTCAAGAGTTTGCGTAATATATTTACCTCCCCTGATCTCCCCCAAATCCCTTCGGTAGCCTGTATGTGTTTCCCCGCCGGTGCGGAGGATAGGTGGCAGCTATGTGTGTGCGTGTGGAGAGGAGGAAGGGGGAGGCCCACCCCCGCTTTGTAAATTGCAGGTTAAGTGGAGCTAGAGAGCAACATTGTAACCTTATGGGGTTTTGTGTGTGCGTCTCAGTTAGTGTGCATGAGTGAGGGGGTGTGTGTGTGTGTGTGTGTGTGTGTGTGTGTGTGCGCGCGCGTGTGTGTGTGTGTGCGCGCGCGCGCGCGCGGGGATCCGCGGCCGTGTTCGGCGCTGGGGGCCCGGGGGGAACTCCGCTGCCCCGGGGCGGTCCCGCACTTGTTTTGACATTGAAAAGGACACGCAGCCCCGAAAAGCGGCAAATTGCAGGAGCAAAGAAGCATGGGGAGGGTGGGGGGCAGGGAGGGAAGAATTAGCAATGCGCGACCCCCCCGCGCCCCCTGCTCGGTGGCGAAATGAGGCGCGTTAATAATGGTTATTAATAAGCCGGTGATTGCCGCCCCCACGGTGGCCCCTCTCTCCCCTTCTCCCCGGGTAGAATTGGAGTTCAGCTTTGAATATCGCTGATATATCGTGGGTGGTGTTGCGGGGGTGGGGTGGGGGCAAAACGCAACCTGCAACGCCGGGCGGCTATTGTCAACTCCAGCCCTGGCGCAGAGCTCCCTGCCCACCTCCGTGCACACACGGCCATGCTCGCACACACAAGCACGCTTACACACAGCCACACGTACGCAGTCACACTTACACACCCCTTCCTCGTCGGGTTTCCCGTTCGGGCAATGGGAATTCAGGTTCCTCCGGCGAGGCGGGAGCCCCTCCCGCCCCCCTCCTATCCCCTCCCGCCCTCTAGTCCTAACCCCCTCCCGCCGTTGTTTCCCAGTGTGCGTGTTTGACTGTATGTGATTGTGTGTGACTTTGTGTGTGACTGCGTGCGTGTCTGTGTGTGTGACTGCATGTGTGGATGACTGTGTGGTTGTGTGGATGACCGTGTTACTGTGTGTGGTTATTCGTGACCGTGTGTGTTTGACTCCGTGTTTGAGGCTGTGTGACCGTGTGTGTGACCGTGTGTATGCGACGGTGTGTGCGTGTGTTGACGGTGTGTGTGTGCCTGTGTGCGCCCGTGTGTGTGTGCATCACAGCGGTCACTGGCGGTGCTTTGCGCTGCCTGCCCCTGCCTGTGAGTATTTATGTGTCTAAAAAGGCAGTTGAGAGAAGGATTTCCGATTCGTTTCCGCTTCAAATAAACGGCACTGATAATCTCGGGCCTGACGCCTGATGCTAAAAGGGTATTTCGCTGCGGAGAGCCAGACCCTGGGAGCGGTCGCCGGCGGGGTAGGGGGACACCCAGCCTGGCCACCCCTAGCGCCGGTAGGTCCCATGTCCCCGGGAAGATTTGCGAGGGGAGATGTAGGGGGGGCTTCCTGGAGGATACGCATGGGGAGAGGAGGCTGGAGGAGAGGGGGCACTGCCCACCCATCCCGGTGCCCCCGCCCCGGGTGCCGTGAGCTGTACTGGGCGAGCCGAGCTGGACACTGGGAGGAGTCCGTCACAAGCAAACGCTGCCGGCGGGGAGGGTGGACGAGAGGGTAGGAGGGAGCCGGGCAGGGCTTCTGCCTCGAGCAGAGATGTTTCGTTAGCCGCGGGTCTGCAGTGGCCTGCCGGGGCCGTGCCAGGCCGGGCCGGGGGCGCGGTGCAGGGACTGTCCGTGCTGCCGTATATGTCCATCTGTCAAACCGCAAAGGATGTTCGAGGCCAGCAAAGCGCTGAGCCTGCTAGTCCTCTGTTGTTAGGGAAAGTAATGTGATCCTTTTGGTATTGACAGGAGCATTTCGGAGGTAAAGGACTACTGGCAAATCTAATCCCAGGCTGAATATTATGGACCCAAATGGGTACAATTATTGATCCGACAGCCCCTGCAGCCAGGACTAACTAGGTGCAGGCTATGGTGATGGTGTAATTGGCCATCTAACGTTAGGCAGTGACAGCATGAACCTGAGGAAACAAGTGTCTTAAAAGCTTGCGTGGTAGGTAAGTGAAAATATACCCATCAGGGAAAACATGCAAGTGTCTGCTTCACATACAGCTTTCTGTGCTTCCTCGGCCTCTGCTGAGGTTACTCTCCTCAGTCAGCAGCTCTTTCCCCTCAAAGGAGAAACTTTTTCTATTTCCCTTTGTGGTTTTTTTTTTTCATCTGAAAGGAAAAAAATACCCTCCAAACAATAAAGTTGTACTTTAATCACTGCCTTTTACTTGGAAGGGTTATGTGAAAGCAGGCAGGGGGAAAAAAAAGGCAGAAACAGCCAGTGAATGGAGACTTCTCTTCCATCTTATTGACTGTTGGGTTTTTTGGTGTTTGGTTTTTTTTTTTTTAATTTCTCAGACTCAAAGTTTTAATTGAAACCAGAAATCTATTGAGAAGTAACTGAGCCAATAAAACCTCTGTTTTCTCTGCAACTAGGGACAGGGAATAAATAATTTTTTGCTGATGTTATTTCATGTTGTTTGAGCTTTCCGGTTTCTGCCAAAAAGCCCAGCACAGATTATTAACACATTATCATTTTAGGAGGATGCACTCTCTGAAACGTATTGAAATGGCTTGTTAGATTTGTGCAGAGCTGTAAACCATGCTAGTTGTTGGCAAACATAAGAAACGGTGGCCATGATGTATTATTCATAATGATCATAACTGAGCTATTCAACTTCATATGTACTGGGTTTCTTTACTGAGGTTGCTCAGTATCATTTCCAATGATGTACTTTGGTTAACTTCATAGCTGGTGTTTGTGGCTTTTTTAAACACTGCTATTGCCATGTGCTTTATTAACTCAAGGAGTTAAATGCTTGAAAAGATCCAACCATCATTTTTGGCTTCAGATGCTATTGAATCTCCTCTTCTGGTCTGTTTTGACCCATCCTTTGAGCTCTTTTTGCCAGCATGCACAGCTCTTAGATCTAAGTGGCAGTTTACCAATAGGACTCTTGTTTTCTCTTACAAGAGTTGGCTAATCCCAGTTTCAGTGACTTTTTTTTTGCCCTCTCAGTAGGGCTCAATTGCTCACACATAATCTTTCCCTTCTGTTTTCTTTCCCCTTTGGACAACACCCTCCAGGACTGAAAAACCCTTGCCTTGTGCTCGGAGACTTCCAATTACACAGCAATTTTGACTCTTGACCCAACCAGTAGCAGGAAAGTCTATTGTCTAATGAACCACATAAAACCAGTACTGGAATCCAACAGTTTGCTGTGATGGAAATGAAAGCTCTGCCAATGAATTGGTGACTAATTTTTTAACCATATGCCTACATGGTTTTTCTTGATCCTTGTTTTCTAGCAAGCTCAGAGTATCTGTGACCTGTGGGTCTGTGATGATGTTGAAAGGCAGTGTTAGTAACTGCCAAGATGTGATCCATGATGCATGAACCGCAGTGGGGGCAGTGGTATTGGATTTGAGCCATGTTCAGAAAATTCAGCATGCCATTTTTTGCCCAATAAAACGTGGAAGGACCCTAGTTTCTGAGTGTGTAAGTGCTATGATTAACCATACATTTGTTGATAAGACAAGGGCATCAAATCTGGGTATAAAAAAGCCCCAAACAAAACCAAAAAAAGGTGATCAGTTGAAATTCATGGCAAGGTCTAGCACTGTTGCTGGGAAGTTGATGCTCAGGGCAGCAGCAATCCAAAGTTTAGCTCTAGTCCAAAGCCTAGCAAGAAAGGTGAGACCCTGTGGAGAAAGCTCCCAGTTTTTTGCTGCAGGGACTGTAGTTTCTACTGGGTCTGGTTTTGCTGCCATTATAGGTTCTGTTCTTGTTACTTTCTCCTACTTGATTAAAAAACATTTCCTTTTCTGCTTTTATTGTTGTGGAAATAAAATGACTCATCCGTTTAGGAAATTGTCATCTTGATTAATGATAGACTTTTAAACCCCTCAAACTCCAGTTTTTAGCCTGGGGATACTGTCAGATCTGAAAACTATTTCCAAACTTTCAAGACTAGGACTGCTTTTCCTTCTGGTAGGGCCAACAAATAGGTTGCAAGCATGAGTTGTTAGCACAGTTACTGCTTGGTGCATGCAAACTCTAAGCAATGGTTTCGTTCTTCTTCCAACACAAAGGCTTCACTTGATGTGGCTTTGGAAGTTCATTTTGTCTTCATACGTGCTTAGAGATCTATTGGATGGTGGGAGGAAGCACAGGTCCCCAACAGGCATCTGGATTCTGCTTTCATGTTTAACCAGTAAGAGAGAGAGAGCAAAAGAAGGGAGATAAATAGATGGGGCAAAAAAAAGAAGGCAAAATAATTTCTCAAACTGAACAGAAACAGTTGAGGAGTAATGCAGCTTGTTTTCCAGAGCTATGGAAATGTGTGAAGAAAGTAGGGGGATGGTAATTTTTGTGTATCAGCTCTTGAGAGGAAGCAAAGTTGTTTTACCCTTTTGGAATTGGATTTACTTTGCAACACAGATTGTTCAAACACAGTGATCAGCTTTTACTCTAAGATGTGTGGCAGCTGGACATGAAAAACAGCTGTCTGACATTATTTCATTTAGTCTTTCTCTTGTTCTTTTTGTGACATTGAAAATTTTGAAGCACTCTCTCTCCATAAGGCCAAACTGAAACTCTGGACATTGAAAATCCTGAGATTTGGGATTTGGCCCAGGCTTGATTATGATCTTTACAACTCTAGTTTATACCCAAGCCTAGATGGGGATGTTTGCAAGGTCTCTTATCTGCGTGATGTTTGTCCACCTGCCTGTCCACTGAACCTGTTGGCAGTGTGTGTTGATGACCCTACTAACTTTGGATATGAAGAGGACTGTGATGGGGCTGGTGGCAAACCAGTATGGCCCAAGAAGTGCTCTGGGAATATAGTCCCTGGTATTGTTCACAGATCCCAAGGCAAATTTACTCTTGCTTATATGTGGGGTACATGCCCATCCATGACAGGGCTCATGCAGGTAAAAAAGGAGGTTGTGTCAATGCTGAAGTTGAGCCTGAGTTGTCTTCCCTACGTAGGGGTGGTGAGTCTGATGCATATTTTTGAAAGCAAACTTGATGTAGAGAAAAGCTGTTCAAGAGACCAATTTCCATGCAAGCATGAGGTCAGAAGGTGGTGGCAAGGCTCTTACCTGCCCTGGTGAATGTTAGAACACAGCATAGCCCAAGGCTTGACTCTGTAGTGCATGATGTGTTGGGATGCAAATGCCAGGCAGTGTGGATTGCTGGGGTTTTGGCTAAATGCCATTGTGAGGTGACTTCTTACTTAGCTTCTCACTGCCTCTAAGGGAGTGAACTCCTGTTTCTTTTAGGGTTGCTGTGCAGTCCTGGGCAGCTAAGGGCTCTCTGTATGTAGCAGTGATGAGAGCAAAGTTTCCTCTGCTGTCGTACACCTCCTGTAATAGGGTCTGAGAAAGGTGTTCACAAGAATGTGTGATAGGCAGATACGGGGTAACTCAGGACTCGCTTTGAATTCCTCAAAAGTAGAGATGGTTAAAAATTGGAAACCTGAGGTTTTGTGTTACCTTGAAATTTTTGTTAGCCTTAACCTTTAAAGCTGATATATATATATACAATGAATCAGTCTGTTTCTGTCCTGTTACTTTATTAGATAGACCAGTTAGTTTTAAGATTGAAGGGAGAAGATGATGGTACTCAAGCCAGAGGTCAAGCTGCTAGGCATTACAGGCATGTCTTTCCTCCATGTGGATCCACCAATCCTGAATATGCTGCCAATGTGATTTCTAAGGCTTGGTTGCTGGCCTAACTTCCCTGTATGCTTCCAGAGCTGGCATATTCTGGAGTAAAGCTGAGATCCATGCTCACATCTCCTTGAGTCTTGTTAAATTTGTGACTTTGGAGAGTGCAGTAGTGTCTCCAATGAAACTCCTTTGAAATCCTAGACAGGAGACATCCTTTCTATAGTTTTCTACTTTTCTGCATTTTTATTTACTTATTTTTAAAAATCATTAATTCTACAGCTTTTCCATGGAGTTATGTAGTGAGGATTCAATAGAAATCTGCAGGGGAATAATTCTCTGCTGAATTCTTTCTGTGATTTTTTGTTTGTTTGTTTCAGAAGGCATCAGAGATAGGAAGTTTATCTGAGGGTGTTCAGTAAGTGTGTGAATGAGGTTGTGCACATGTAAAGTGTTATAGCAGGCTTCTGGGTGGAGTGTTGCTGTACATGACCACTTCTCCTGAAGGCTGCAAAGCAGTTGAAAATGCTAACCTGTATGTTCACATCCCTGCAACTTCGGTAAACTTTAACCTAATGTTCTGAAGAATGTCATGATTTCTCTTTGCTTGATGACAAATTTCATCCTGAAATGATGAGTAAATTATAATTCCCTCCAGCTGTCAGTTGTTCCTTTTTTTTCCTCCAACTTATTCAGAAAAAGGGAGTGTGGGGGAAGAAGAGGAAACACTTTTCCCTTTTAAATCATGCTAACTGTAAGCTTTTGAACAGGACAGGAATCTAACCTTCTGGACTTTGAGCTGATAAATGGATATAAACACAGGGCATTTTGAAGGCCTCTGTCTTTTGGTTATGTGAGATGAAAAAATGGAGTTCATGGTTTCTGATGCCATGAGAAATTAAAAGTGTCATTGTAAGCATCCCCAAATCACTAGTCTGATAGCCTACGAGAGAGAATCACTATCCCTACAAATCCTGCTGGATAAGTGTCATTAAGTGTTACTTGCTACAGGCATTGTGTCATGGATGTAGTCAAAGATACGTAGGTCCTGCTTCTCCATCCTTTTATGAAAGTTGAAGACACATATGCTCTTAAAACACACTGCCTTTTAAGCATGGCTTTTCGGCCAGAACATTTTCTTTAGCCTTGGTTTGGTGAATGGAAATCCCAGGGCCCTTAAGGGAAAGCTCTGAAAAAAATAGTGTGAGCAACACATCCCAGTAAGGTGCAGCACACCCCTTGGTAGAAACCGAAACACTATTCAAACCTGCATCCATTTCCAGCTGGGAAGCAGTGGTATGGGTGCCTCAGTTCAGAGACCTCTTGACCCATCAGAGATCTCTGACTAAACTTGTCTTGAGTCAGACCTAAGAGAGGGACTCGGATCAGGAGACAGAGACTCATATGTCATCAATGGAGAGAGGGGGAACCTATAAATGGATAGACCTTGGATTGCCCAAAATGCTGACCCTATCCCAACCTTTCACAGCCTTCTGAAGTCAGTGGTGTCACAAAGGGGTAACAACCCAAAGCTCTGATCCTGGTTGAATAAGGGATTTGAGTCATGAATCTGGTGCTCCTGATCCTATTTACCACTCTGGAGAGCATGTGGCATATGCCATGCCACACAAAAAGTACAATGAAGTAGTCGAACTGGGGGAGGCCTTTTGGATGTTCAGGAGCTGAGGAAGCTCTGTCTGACTCAACTTCTCCCAGCATTTCTATAACCACTTCCTCCTCAGACTCATTAGAGATGAAGCTGCTCCCTTTCCTTTGCCCATAGCAGCTATTGGCTATCTTGCTATCACTCCTTACCTCTGGTTTTCCCACTATCATGCTCTTGACTAATGTTTATGCCTCTTGACATTGCTGTCCTGGAGCTGTGGGCTGCTCTTTGCCCTGTGTCCATCCAGCTGCATCCTTTTGTATCCTGCACTGCTTTCGCCTCCTGCTTTTTTTCTGCCGTCCATGAGGCTTTCAGAGCATTTTTGTTTGGCTGACGAAGACAGTCACTCTTCTCTCAAAGCCTAAGACTGATACACTCTGCAAGGCAAGGCAGTTTCAATATCTTCCTCTAAATACCCCAAATTACTGCTCTTCTCCTTGCATACCTTTCTTTATATGCCCTGTTCTCCCACAGACTCCCTTGATGCTGGGAATGCTTGGTACATCATACAGCAATAAGCAAGGCAGTACTGTTTACTCAGCATGGACAAAATCCAACCTTTCTTATTCCTAGTCTCATTTGAAAATGCAGAATTGATTAATATTTGATGTGTGTTTTGTACAGCCTGTAAACTGGGCTTGAGGTGGATCCTGGACCAAAGCCTTTTTTGTCCTCCGTGTGCCATCACTTAGAGCTCTGAGGAATAGATGCTGAGCCAAGACCTGATGCCTTCCTTGTCAGATGTGTTGCTTTATTTTAGTTATTTATTTATTTATTCTGAAAGGAGGGGAAGCTAGTGTATTTAGCACTCATGCCAGCAACAATTAAATAAATGAAGGGGAAAAAAAAAGGAGGAAGGGGTCCTGTGACAGCAGCATTCAATAAAAACAAGCCTCTCATTAATGATTTATACAGAGAAATAATTTTCCATAAGTTTCAGAGTGCAGAGGGAAATATTTGATCAGAGAGAGAATGAGAGATTATTGCCCTGTCATGGTGGTGTTAGAAGGAGGCTGTTGTGTCTGATGGCAGCTCTCCAAAAGCAGAGTCAGTTTAGGAAAGTTTGGTAACAGCGATGATGGAGTTGTACAGGGGTTTGCTTTCTGTGGCTGGTTTCTGTGCCAGTAACATTTCCCTAAATACCCATAAAACTTTCCATTTGTAGCTTGGACTGGCTGCCACTGTATCCATGATGGTGTGCTTGGCAATAGCTAGTTAGAGCAGAGTAAGAGCAAGTCCTGTTCTGGTGCATGTTGACACTTCTCCCCAAGATGTTTTATGGCTCTTGTTTTGTCCTTGTAGTTGCACACACACAGCCTCACCCAGCAGCGTCCCCTGCATATCATCTCGGGAGTCACTTCTGATTATACATCATGCCAAGAGTGATGATGCTTGGTCCAGGAGCTCAGCAGCCTGGTGTTGACCTGACATAGGCAAATCTCCTGCCTCGGCTTTTTCTGTTGTAATGAGCTGGAGCACAGAAGGCATCTCACTCTGCTTTCTAGTTTCCCAGAGGCCTAATCCTCACAGGGGTGATGGCTTAAAGTGACATGGCAACTCTTGATGTCTTTAGAATCAAACATTTTTCCTTGATTCAGAGGTGTAAATCCAGTAGGCTAAGCCCATCTCTAGAGCAGTCCTGCAGCAATGTTTGTCACAGAGGGCACTTTAGAGACCAGAAGCCAGTAGGTGTGTAGAATCATAGAGTGGCCTGGGTTGGAAAGGACTTACAAAGGTCATCTAGTCCAACTCCCTCTGCAGTCAGCAGGGAATCCTCAACTGGATCAGGTTGCCCAGAGCCCTGTCAAGCCCTACTCTGACTATCTCCAAGGAAGGGGCCTCAACTACCTCCCTGGGCAACCTGTTCCAGTGTTCCACCACCCTCATAGTAAAGAATCTGTTCCCAACATTCCCAGCATTCAATCTAAATCTGCTCTGCTCTAGTTTGAAGCCACTGCCCCTTGTCCTACCACTGCAGGCCTTTGTAAACAGCCTCTCTCTATCCTTCCTGCAAGCCCCCTACAGACACTGGAAGGTTGATGTTATGCCTCCCTGGAGCCTCCCCTTCCCCAGGCTGAACACCCTCAGCTCCCTCAGCCTGTGTGGCAGAGCTGCTCCAACCCCATGATCATTTCTGTGGCTCTCCTCTGGACCCTCTCCACCAGCTCCATGTCCTTCCTGTATTGAGGGCTCCAGAGCTGCACACAGTGCTCCAGGTGAGGTCTCAGCAGATCAAAGTGGCAGAATCACCTCTCTGGATCTGCTGGCAACACATCTTTTGCTGCAGCCCAGGATGGGATTTGCTTTCTGGGCTGCAAGCTCACACTCTCTGCTCATGTCCAGCTTCTCATCCATCAGCACCCCCAAGTCCTTTTCCTCAGGGCTGCTGTCTATCACCTCCTCTCCCAGTCTGTATTGACAGTGAGGATTGCTCCAGCCCAGGTGCAGAACCCTGCACTTGCTCTTGTTGAACTTCATGAGGCTCACCTGGACCCAATTCTCCAGCTTGTCCAGGTCCCTCTGGATGACATTCTGTCCCTCTGGTGTATTGACAACACTACACGGCTTGGTCTCATCTGCAAATGTGCCGATGGTGCACTCAATCCTGCTGTCTATGTCACTGAGAAAAATGCTAAACAGCACTGGTCCCAGTACAGACCCCTGAGGACACCGTTTTGACTTCAGTCCATTGAGCACTACTACCCTCTGGCTGCAACCCATCCAGCCAGTTCCTTATCCACTGAACACTCCACCCATCAAATCCGTATCTCTCCAACTTGGTGTGCAGGTCTGATGACCATAACCTTTAGCCTGACACCCAGATTCTGCTTTAGGTTATGAATGAGTGGATTTATGATACCTTGGCACAGTTCTCTGGAAGGAGCTTGTGAAGATCCTTGGGCAGCATGATGGGCATCTCTCCTACCACCAATGGGTGCTTTTCTGTGCTGACTGATGCCACAGCTGTACCTTGCACAGTATTGCTTTTATGGACCTTGTGATTTATGGCTGTGTCAGTTATTTAATCATTCATTTGGCTTTCTCTTCAGCACTGTGTGGTAGTTACTTACATAGAAAGGTGACTGTATGATCTAATTATGGAGTGAAATACGATTCCATTATCTGCTCTTGATGTCTCTGTGTTCAGAGCACCGATACACACGTGTAATGTGCAGACTCACATGCCTCCGTAGTTATGGACATGTTTGTGCTCCTGCTTATTTCTCTCATCTTGGAGAGCATGTTGCTGCTTCATCTCACTGTGAGAGGTCGTTGGATTACCTTGACTTTTCCCATCCCGCCTGGCATTTCCTGTCTCCCTTTGCCAGGCTTGGACACAATGGGGCAGAGCCATCTGTCAGCAGTTACTCAGTCTCCTGGAGGGAGGTGCAGAGATGCAGTAGGGCAGTCTGGTGGAATTGTGTGAAGATTGCATTCTGCTGTTCTAGTCACCACAATTGGTCTGTGCTCCTTGTTTTAATGGACAGACCATACCTGGTAGAGCTCACATCCTTTCTGCTCAGAGAAAGCCTTCATGCAGCCCATGCAAAATCAGAGGCAGATGTGGAAGGAAACAAAAGCAGTCTTGGTGGTGAGGGACCACACAGAGAGGAAACACCTTTCTTCTGTGTAAGCCCCTGTGCTTCTAACTCACCCCATCTATGAACAACATGTCATAGTTAGTTATTTTTGTAGATAATCTGTGAACTATAGGCATTTGGGCATGATTGCTCCCTCAGCTGAGGATCTCATACTGTCTCCCTTGTATACCCACTTCTATTTTATACATGCCACCATTATCTAGGTATATCTTACAGACTGAAATTTTGTCCATGTGTTGAGAAATGCCATGCAGTAGGAGTCCAATTTGACCAACACTGGAGACAGAGACAAAACCCCCCCAAACATCACAGAACCACAGGATATCTGGGAAGGACCTCTGGAGATTGTTCAGTCTACCACCCTGTCCAGCACAGGTTCACCCTGGGCAGGATGCTTGGGGCTGTGTATTTGGATATGACCAGGCCATCTCTGATTCTTTTTTAAGAAGAGACATTAATTTGTTTTGCTTGAAGGGGCAGTTCTGGTATGTTTCTGTCCTGATTGGCACAAGGTGGGTGAAAGGGAGGGGGTGTTTCCTGTGGGATCTGTAAAGTGGATGGAAAGCTGCTTGCCAGAGCTGAGTTGTTCTTCAGATTATCATGGACACAGGAAGTAACTAAGACTTTGGTGCAGAGATCTGATAAACCTAGCTACTGTGCTCTGAGTGGCGGATTAAATACAGTACTGGCGCATGACACCCATCCAGTATAAACCATTCTCCTACTTAGAATTTGTTAAAGAAAAGAAAGAAAAAAGAGAAAAGTGCACTGTTCACTGTATCCCAGCAGACTTTTCATTGTGTCTTTTTATGTCACTGGTCCCTACCATGCTGACTCTACAGCTCACAAGTTTTACCTGTCCTCTGGAACTACCTTTTGGGAGGTGTGAAGAAAAGTTTAACTCTCATCTTGTGTGCTCTGATCCCTTTGACGGAAGTGTGATCAGATGCCTGTTCCTGATCTGCATCAAACTTGTGCTGCTGGTGACCTGGCAGTGTGCAGACTGCAACCAGAAGCACGTTTCCAAATGTGTTTCTTTATGGTAAAGAAGAGACAGAGATAAATGGTGGGGCTGGGTTGGTTGAGGTTTTGTGGCTGGTTTGTTTTCCCAGGTTTGGGGTTTTTTTACATTCCTAATATGGGTTATCTGAGTTCACTGCAGCTTGCTGCATGCCAGGCTGCTTGTTTTGTATGTCCCGTGATGAAGGCTGAAGTTTCACTGACACTTCTCATAAAAGCAGGTTTCTGACCAAAACTTCCCCTTGGGTGTCATGTGGGTTGTCCGCTGGCCTCTGCCCCAGGCGGCTGCATTTCAGCGGGGCGTGTGTAATCAAGGAAGCAATTCAGGAGTCTTTGGAGGGAAAGGTGATATCTCATCATTAAATATTGCTGTATAGTCTCCAGTGCTTTGTGGCAAATGGTTTTACAAGATGGAGTGTAAAGAGGTTTCCAGGATTTGGGATATTGTGCTAAGATCAGGGATTCAACTGCACGTCACATGTGAGAATGTGAGATGCAAAGGCAGTGTGATAGACCTGGATTTTGGGGAGATGTGGGCTCTGCTTCATGTTCACCTTGAGGCTCTCAGGCTTGCACCTCAGTCTCCCCTCCTCCCCTCCTCCTCCTTTTTCAAAACATTTTGTTTTCTTTTTCATCTTAAGGGATTTTCAATTCTATGGATATAATGGAAGCAGCCGCAGTAGCTGCAGTCATGGTGGGACTGAGTGCACTCTGGGATCAGGAGCGTGTTTTAGTACCAGTCCAGGCTTTCTGCTGTTGCTCCAGCTGCTGGAGCACAGCTGAACCTTGTTTGCATTCCTGTGCTCAGGGCTTGCCTGTTACCGGTGTGGCTGCTCCTGCAGTTAGGACAGAAGCCGTTCCAAGTATTGTGCCCAGCTTCATTTCTGGGATAATCTTAGACGGGTGGATTTCTCCTCTTTGGTCTGGCTCTTACCTCTGTTTTTGTCCGCAGCAATTTTTCAGTTTAATCGCTTTGTACCCTTGGTATCTGAACACTTGCAAACGTGAGCCGTTGCCTGAGGCAGAAAAAGGACGTTGAGTATGACCCAAAGGGAGGTCTTGTACTTCAGGCCTGTGCCTCCAGAGGTGCGTCTGAGGTGCCCAGAGGAGCTGAGCAGCCTTAGCAATGAGCACACAGGCATTTGATTATTTCTCAGTACTTATCAGAGGAAGTGTGAATCTCTCCCTAATTGAGAGTTAATGCCAACTTCTGTGAAATTCGTTGTCATTCACGTGTGAATTATCCTCCTCCAATTTAACTTGGCTGCAGGAAGCCTGCTACTGCTAAGACTTTCCACTGGGAGCTTAATTCAGGTGGTAAAACACCACTATAGTGACTTATTGAATGGGACTTGATGCTAGAGAGCCTAGGAAGCCTAGAAGGGCAGTTTGAGTGAACACTTGAAAGTCTAGTCAACTCCCATCTGTCACACTTTTAGGACAGAGCTAGAAGTCCCCTGGAAAATGCACTTCCTCCCTAGATTTCCAGATCTGCACACTGCCAGCTAAGGCAGAAGAGCTGCCGAAGGAAGAGCGTTCATCACCCCACTTCAGTTCTTCTAGTTGTAGGCAGTCTGGAGAGGGGAGATGAGAAGGTTTCCAGAAGAGGTTACACATCCAGAAGCTTGAAGTGAGGTTTCCTAATTAGTCAAAGCACAGGTAACCTGCCCAAACAAGAAAGACAAGTATAATGTCTCAGCAACCAAGGCATTTAACTATTAACCCTGGAGGAGAGTAAGGAGATACCCAGAACAATGACCTAGTTAATTCTGCATCACATTTAAGTGCGTGGGTTTTTGTTGCTACCTTTGGGTCTGGTGATACTAGCAGCAGCAGCTTCTCAGCTGAACAGGAGGTCAATATTTTTACATGGGATTTTAATATGGATTTGGCATGACCTCACCTGACACTAGTGTAATACAGAGACTTTAGTCATCTGTTGCTTGTTTCTATTGACCTGCAGGCATATGTCCAAGCAGGGATGAAATTTTGGGTATCATGACCCAGAGCTTGTGTTTAAGATGCACAACCAGACTATGGAGCAGAAACCTGGCTTTTTATTCACCTTCTATAAAACATTACCTGATCTAGTGTGAGGTGTTCCAGCCCGTGGCGGGGGCGGGGGGGTAGGGGGGGGTGGAACCGAGTGATCTTTGAGGTCCCTTCCAACCCTGACAATTCACTCAGCCGCCTGAATTACATCTCAGCTCCCGTTCAGCATAGGGTCTGAAGCGGGCTGGCTCATCACACAGTGGGTTGGCTGTGGTCCCTTCCCTTCACCCTTGGTGGCTGCAGACTCATCTTGCCCTGCCTGCTGAGCTAGATGCACTCTTACAGAAGCCTTCTCTTTTTCACCAGCACGGAGAGGTTAAAAGCCTGTGGGCGGAGGCCAGCACAGAGTGCCCATTGTACACGCATGCATACCAGAGCAGTAACTCCCTGGAATGCTGCACCTCTGAGCTTTTACCACCTTGTGTTTGTGTTGCAGCCCAGGAGTGTGTGTACATTGTGTCCCTCTTCAAGGAGATTAGCAGTGTGAAATGGCAGATAAATAGGACGAGCTTTTTATTTTTTTTCATTGGACCAGTTGGAAGAGGAAGGTAACCCTGACTCCATCCTCTCTGTAGGCACAAAGGAGAGGCGAGGTGCAAGGTTGGTCAATTAGGTGGAGCAGCTCCTCGCAACTGGGTGGCTTTAATGTGCTAATTGCGTTAGTAATTAGTGACTACCCCATGGTAAACACGGGTTCAAAACTGTGTAAGGACATTAGCTAACCCACCCTGCAGTGGGTTTGAATGAAGTAAGCCTTGTTTGGTAGGTGGTGAAATGGAGAGACTCACTGACCATAGGGTGAGTCAAAGCAGGTGTGCCACAGACCTTGGGTCTGTTAGTTCTTCAAAATCACCTTAATTGAAACCAGAGGCAGCAGCTCTAGGAAATGAGCCTCCTCTCTATTGCCAGAACATGTGTATCTTAAGCATAAGCATTTTTATGGCTCTATTGTAATGCCTTTTAAAATTTACTTATTTATTTCTGGTTGGACTGTCAGTTTTGCTGTTTCTGGGAACTTTATCTAAATTTGTAACTGCTGAGACCCTGTGGGGAAGGTCACCGAATGATTTTATGGAGTTATAGGGTGCTTAGGACTTGCAATTAGTAGCCATATACTCCAGGGTCAGACAAGTGACCCATGATCATAATCCAGTGGAAATGTGTGTATTTAACTACTAAAATGTGCTTGTTACTATTTCTCTTTAAATGTTAAGCTTGTATAAGGTATTCTCAAAAAGCAGAAAATGGGACAAGGGCATGTGCTTATTCTTGGTAATCTGTGCTTTGGAGTAGTCTACATTGATAGTGCAGTCATCATGTGGTGTTCATTAGTGTTTCTCCTTTACAGTTCATTGCTAAGAATCAGAAACATAGAATTGTCAGGGCTGGAAGGGGCCTTAAGGATCATCCAGTTCCAACCCCCCTGCCATGGGCAGGGGCACCTCACACTACAACAGGTTGCTCACAGCCACATCCAGCCTGGCCTTAAACACCTCCAGGGATGAGGCTTCCACCACCTCCCTGGGCAGCCTGTGCAGTCTCTCACCACCCTCATGGGGAACAACTTCTTCCTAACATCCAAGCTGAATCTACCCATTTCTAGTTTTGCTCCAGCCTCCCCAGTCCTATCACTCCCTGACACCTTCAAAAGTCCCTCCCCAGCTTTCTTGTAGCCCCCCTGCACATACTGGAAGGCCACAATTAGGTTTCCTGGGAGCCTTCTCCTCTCCAGACTGAATAACCCCAACTCTCTCAGTCTGTCTCCATAGCAGAGCAGCTCCAGCCCACTGCTCACCCTGGTGGCCCTTCTCTGGAGACCTTCCAGCACCTCCAGGTCCTTCCTGTAATAGAGGCTCCAGAACTGGATGCAGTGCTTCAGGTGGGGTCTCAGCAGAGTAGAGGGGGAGAATCACCTGCCTCAATGTGCTGGCTCAGCTTCTCTTGCTGCAGCCCAGGATGACCTAGGAAGTTCCTGTCTGTGCACAGGTTTTGCTTGTAGTTGGTAGAGGGGTGGCTTTTGTCAGTGTAGCAGAGCTAATCCAGTACAGAGCTGGGTCTGCACCCCCTGCACCCTCTCCTGGCAGTACCTTCTTGATCCTTCTCCCGTGGTACTCCTCTGACCCACCAGGGAGCTGTTGGTGCTATTGGAGCAGAAAGTATCTTTGTTTCTTTCTGAGGTAATTTTCATCTAGTTTTGTAGCCTAACCCAGCTTTCTGTGGATGGGTGGTGGGGGTTAGCTGTATGGGGAATTTTAGGGAGTATGTATGAATCATAGAATCATAGAATCAGTAAGGTTGGAAAAGTCCTCAGAGATCATCAAGTCCAGCCTGTCACCCAGCACCTCATGACTACTAAACTGTGACACCAAGTGCCACATCCAATCCCTTTTTGAACGCCTCCAGTGATGGTGACTCCACCACCTCCCTGGGCAGCACATCCCAATGACCAATCTCTCTTTCTCAAGAACTTCTTCCTAACATCCAACCTAAACCTCCCCTGGCACAGCTTGAGACTGTGTCCTCTTGTTCTGCCACTGGTTGCCTGGGAGAAGAGACCAACCCCCACGTGGCTACAACCTCCCTTCAGGGAGTTGGAGAGAGCAAGAAGGTCTCCCCTGAGCCTCCTCGTCTCCAGGCTAAGCAACCCCAGCTGCCTCAGCCTCTCCTCACAGGACTGTGCTCCTCAGCATTTTAACATACACCTTACAAGTTTTGTTGCTGTTGTTGATGTGTTTTGCTTGTTTTAAGAATATGTTTGGTATTTGGCTTAGCCTTTCTGTATCATTGGATGGTACATCTTCTGTCTTAGTTGAACACTCAATTCCTTCCATTAAATTTGGCAGAGTCTTTGCAAGGTACTGAATATAATTTCTTCCATGGGTTCAATCTGAAACATTTTTTTTAAAGCTTTCATTTGAAAGGATGAGAATAGGGTCTTGGCTCTAGTCAGCTAAAGCCTCTGCCACAGAGTAATGGTACCTAAGGGTATGAGGAGCTCTGGAAAACACTGAGTTTATTTTTCTCCTATCTCCTTCCATACTTGGGTCCCTGGTATGCCCTGCAAGAGTCCTAGGTGGATCCTCCTGTGTTTTCAGCATCTCAGGGAGCATCTTGGGCTGTGAACAGTGTGTGCCTGGCCCAGTGTGTAATGAATAATTCGTCAAAAGCAGTCCCCCACCCATAAAAGCTGGCAGCTGAGGGTCTCTCTCTCTTGCCTGGGAAGGTGAGAAATGAGCAATATGAAACTCTTCTGCTTGATTCATAAGGTAACATCATATTTCCTGTGCTCTGATCACCAGGTTATTGTTTAACCTGAGTCAAGCATCTGATCCTTTTTTCCCATCTGAAAAACCCTGTGACAGTAAGCACTTTAAAGTTATGAGTAGGTTCTCTATTGTTCTTTATTTTACAATACCAGATACAGCTCTCAGCAGTGCTGGCCACCCTTCATTCATACTTTACTTCAAGGAATGCCCTTGAGATGCTGTAGGGGAAGCCCAGTCGTGCCCTTTTTCAGTCGTCTCTGCATTCGTGTTCGATATAAATGCACATGCTAACTTCCTTTTTTTCCTTCTCCTTTCTTTTAACAGTGGCAAATTTGGTCTCTGTCGAGCTCCTTGCAGCCTCTGGGCAATCAGTATATTGAATTCAGTGGACAGTTACCATTCATTCCCTGAGATCATTCTTGCTCTTGCTCTCCTCATTCCTTCGCAAGCTCCCCTTCTCTCTGATTAAACTCCTGGGTGTTGCAGTACTGCTATGGAGCCCAGGGAGACTTTGGGCAGCTCTCGGCAGAGGGGAGGTGAGGCAGACTTTCTGCCAGCTGTTGTCACCTCTGCAAAGCCTTCATCTGCCTCCAGCTGTATAGGGGAGACCATGCTGCCTGCGACAGGCTCAGGCAAGGGGATACCGGTGAGCAGTGAGAGGCTGGAGCCTGAGGAAGAGGATGAGCTGGGTTCTGGGAGAGATGTGGATTCCACTTCCAATGCAGACAGTGAGAAATGGGTGGCAGGAGATGGCCTGGAGGAGCAGGAATTTTCCATCAAGGAAGCTAACTTCACAGAGGGAAGTTTAAAACTAAAGATCCAGACCACCAAGAGAGCCAAGAAGCCCCCAAAGAACTTGGAGAACTATATTTGCCCTCCTGAGATCAAAATCACTATCAAGCAGTCTGGGGAACAGAAGCTTTCCAGAGCTGGGAAAAATAGCAAAACAGCAAAAGAGGAGGACAGATCACACTCGAAAAAGAAGGTAAGTCCTGCTCTTTACCTTATTTTCCCTGTCTCCTGAGTGGAGGGGGAGGGTAGGATTAAACCTTCTCAAACAGTTTGTGTCCAAGGCATAGGCGTTGGAAGGTTTGAAAAGCCACGCTTGGTCACAGAGGGAGTCATACAGAGCAGGAATCATCCTGCACTGCCACGCACACTGCAGGGGTGGTCTTGAGCTAACCTTCAGATAAACCAGTTTTGAAGAGATCACAAGTTCAGCTGGGCCTTTTCTGGTTTTGTATGTGATTGAGTTTTAAGATTAATCATTACATGAGTGATAAATGAAGGAGCCCACTTTAAAACTGCTTTGTGTCTGAGCACTAATTTGGCCAAAGTAGCGCTTGAGCCATTTGGCAGTTAAAGCTTTTGACTCCATTTTTAAAGTACAGGTGTGTGTACAACAAACAACTGAATCTGTTCCTGTGTAACAGACAAAGAGCTGCATTATTCTTGATTATGAAATTGTGATGGCAGCGCTACAGTTATGCTTCAGAAAATGCTCCCATTATGTGCCTTGCTTTCTTCCAGG
This sequence comes from Melanerpes aurifrons, assembly GCA_011125475.1. NCBI lineage: Eukaryota > Metazoa > Chordata > Aves > Piciformes > Picidae > Melanerpes > Melanerpes aurifrons. The sequence goes on from WWNC01000044.1 coordinate 7,531,044, forward strand.
TGTGTGCAATCTTCTTGAAATTTAGATCTGCAGAAAAGTTTTTGGTACTTTGGGTTTGGATAAAAATTGATTTTAAAACCAAAACCTTGGTTTTGTTTTTTCCATTTGCTGTTGGGATGATTTTTCAGTAATGTCCCCTGTGCTTCTCTGCAGAACACAGTTGGATCAAGTGTGGTGGGCAGAGGGACACTCATCTTTTTTAGGGTGTAAGGGTATTTTCTGTCCTGGGCATTAGACAAAGTTGTTTGGTCCAGTTGAGAATTTTATCACTGTACCAATGTCTCTGCCTCCCTAGTGACACATGGACATCATGATAAATTCAGGCAGAAACATGGGTTTGATGAAAGACTCATGGGTTTCTCCAAAACCTGGACAAAATCATCTGTGCTGTGGGTGTACACTGGCTAGAGCTCAGGGCATGACCTGGCGCTTTCTTGGATCCCTTGCTGTGCAGAAGGTCCTCACTTCTCACATACCTTTTATCCTTGATAAATGAAGCCTTGAGGAGGTTAATTGCCAGCAGCTCTTCCTGGAGGCAGTTTCTTCAGCAGACTGACTTCACCCAAAATTTCAGATAACTCTAAATCACTTCATGAAACATAAACATTTCCTCTTGACTCCAGGCAGAGCCCAGGAAGATTAGTATTGCTTACTCTGAGAGTACTTCTCTTAGAAGCTGAACTTGGGAAAAACCTTCCAAAATCAAGGGAACTTTTTTTTTTTTTTCTTAGAATCTGAAAGGTATGCTCCATGGGTATGAAAAATATAGATCTTTTTGGCACAGTAAAGGTTTGGCCCTATAATACAATAAGAGATTTACCCACCTGTTGAGGAGGATGGGCTGTCTTCCTAGCACTGAGCAATGTCTGATTTCCACTTCCCTTTCTTTCCTGAATGCATGCAGAAGTCTCAGGGGACATAGTGGTTGGGTGAGATTGTGCTTGGTGACAGCAAAGGTGTCAAAAGGTGTCATGGACATACAGAGATAAAGCAAATATTTGTAAACCACTATCTACCCGTCATGGACCACAGAGAATACGACTGCTTCAAAATCAGAGCTTTCATTTCTGTATCCCATCCAGCCAGATGGGTATGGAAGGTATGTTAATTTCTTCATGTGGCCATCTAAAAACCTTAAAAAAAAAAAAGGAGCTAACTGTAAGGAAACAGTGTGCAAAAAAGCCAACCAAAAAAACAAGAAGGAAACAACTTTGTACTGTGTTTACAATCAAGGTGAGGCTTCAATTGCAGAAAGATAAGGGATTTGAAAGAAGGAGGTCACAGACCAAGCATCCAGCTTGTACTTGTGCTGTGAGGTCTGAGCTGAGTGATGCTGTGTTCATACCCTGTGTTCAGGCTGGAAGCACTTTGGGACAATGCTGCCCTAATCTGACCATTAAAACAGAACAAAACCCTAACAAACCCAGCAGGTGGATGGTCTGAGCAGATGGGGAGGGGGCTGCTGCTCTGATGCATCTATTAGCATAACACCCAACGGCTGCCGTGCGGCAGCTGCTGAGCCAGGGCTGGGGCAGTGAAGTCGCCAGCAGGAATCTGGAAGACCCCAGTGCTGTGATCTCAAGAGGTTTGATGCCTGGAGAACTTCAATCTGCATCTCCAGGATGATAAATAACCTGTGTCCCTGCAGCCAACAGGATTTTGCATGTGACTGTCAGCTTATGGGCTGCATGCTCAGGCTGTAGATGTAAGCGTCTTGTATTGAGGAGTGATGAAAAGCACTACAGGAGAGGAAGGTTGGAAATCAGTGGGAGAAAAGTTCCAGTTCTGGCAGTGCAATTGCTTTCATGGCCTATGTATGTATCTCATGGCAGTTAAAGAGTTGTTTGTGTGGCTGTTTTTGGGGGGGTTTCTGGGTGGGGGTTTTTGTTGTTTTTGTGTTTGAAGGAAGGTTGTTTTGTGTTGAGGGAAACAGCAAGTTTGAAACTCAGATGGTCCTGATGCTACCTGGTCCGCCTGTGGGTTTCCCTGGGAGAGGGGAGCACCTTCTGTGTGTGCTTGCAAAACCATTGAGAGTTGCAGGAGTGGTTAAAAAAGGGAACTGTTTGTCACATTGAAAGGATTCTGTTGGTTCTGATGTTTCAAAGCTAGACTGTTTGATTGCTTGCCGTTCAATCAGTGCAAGCTCCAGAAAAGCAGCTACTGGCAGCAGCAGCAGCAAGGAGCAGTACTTTTATACCACTGGAGATCTTCAGCTGGCATCACTACACTGTCCTCTCTGGATTTTTGCCAGGAGAGTTTGGCCCAACGCACACATTTCCCTCATGCATAGGATCAGCATTGATACTTGAGTTCACCACCTCACTTGTGGATGCAGGGCATATATACAAGCTGCATGCAGACCTGTATGGATGGAAAACAGCATAGCCTGAGCTGCAGATGCCATGCTTGTCTCTGGTGGGTAGGAGCAGTTGTCCTGCACCTCATGGAGTAGTAGTTTCCTCCTGAGGAGGAGCAAACTATCAGGAATTGAAAAATCACTCAAATTTGTTGCATAACAATTTCAGCCACATCTCCAGCAGTCCCCAGTGCTTTGAAATACCACTTCAGCATTCTTGCAGGAGTTTCAATGCACACAGCACAGAGGGCAAGTAATGAAAACATGGAAGCAATTTAAGTAACAGCATGTGGGTACACAAAGGAATGGTAATGCCAGCAATGTAAAAAGGGGCTGTGAACTGGGGATACAGCGTTTATTCAGTGGCCACTTAGGGAGGAAGAAGATAGGTCTGTTCTGAGCTTTCCGCTGCTCTGCTAATTAGGCAATAAGGGCTAGTGTCTGATTTCTAAAGCTGTGGTCTAGGGAGCAGCAGTGATTAGAAGGGGGCTCTGTGGAGAGCCATGCTGCTCATATGTCGAGGCCTGAGTTTTTTTCCCTTTGATTCCAGCTGCTACGCTATATTAAAAGACGTAAACGTACATTAAATACTTTCCTCATGTTGCTTTTCTGTGTGAGCTGTTGCTCTGGGGGTGTTATGTGATCATGAAGGGGAGGGAATTTAGGAGAGGATCTTAATGGGTGCAGTTGCTGATGCCTTGGAGCAGGGAGGGAGGCAGCAGTGGGTAAGAGAGCATCATCTTTGGGAAGGTCTGGTCTGCTGGCTTGAATGTTTGGCAGCAGCCCAACAATTTTTGGGGTTTCTTCTAAGTCATGACCATGTCAAGTTATATATCCACTTCTTGAAAGTAAGAGTGAAAGTAGTTTCCTAACCTCTTTCCTGAGGCTGCTTAAAAGGTAGCTTGGATGTCCACGTGGCAGCTTGTGCACCAACTGGAAAGTCCACAAGTGGACTTCAAGCATTTGCTCTTATTTTAGCCCTTTGGTGCCTGGAGATGGAGCAAGCTGAACCCTTGCCACTTCTAAACCCACAAATGGCTCAATTTCATTTAGTCTAATTGCACAGCAAGGAAGGGAAAAAAGGCAGGAGCCCAAAGGATGCCCTGCTGGCACATTATCAAGCCCAGCAGCCACCAGTCTATTACCTGCAGCATGGTTGTTCAAGACTGCCATCCGTGTCATCACTGAAGGTGCTTTTTCCTTTGGAAAGGAGCATATGCTGTTCGTCTGGAAGGGCATTGAAAGCGTGGCATCAAATGCAATCAAGCAATCCATCATCATGGCCTGCCTGTCATGTAGCATTTAACAAGCCTCAGATGAGCAGTATTTCTCTGGTTTTGTTTTCTTTCTTACTTGTTTTTCTTCTCCCTTCATTTGGTGCTCTGTTTTCTTGAATCTGCAAACACTTCAGTTTGCACCCCCTTCTATCTTTAAGCACAGCCTGACAAAGTTTCTTTGGAGCTTCTACCATATGCATTCTGTCCTGCTTCAGCGGCTGTAAACATATTCTTGGGATCTATTATTGCATTGGGATTTTTTGAGAGCTTGGGTTGGGTGAATGCATTTTGTTGCTGAGATAAGTGATGGGAAGTCAATTTGAAGTAAAACTTCAGTCAGAGGAAACTCAGTTCTGGGATTTTCTTGCAACTGTGGTGTTTTGGGTTTTTTTTTTGTGTTTGTTATTTGTTTAAAATTTATTTTGTCTTGGAGTTCTTGTAAGTATTTGCCATTTCTCTGCAGGAATTGGTTCTAGCACTTGAAATTCAGTTAGTCTTCACACAACTTTCTCCTGTGGTTTACCTTTCCTTGAGGACTCTCGCTTTCATGCTGTCTCCTTTCACCCCTCCTTTTTCCAGAGGATCATGAGTGCTTTCTCCACCCACTTGCTTCCTTGCATTGCTAACAGCACATTGCACTTTCCCCTCAGGTTTTCACGTGCATCCACAGCTCTTGCTGGATTACCCTTGTGTTGGACTCCTCTCCCTGGTGATCTGTGTAACTGATCATCCAATTGTACATAGTGCATGCTTATTTGTCTTTGCTAAGGGCATCCCTGTGGAAGACGTCCTCCTGAGTCAGCTCTTCCTGTTGCAATCCCAAACATGGGAACTGACAAGAAGTCCTTGATCCCCTTGCTCCTTGTGCTGTGTGTAACTTAGCAGCAGGGAGAAGGCACTTGCATGTTTGTGGTAGTATTTGCTTGAAATGGCAAGCTTCCATTTACAGGTTCTCTCTCTCCTTTTTGTTTGTTTGTTGGGTTTTCCTCCCCCCCCAAGGATGTAGTTCCCACAGTGTCTTCAGCCTGGACTTCCTTCTGTGTTACTTTGATCCCCACTGATAGATAGCAAAATCTTGAGGCTACTCTAAATGATGATGGTGGCAGTGTAGACTTCACTCCCTTCCTGGGCCGTGGAATAGTGGTAGAGCCCCACAAATGCCAGCACAGTAGGGAAGTTATCTGGTCACTTTTAAAGTGAAACTCCTTTTGAGATGCAGAGAGGAAAATTCAGAGCTACACACAAATTCAATTCTTTGATATTCATCCTGGGTTTCTTTTTGTTTACCTTTTCTTTTTGTCACATTGCTGAATCACAGAATTATTGAGGCTCGAACAGAACTCTGAGATCAACAAGCTCAGCCTATGACCTAACACCACCACACTGACCAGACCATGTCACTAAGTGCCACATCCAATCTTTCCTTAAACACCTCCAGGGACAGTGACTCCTCCACCTCCCTGGGCATTCCATTCCAGTGTCTAATTACCCTTTCCGTGAGGAAGTGCCTCCTAACTTCAACCTAACCCTCCCATGCCCTCTCATCTTGTCACAGCCTGCCTGGGAGAAGAGCCTGACCCCCACCTTCCCTTCAAGTAGTTTTAGAGTGTGATAAAGTCTCCCCTGAGTCTCCTCTTCTCCAGATTTAACAACCCCAGCTCCCTCAGCCTCCCCTCATCAGACTTCCCCTCCAGTCCCTTCACCAGTCTCATCACTCTCCTCTGGACCCACTCCACCACCTCAGTATCCTTCTTGAAGTGAGTGGTCTAGAACTGCAAAGAGTACTCTAGGTGAGGCCTCAGCAGTACCGTGTACCCAGGCAGAATTACATCCCTGGTCCTACTGGCCATACTATTGCTGGTACAAGCCAAGACACAGATGAAGACACAGGTGAAATAGCTGCAGCTTGGTTTACTACCACCACAATTACCTCAAAAGAGAGTAGGAATTAATTTATTTGTAAAACCTTCAGAGCTTAAGAAACTGCTTTGGCTGAGAGCACAGGTTCATCTTGGCCTTTCCAGGCACCTGAGGTGCCTGGGCAGGGAGCTCAGTCCTCTAGGGTCCCCACATAGTCACCTGGGGAAGACTGATGTCTCCTGAAAGTGGTTCAGTTCTCTCAGTGAAGAGCAGGAAGGGCTGGATTTTACCCTTCCTTCTTCTCCAGAGCCTGCTGGAGCAATGTTTGTCTTGCATTGTGTTGTGGGAATCTTGTGACAAGAACAGGGCAGAGTTTCTTTTCCAGCTCAGTGCTCTGCCTCAGCCATCTGATGCCTATCCCTCACTGTTGTCTGCTCCCAAAGAACTGTGACTTTTTAGTGAGGGGATGGGCTGGGAATAATGGCTTTTACTGCTTAACACAGAGTGCCAAATGAGGAAGACTCACTGTATTTGACTTGGAGGGAAGTAACTGTGGAAGCAGCTGGGACCACTGCAGGGAAGTTGGTGGTACAGTTGAAAGTCAACCACTGGAGAGATGAGTGCTGCTCCTGGCAGCCTCATAAAGGCCTGGCCAAGTCAGTACATGCTGCTTGTGTTTCAACAGTTCTGTGACCTCCAGGCTAAGAGAGGTGTGATAGAGATGCAACACGCTGGCACGTGCACCCAGAGCTGCAAACTTCTGTGCTGGTCGTGTCTTCATTTGCAGAGATTTTGGGATGCAAGGTGTGTCAGTCCTTCATTCACGTGCTTACAGTCCTTTAACACCAACAGCTGTATGCAGCACTCCCTCTTTCCTCCTTCCAAGCACACTTGACCACAGATACCTTCTGATTTACCTCCAGCTTTTTAACCTTTAATCCCTTTTTCACACACGCACTGAGCTAGCCACCTCTAAGCAGGTGTAATTCTTCACATCCTTCATTCTCAGATAGGCTTTTCATTATCCAAATTTCTCAGCTTAGTCAGTGGGACTGTGTCATGAGTTTGTCTTGAGTTCAATTGAAGTGAAAGAGGAGATTCACCTGGTGCCTTCAGCTTTCCTTCCTTCCTTCCTTCCTTCCTTCCTTCCTTCCTTCCTTCCTTCCTCCCTTCCTTCCTTCCTTCCTTCCTCCCTTCCTCCCTTCCTCCCTTCCTCCCTTCCTCCCTTCCTCCCTTCCTCCCTTCCTCCCTTCCTCCCTTCCTCCCTTCCTCCCTTCCTCCCTTCCTCCCTTCCTCCCTTCCTCCCTTCCTCCCTTCCTCCCTTCCTCCCTTCCTCCCTTCCTCCCTTCCTCCCTTCCTCCCTTCCTCCCTTCCTCCCTTCCTCCCTTCCTCCCTCCCTTCCTCCCTTCCTCCCTTCCTCCCTTCCTCCCTTCCTCCCTTCCTCCCTTCCTCCCTTCCTCCCTTCCTCCCTTCCTTCCTCCCTCCCCCCCCGCCCTCGCAAAAGTTGGTATCTCACCACTTCTCTCATAGGTGGTTTCTCTGGTGTATAATGATGAATGAACTTGCTGACCAAGCCCTCTTTGGGAGCCCTTCAGTGGTCTCTCTTCTGGCCAGCAAACAATTGGAACAAAACTTCTTTGATTACCATATCCCAAAGATTTGTTACATCTGATTCACTCAAAACTGGTCAAGATATTCCAAAAACATTGAGGAAAGGATCCTGCACCCAGACAAGGGGTTTGTGTGTGCATTCCCATGCAGACACAGTGTAATCACTTCAGTCTTATTCCCTTAGGAAGCCAATCTAAAAATATCTAGAGTAAACATGTATTGTTTTGTTTTGTAATGCTGAGACTTCTCCAACTCTTGAACCTTAAAATGATTGCATATGATATGTGACCCTTGAGAACAAATCCAGTTAGCTGTGTTTTTGTAAGAGCATTATTTTGCATTCCTTGCCATGGCCTGTAAGGTGAATTTGTCCAGTGGCTGTTAGGTCCTTCATTTCAGTACATTTCTACATCATTATGTCTGGGCTGCAGGTAGTTGCCTTCAATAGAGCTACTCTCCAGCCATGGGGCAGGCAGTGATTGCAAGGTCACACTGCTTGCAAGTAAGTTGGTCAGCCTGGAAAAAAACCTCCACTTCTCCAGGGCAGTATGAAGAAAAACACCTTACTGGGGTATTTTGTTTCCCCTGGAGCTGCAGGCTAGCAGTGAAAGAGAAAATGGGAGAGCTAAGAAATGAGGTTGTGTGTTAGAGATATGGCTTGGACTGTGGCCATGGTGGAAGGCACCATGCAAACATGAACATTCAAGATGGACAGTCAGCTGCAAGTCCTCTTGCAAGTAGATCACAAACTCTACAGCGATAAAAGGAGGAGAAATGAAGCCATCTTGCCTTTTAGAGCAGTATGTGAAATAGAATAATGAGATTAAGTGACTTACTTAAGGAACCTCTCACAGGCCAGGGTAACACTCAGGCCTTTTTCACTGAGCTGTGGTTGCTTAACTGTGTCACAACTGAACCGCCCTGATAGTGGCCTGATCTGGTCTTCAGGCTCTGGATGCACAGCCCTCCTGGAAGCCAGTTCTCTTCTGATTGTCATTGAAACTGGTGACTTTATTTCAAAATTTTTAGCTCTCTGTGCTACCTTAGAAATAGAATTTATCTCAAAGAGTTAGAGCTTGAGACAGAAATGAGGGGGAAATTTTGGGCATCAGTTTATCTCAATACCCTTAACAGTCCCTGCTGATCTGTAAACCATAAATTGTGGTGAGAGTTGAATGAGGAGGACCCATCTTCTCATCAGTTGCTCACAGCTCTCTGTCTCACCTGGGTGGCAGTTGTCAAGAGAGATTGTATCTTTTATTGGCATCTATATTACAACAACTCTACCGCTATAAGTGGTTCATTGAGGAATTTCAGCACTCTGCAGCACTGTAGCTTCTCCTGAGCCACTTTCCCTTCACAAAGCTGAAGGATGAGTATCAGCCCTCAGGGGATTTGTGGGCAGTTTTTCCTTGCCCAGTGCTCCACGGAGGAATGCAGTGGCACAAGCAAATGAGATGGAGTCCACAGCGTTCTCTCCTTAGATGTTGGCTGTGTCTGACAAGGAGAGGGCTGAACAGTGGACAGCTAAATCCAAATGTGTCACCACTGTTCACATCCCTGCTTCACTGTGGGGCTATATTGCTGCTTCCCTACTTGATGCTTTTGTGAAAAGAAACTTCTATCACATGCTTGGAAATTGTTTCCTGCTACCTTTGAGGTAGACCACACACTGTAACTTCTAAATGGACTTCTATTTCCAGTAGTCTGCCCTGCATCCCAGTATATGCTAAGGTACTGTGCTGGCCTGGATAGCTTCACCTGCATTTTACCTGCTGTATTCCCAGGTGGGTGTTCTGATGAAAACTCATCTCTAAGACTAAGGAAAATAGACTTGAGGCAGGTATTTTCCACTGTGGAGCAGCAGCACTATCACGAGGCTTGATCAGCACTCATTTCTGCTCCCCATCAGTCTTTTCAGCTGCAGGGGTTGTCCTCATGTTAGGACTCTGCATAGTCCTTATGTAGTAGGGAGCTTAAAGGCATTTGCTTTGTTGCATCTTCCACTGGGAACTGATGGTACTGCATTGATGTTGTATTTTACTTCTTATATCCCATGTATCTAAGAGTTGGATGGGGATAATTAATTTGTCTCCTCTATATTCTCATGTTGCTTTTAGAAGCACCCAGCTGAGTACTCTGCCCAAAGTTAGCCTCTTGCATCCCATGAGATACTTTTCTTCAGTAATTTATGCAATTGTTGGTACAAATTCCCTCCAGCCTTTTTACTCTCTTGTTTTAATTTCATCCTGATGCTTGTAATTATCTTCCTGATTTGAAGGAGAGATGGGAGGGAAAGCCTACTTCCTTCTGCAACTACAGCACAGCAATTGCAAGAGTGTGATGGAGAGGGATTGATCTGTCCTTAGGTCATTGACTCTGGATGTGGGCAGGAGCTGTTATTAGTCACTTGAGAACAGCAACTGCCAACATGCTTCATGGGAATTTGTGAAGCACAGGACAGCTCTTTGGGAGGGCAGCATGTGCTTTGGTTAGCAGACATGGCATGTGACCAAGTCATGCTTCACCCTTGTAAGCAACTTGGGTGCTTGGGGCACCCTTGAAAAGAGTGGGAACTTGACTGTTGATGTCACTCTGCAGGAGGAGGCTTTAAAGAAAAGGGTGAGCAGCTCACGATGGACCCTTGACCTGAAGGATTTGAACGTGACAGAAGGACTGGCAAGTGATTTACCTTGAGGTTCTGCATCTGTAGGAGTTCACATTACTGATGTACACCTAAGCCTTTGATAAAGTAGGAGATTTGCTAATTAATAAGTTAGCCTTTCAGTATTACATTGTCAGTTTGGCCACTGAACTTCACTTCTGCTTGTTAAGATGTTGGCATTGAAGGTTGTCCTAAGGTGCTGCAAAAGTGGGATGGAAATGTAGAGGAAACCTGTCTGTCTTTCTTCAGTCTGTCTGGCCTTACTGAAGCTAATAAAATAGAGCAAAAGCCTGCGGGGTACACCAGCTGCACGCCGGAGATACAAGTCGACTCAGTCCACCTTGGCCTCATGGTTTAATAGGCCTATGTGAAATCCCTGGGTCAGAGGCCAGCCACCATGCCCATCTTTGTCACATCTTGGTGATGTGTATCCTGGCAGGTTTTTCTTTTTGTTCCCTCCCTGCAATGGAGAGAACCATCTGCCGGGTTGGCTTTCAGAATTTTGAAAAATACTAATTTCCCTTTGTTGCAAGGGGAGGGCCAGGAGGGGGACACAGGACAGAAGGGAGAAGGAGAGCCTGACCTAAAACCAAGCCAGTATTTGTAGGGGTTTTAGAATAGCTCGTATTGTGTTTCCTACTCCCCAAGGAAGGGTTGTCCTCTTTCTTCTTTTCTCTTTGATTCGATTCCCTGCCACTCTTTGAGCAAGTCAGAGGCTGCAGCTGCTGCTGTCAGCTGGGAAGGGAGTCCCCTTGTTTAAAATCCTTGTGTTAATCCCTGGTTAGAAAAGGTTGAAATGCTTTATGCTCTCCTTATAGTCCCCTTTGCTTGCCTGCATCTCGGTTGCCTGCTCACAATCTTGCGGTGAAAACACTGAGCGAGGTTGACCCCAGGCAGGCAGACGAGGAGCGCAGGTAGGGTTAAGGTCTGTAAACAAATAAAAGGCTGGACAAAGACCACCTCTACTTTTTGAGACTGGGGAAGGAGTTGGAAAAGATGTCAAGTGTTTTGTGATGTCTGGAGAAAATTCATGGTGGAGTTTGAGAATAGGGGTAGCCTTTTTTGTCATGTCTGCAGGACACAGATGGGTAGAATTGTTTGCTTATGGGAGCTGTGCTTTGTTCCTGAGGAAAAGCTGGCAGCCCAGTGGGAGAGGAATTTAAACAGTGAGGTAAGGAGAAAGACGGATTTGGGCTCTGCCAGATGGACGTGGTCAAACAGATAGAGCTGGAGAGGGTCTGATGGGTAAATTTGAGGCCAGAAGGACTCAGGAAGATTATCATCAGGTGTGATGCCACAGTGCTGGAGGATGAATGCAAAGGGTGGCCTGATGATGAAAGGGAGGGAAGGAAAAGGGTTTGAATTTGGCTGTGTCTTTTTCTGAGAAAATATTCTCCTATCTTTCCTAGTGGAACAAGAAAATGAATCACTAGAGAGGTAGCAGGAAAGGAGTTAGGTGATGGATGATACAGACAGAAAATTGAAGGCACTGTCCTGTAACATGTCTGAATACTATAAAAGAATGAAGGTTTTCAGCACTCTCCAAAGGTTCTCCCTGGTTTGCAGATAGAGTACTGAGGCAGATGGAGGTGGCAGAAGGCAACCCATGCTCTGCTGCTCCAACTGCAGAAAGAATCCCTATGCCCACACCCATTGCTTGATGTGTCAATCAGGCTCTCCCCTCTTGCCAGCTTCAATAAACAGCTGGAGTCCATGTAGGGCTTTTCTGACACCCTTTCCCAGACATGGTAGTTGAGGGAGACCAGTAATGTCATCTCATGGCAAGGGGTGTGCCTGCAGGTAGCCCAAACTTCCCTGTCGTTCTCCTTCCCAGCAGATTACCTGTGATCACTGCTCCCTATCTTACTTGGCAGGAAGGAGCCAGCAGCCACTGTCTGTTCCACTCCCTTCCCCTCCATGGCCCCTTGTTAATAATGAGGAGTAATTTGGAGCCCTCCCTCTGTCCTGTCTGGTGTGAGGCCATTTGTGTTCTGGAGGAGGAGGGGCAGATCCACCCCTGGAGAAGGTTGGCAGTGGAGGAGAGAGGGAGGGAAAACTCTTTTGTTTGTTTAAGTAAGTTAGGCATCAGATGTTTTCAAGGATAAGAACAGAAAACACAACCTTGATCAGCTCTGGTTAAAGGTGTGCTCCTGCCACATGAAAATATCTCAATAGCAAAGGGAACAAAGTGCAGCAAAGAAATGTGGATTTAAGCATTTTGGGTTTGTTTATTAGGTTTGTCAGGAGAGATGTGAATCATTAAAACAAAGCAAAACCAAACACACCCCAACAACAAAACCCACAGAAAACAACAACAAAAAGTCAAACCCCAAACAAATAATGCAACACCCCAAACCAAACAACTAAAAAACAACAAACCACAAAACAAAAAGACCAATTAAAAAACCCAACCCAACCAACAAAAAAAAAAACAACCCAGCCCAGCACAAAAGGCTGCACTGATTCCTGGAGGTTGCTTCTGGGTATTTGTTTTGTGTTTGCTCTGTTCAGCTGGGCCCAGGGGAAGCACAGGAGAGCTTTTGGGTTTGCAGCCCATGTATTTCATTTCTGCTTTATACATACTAGCACAGTTCCTCTGGAGTCCAGACTTGATGTGCACTTTGGTGTTGAGGTCATACCTCTCCTGTCTGTCTCCCTACCCCATCATTCCCTTTGAAAAATTAGAATGGAAATTCAAAGAAAAAAGTGACAAACATTGTTCTCTCCCTTTCTTTTCAATAAAACTCACCCTTAAACCTCACCTAGGAGCCCAAACTGTTGGAAATATTTGTTCTGTGAGGGGTGGGCTTTGGTGTTGAAACCCTTGCATTTCAACCACGTGAAAGTTGTGGAAAAATGCGTTTGGGGTAGGCAGGGTTTTGTGTTTTGTTTTGGTTCGCTTTGTTGTTTTTGTTTTTTTTTTGTTAAGGTAGAGAATAGGGTAATGGTGTGAAAGAATGAATTAGTTATGGCAAATCTTATTAGTGCCTATTGTAAGCAGAGAAGCAGAGACATATGGGAGCACTTGCAAAATCATTCCTTGTTTATTCAGCTTTGTAACTGAAGCAAATTTTGTGTAGTGTCATTTATTTGGCAACTGGAGGGGTGTGGAAGGTGTGTGCATATGTAGCAAAAAAAGAAAAGGGGGGGAGGTGAAACAGTATTGGTATTTCATTAAAACTGATGCTTGGTGCTTTGTTTGTCAGGTTTTGGCAAGGCTTTTTGCTTTGAAAGCCGTGCAGAGAGGATCGGAGCAGATGGCAGGGAGATCCTGTTTGTGTTATTTTTGGACATTCCCATTGAAAGTCTCAGATTGTTGTCCTTTTCTCTCCCTTCCCCCACTTGTGATGTTTTTCTTTCTTCCTTCCTTTCCCCTTTCCTTCTTGAGAACTTTTTTTGTTAAAGCTTAGATTAATAATACAACATGACTTAAAACTGCATGTTTCTGATGAACCAAGTTGTGGATACTTTATTTCTGTCTCAGCTGCAGAAGAGGCTGTCTTCTGAAGCAGTATGAGCAGCATTAAGAGGGCAAGTTGGGTAGGGATGGGGAGGCAGGCTGCCGTTTTGGTGGGTTCAGCTCATTCAGCACATTTCACTGGTAGATCAGCAACTCTGTTAAGCCAGGCAGCAAGCTTAGATTGAGGGTCTGAAAAAACAGTTTTAGTGGCTTGCATGACATGTGCTGGTGACCTCCATGTGTTTCAAGCCCTTGTTGTGGAGAGAGCCAGCTACAGATAGACTAGAAAATGGAACAGTGCCCTGGCTCTTCGTGGTGGTCTTCCCATGTCACTGGTGAGATTCATTGGTTTTAGGTGGCCTAGGAGGCTTTTGTTCTGCTATCTGTGCCCAGATTGTGCTGGGAAGAGAAAAATGTCATTCTTGGTATAAGCAGTTTTCCTAGGCAGTAATTTAGCTTCATATAACATCACTGAAAGTGTCCTCAGTGCTTTTAATGTTGAAGTCTTCACTGAAGCCCTTCACAACCTTTGTGTAGGCAATCCAGCAAAGCTGAGCGTGATCAAATCAGTTAAAGCACTTGGCTAGCCCAAGTCTATCATCCAGGATGTGCACACATAAAGAAAATGGGAGGTCTTGGCTGCAGTCAGTATCCCAATGTTCAGATGATTCACCTGAAGCTTATCCAGGTGATTAAATCACTTAAGCTCAAATGGAAATCTCGAGGAAACAAGCTTTCTCATGCTCGTCCTTTTAGTGAGTATTCCCAGCTACAGGCTGGTATTTAAATCCTCAAATCTTTACATTAGCTGATATTAGAAAGCTGCTTTTGTACAGGAAAATACTCTACAAGGACATTAAGCTTTGGCCTAGAAAAGTGAACAAATGAACTTTTTTACAGGCTTTAGTTGAACTGCTCTGACCTTTGGAGACAGGTGCCAGTTTTGTTTGAGTTCAAGATGATGATTCATGCTGGATTGTAGATTGCTTGAACCTGTATACCCACATCCTCGATTTTTTCATTCATATTTTAATCAGTACCCAAGAACCCACTTCAGAAATTGTAATTTCATTCTTAATTGAATGAAAGCTCAAAAGTCTTCCACCTGCATTGTAACACATGAGTTTCAGTGCTGTGGTGGCAAGAAAGGTCTGCTCAGATGGTAGTGGGTGACCTGAGATGTGTGAAGTGATGCCACATGATGTGCATTTTGCTGACTAGAATAAGCTGTGGAGGACAAAAAAGACCACCCTAAAGCTCACATTCCTTTTACTGTTACCTCTTGCTAGACAATGAACATTGTCTTGGCAGGATTTTTGCTCTGCAGCCATGACTTTTATGCCTGCCTTGTTAAAGTTTGGCAGCTCGTTCTTGTTACCTACTGGAATAGCCTTCTGCTCCAACAACCTTCCCATGCTCCTGGGGTGGCATGGCTGCTCTGTCTGCTGAAGGTTTCCCTGCGAGAGCTTCCAGCAATAAGGGCTTTCCTGGTCTGGCACGTTGAGAAAGGAGCCAAGCAACAGTCTCAGCTTAGACAAAAGGCAAACTCGACCTCCTATTTATGTAGTTATTTAAACATGATTTAACCTTAATAATGCACACTGTTTCTTGGCCAGGGCAGAGGGGGGAAGGGGAGAAGAGTTTTTTTTCTAATGAGCCAGGAGACAGCACAATTAATTACATATGAAGGACAGATAACAGACAGCAAACTGTCTACAGCAGAGAGAAACAAAATACCACTGTGAACAATTAAAGCATCCACATGATGGAAGGGTCAGCGGGTGGCCACTCATGGCCCCCAGAGAGCCACCATGGATGCAGGCTGAGTGGCTGGCCAGGGGGAAGGATCTTCCACCATCACAGTTGAGCAGGAGCTGTTTAAAATGACAGATTATGCTCTGGGCATTATTTGCACTCCAAGTGCTTTTGACAGTGGAACTGTTAGCTACTGATCTTAACGATGTGCAAGACAGGGAGGAGTGTGGCCAAGGTGGGAGAAGAAGGGCAAGTGTTCTGTGGGCCGTTAGATACCTGACTCAGGAAGCTGTTGGCTGTGCAAAGGAGAGCCAAGATGATGAAGGCATTCCTTCCTTTTTCCTCCCTTTCTTTAAAAATGTGCTAATTTTCATCATCATCTTCCAGATGTGGAAGTGCAAATTCTAGCTGCTGATACACTGAATTCTTCAAAGAATGTGGTCAGAGATTTGCATCCTCTCTGTTTCCGCCCCCCCCCCCCCCAAGATTACAATATTGGAGTCTGGCATAAGTTATTCCCCCCTGCCCCTTTCATCCTCCCTGCCAGCCCAGCCCTCAGTCAGTCCTTGGCTATAAAGATTTGAAGGTAAAGGCCGATGGATTAGCCTAGGGAAGGGCCAAAGGTTAAATGAGCAGGGCTAGCAGCATGCAAAAGGCTACAATTGAAATATTTGCTGAATGCTGACAGGCAGCAGAATAGAGGCAGACAAGTGGCAAATTCCTGTTTTCTTCTCTAATTAAGAAAATATTTTGAGTGGTATTCAGGCAGGCTGCAAATCGAGACTCTGGGAAAGTCAGGCAGATGGGGAGTGGAAGGCGGGGACAACTTCAGTGGAAACACCACTCTCACTAAACCTGTCTCCAAACACTTTGCACTTACGCTTCTGGAAATCCCTGCAGCCTGATCCTTACATTTTGCTCAGTCATTTAGCCACGCAACTGCAGCATTGAAACATCTCCCGAGCAGGACTCACCCATTCTTGGTGGTTTTGAGGCCACAGGAGTCTTTCTTTACACCTCTTGCAAGGAGGTGCTATCACAAAAAACCTGGGTGCTGTGAGGATCCAGCTCTCATCTGCTGGTCAGGAGGTGAATGAGTTGTTTCAGTGCATGATGTGGATGAGATCTAATGGTGTGTCAATAAAACATGACAGCTACTCAACCCTTGAGAACATCCACTTGTAGCGTGGATAGTACTCAGATGCATTTCAAGCCTGACTGGCAGCCCACCAGGGCCATCGTATCATTGTGAAAGTGAAGAGAGAGTAACTGATTTTGTCTGGTGCATCTCGGGTCAGCTGCACAGGGGTCTGTCCTGGCCTGGACCTCCCAGGCTTGCTCTTGGTCACAAATGGCAGGCTCTGGTGGTGCTTGGGAGAAAGGAATACCATCCTGATGTGACAAAAAGCACATGGGTGGCCTTTCATACCCTGACATCTTTCTCCAAGGGGTGACTTAATTCTGCTCATTTTCTCTACCCTAAGCCTTCTGGCTTCCCCTTCCACAAATGCTCCTTCGAAAGCTGATGATGTACTGAGAAAGTTGCAATTAACATAATGTCCTTCCTTCACAGAAACCTGTGGTTAATTAAAGAGACAGGAAGAAGGAGAATAAAGTTAAAAAACCCAAGCAGATCCTTGAGCCGAAAAGCAGCACAAGGGCTGGCAGAGTACAGACTCACTCCTGCATGCTTGTGTCATAAAACTTAGAGACTGGCTTACAAAACATTTTCTGGAGAGTGCCATAGCTGTGGTGGAGAAAGGTTTTGGCAGGGGTATGTCCTGTTAGTGGCCAGCAGGTTGTGTTGTTTGGGCCCTCCGAGTCTTATGTGCTCCTGAAGATGCCCAGGAGGCAGTTGGGGGTCAATATGAGTTTGCCTAAAGCCTCAGTGTGCTTCAGTAGGTCCAAAACTGTGTTGGTAAGCAAACGGAGAGAGGGCTTGCCTAGCTTTGTGGACCATCCTCAAGTAAGTCACGGTGTGGTCTGTCAGGACTCCATGGTGCTGGCCTCACTTTACAGCTGTCCCTTGTGAGTGAGTGACAGAGTTTGGGTAATACTGCTCCTGGAGCAAAGCAAGGGATGCGTTTTTTTCCTGCTGTGTGGTCATGAAAGAGTTGCTGTACTGGTTGCTCAGCACTGCAGATTTGTGCCTTGATTAAGAACTGCATCATAACACACTGGGAACAGGCAGCACAGTTCCTATCTTGCAGTGGGGGAGCCAGGGCACTAATGTGCCTCCGTTTGCACAGTACTCAGTGTGAGCTGAAAGTGAAGCTGCCGGCTCAATCCCTCACCAAACCATTCTCTTGCCTTTAAATCACAGGTCTGTCTTGACCTTCCCATACCCTCCTCAGTCTCTGCCTGGGCTGCACAAATGAGAACAAAGTGACACTTGTTTGTCTTGCTCATCCAAAGAGCTCATTCAAGCAGGTGATTGTCTTGCCTCCTTTTCAGTCCCAAAACAAAGTGTTGAAAGTGTTGTCCTGGGGTGTAAAACATTCTGTGTATTCCTCCAGGACTGGAGTTTTGCTTTCTGAGTGCAAGTGGCATTTCAGGATACAGGGAATACTTTCCAGGTGCTGCAACTAAGAGAAATACACCAGCACTTGTGCTCTGTGCGTCTCACTGGGCAGGGATCATAGTTTCAAGGGAACTTTAATGGCTAGCTGCAGTTGCTAAAGAGCTGATTCTTCATTTGTAACCCTGCCAGAAAAAATGGGGCAAGAGGGTGACAAGTCAATCAAAACCAGCTAGAATCTGCTCATTGTTTATTTGACTGGGGAATGTCAAGAGGCCAGCAGATCTGAGACCAATACGAAACCGTGTGGTTCTCAGCCACCCCAGTTCACCTCCAAAACGGAATTTTCTCCCTGCTGTGTGCAGTAAGAGAGGTTTAATTTAATCATGAATATTTTCAGTACATGTGCTGCATGACATTTACTTGAGGGTTTGGGGCTTAAACTCCGTAGAGATCTGAACCTCAAAACACAGGGGCACCCAGTTTGCAAGCCAAGGAATTGGAAACGGATTTGAGGCTCCAAGTGAAAATGCCTAGCCATTTTACTTCCTCTCTTGCAGTCTGCCTCTCTGCAAGTAAGGGATATGACAACAAACACCATGTTCTGTGATAAAGAAAGTAGTTCCCTAGGTCTACAAAGCATTTTGAACCCTAAATCTATATCTAAACTTTGTTTCCTTTTACTTGTCCTGCTCTAGCCTCTATACAAAAGAAGAGAAATGCAGAAGGATCTTGAGCCAGTGGTGCTTTTGGATTTTGTTTGAAATTGAAGCCCCCAACATAAAGAAGGGGGAAATGAGCCAGGAAATATGAAGTGAAACTAAGAAGGAGTCTGAGAAGCCTAAGAAAAATGGAAGCTCTGAGCTTTGCAGAGTTGTTTTCAGCTGTAACGATCAGAAGGTTGAGCTTACTGTGGTGAGGGAAATCTAGTTTTTCATGTCACAAGAAGAGCTTCCCTCAAGGGACTGATGAGTCTGGTCATTTCTGAAGTCTTAGCTTCTAAAATAATACCCACAGTATCTCCTTCTTTCAGGAGAGGATTGTAGTTGTGGGTTGGGTTGTTTATAGGGTGGTTCATTGGTTATGTGTTTTGTTTTGGTTATGTTTGTTTGTTTTCAGGGAGAGCCAGACTGCTTTGGATATCAGTTTTCAGGGGAAACCCAGGCTCACAGCTATAATCTGGATTGCTATTCATACATGACATAGGTTTTTCCTATCCCCAGAAGCTTGAGATTCACAATTTCCAGGTTCATACTCCATCCTCCAGGCCATGATGTTTCTCCAGAGTTATCTACACAATTGCTTAGGATTTTATGTTGAGAAGAACCAGCTTCTGGCCGGAAGTTCAAAAATTTACCCCTGTCACAAAACATTTTTTTTCTTCTCCTCTTCCCATGTGGTTTCTGGTTCACAGCAGCTCATTTCTCTGGAAGAGGTTAAAAGAGCATCCTGGCAGCCCCATGACAGAGTTTAAGCAAAGAAGTGACCAAAACCAAGTCTGGGTAAATGTCTTGTTTGGGTGTTTGTAATCTGATTCAGCAGCCCAGACCTTGATTTTTATCTTCTGAAATGAGTGAGTGGGAAGGATGGGTGATAACAGTTCAAAGGAGTTCAGTTCCTAGCATCTGGCACTGAAAGGATGGATGGCATTTTACAGGAAGATATATGAAGATCGTGCTGCTCTTAATTCACTTCCTTGCCCTATTGCTCCAGCCAGGGTGGCATCTCTGTTTGCTCCCATTTCCTACATGGCACTTTGCTTGTTTGGAATATTTTAGGAATTTAAGATTAACTTCATCATTCCCCTCTGACTCCACACTTACACTTCAGGCAGATGTGATGAGGGAGTGTGGTGGGTTTATGTGTGAGTATCAGATGTTAAAAAGATGGTGAAATAACATCTGTGGGAGCTGAAGAAAAGGAAGGTTGATAAGTTTGGCTGGAAAGATCTGTCTCAGACTTTTAGAAGAAAATTGTCCTTGCCTTGTCCAAAAATATAATTCTTCTGTCAAAGATAAAGATACATAGAAATTGGAGTGTGTTTCAGGCTTTAGATATCCACAGAAAAAGCCTTGCATTGCCTTCAGGGAATTTAAATCCAAATACACATTCTTGCCTTTTTGTTTGTTTGCTTCTTTTTGTTTTTCTCCAAATTAACATTAATAGTAAGCCAGGTCCAAACTGTAGATTTATAAGCATTGAAGTTTCTCTTGCTGGTTTGGTTTAGGCCTTGGAAATTCCAGACAGCCCATGAAGGAAGCTGGCTCCAGCAGGCAGAAGCTGTGGGCACTGCTGCACTGCCCTGGCCTGGCTGCTCCACCTGGGCTGCCGCCAGCCTGTGCTGGGAATTAAGAAGCTTTGTGGTCATGCCTTTTCTCCTCACTCTCACCACTGACTTGCCTATTACCACTCTGATTCCTGTAATTTTAGATCCAGCTTTTGCAGCAGTGTAAAGGCATAGGCTTAGGTTCAGTTGTAAGTAGTGGGACTAGCAGCCCAGTATGATTCAAAGCCTTATTTTTTATATTTCCAACTCAGATGCTGAGACAGCTGATATCGGGAGTTATGGAAGGCAAGTGTCCTTAAAATACCCCTAGGGGTGAGAACCTAATGAGAAGCATCAGCTAAGACAAGCATTGTAGCCTTGCATCAACACCCATCTGTTTCATGAGTGGGAGATGTAGGACTCTTGGAACTGAGGGCCTCAAATCTTAAGGCTGGTATCATATCTTTGACTCTTCATACTAGCAATGTGGTTGGAACTTGTTTGCCAATGAGGGGCAATGTGCCACGGAAAGAGTGTCTCTTTCTTGCCAGCATATGGTTAGACATGATAGGCAGTGAGGAAACTCCTCTTTAAAGGTCACAAGAGTTCACTTTCTGGCCTTTGTGAAACCAAGTTGCAGGGTCCTGCATCTGCGTCAAGGCAATCCCAGGCACAAATCCAGGCTGGGCAGAGACTAGCTGGAAAGCAGCCCTGAGGAGAGAGACTTGGGGGTGCTGGTGGACAAGAAACTCAACAAGAGCTCACAGTGTGCACTTACAGCTCAGAAAGCCAATCAGATCCTGGGCTGCATCAAGAGAAGTGTGGCCAGCAGGTCAAGGGAGGTGATTCTCCCCCTCTACTCAGCTCTGCTGAGACCCCACTTGGAGTACTGCCTCCAGTTCTGGAGCCCCTATTACAAGAGGGATCTGGAGGTGCTGGAATGTGTCCAGAGAAGGGCCACGAGGATGATCAGAGGGTTGGAGCACCTCTCCTATGAGGACAGACTGAAGAAGTTGGGGCTGTTCAGTCTGGAGAAGAGAAGGCTCCAAGGTGACCTAATTGTGGCCTTCCAGTATCTGAAGGGGGCCTACAGGAAGGCTGGGGAAGGACTTCTCAGGATGTCAGGTAGTGATAGGACTAGGGGGAATGGAATGAAGCTGGAGGTGGGGAGATTCAGGCTGGATGTGAGGAGGAGGTTCTTCCCCAAGAGCGTGGTGAAGCCCTGGAATGGGTTGTCCAGGGAGGTGTTTAAGCCCAGGCTGGATGAGGCTCTGTCCAGCCTGATGTAGTGTGGGGTGTCCCTGCCCATGGCAGAGGGGTTGGAACTAGATGATCCTTGTGGTCCCTTCCAACCCTGACTGATACTATGATACTATGAAGGTGTACAAACACAATCACTTAAGTTTCACTGCTAGTGTTCTTGTACCTCATGGCGGTTGAATTACCCAGGTCATGATGGATCCAGAAAGTCTGAATTAGTCCAACATTTGGACAGGAGAGCCTTTGAAGGCCCTGAACGCTGCTAGCATAAATCAAGAAGTCACTGCTGTACACCTCTGCAGTACTGGTTTAGAGAGGATCCTAATACTTGTGTGAAAGATTTTCCTCAGGCCCATTGAAGTCCTATAATGAAAACATGTCTTACCCTGACATTTAGAAGCAGGAGGAAAAGAATCCTGGAGGGTTAAAATACCAAAATACAAAAAATTCACAGAAGGAAAGCAGGTCAAACACCCCAAACTTGTCAGCATCACAGCAGTAGTAGTCCTGAGAGGACAGCACATTCCTTTAGCCCAACATGCATTTGTGAAGTACATCTTGGAACTTCACTATGACTTGTGAGTGGAAATGGGAAATGATCACAGGATGTTAGGGGTTGGAAGGGACCTTCAAAGGTCCTTGAGTCCAAGCCCCCTGCCAGAGCAGGGCCATAGAATCCGGCACAGGTCACACAGGAACACATCCAGACAGGGCTGGAAAGGCTCTAGAGGAGGAGACTCCACAACCTCTCTGGGCAGCGTGCTCCAGTGTTCTGGGACCCTCACAATGAAGAAGATCCTCCTCATGTTGAAGTGGAACCTCCTGTGCTCTAGTTTATGTCTATTACCCCTTGTCCTCTCACAGGGTACAACTGAGCAGAGCTTGTCCCCTCCCTCTTGACACTCAGCCCTCAGATATTTATGAACATTTATCAACACCCCTCCTCAGCCTTCTCCAGACTAAACAGCTCCAGGGCTCTCAGCCTCTCCTCATAGGGCACATGATTCAGTCCCTCAGTCATTCTGGTAGCTCTCTGTTGGACTCTCTCCAGCATATCCTTGTCCCTCTTGAACTGGGGAGCCCCAAACTGGCCACAATATTCCAGGTGAGGTCTCACCAGGGCAGAGTAGAGGGGGAGGAGAGCCTCCCTCGATCTGCTGGACGTGCTCCCCTTGGTGCATTTCTTGCATGGCTTAGTGCTTAAAAGCTGCAGTCAGAGATGTGAAAAGCTGTACCTGATCCTACTTGACTTGCTCCAGATGCCATGCTGAAAGCAGGCCTGCTGGGGTCCTTTAGGGGCTTTCAGTGACAGAAAATGGAGAAGGTCCTCATTCTCTTCACAAAGGGTTTAGTTGGTTTTGTGGGAAGATGAGACCCTGGGGGTGTGCGCTCTGCTCAGGAGTTAGCTTGGATGCCATTGCTGGTCACTGCCGGCTCCCACATCTCAAAACAAAAACACAAAAAGCCCCCAGCCCTCCACCTCCCTTCTCAGTTTTCTGTACTGCACACCCTTGCCATTGATTTTATTGCATTTCATTGTTAAGCCTGACAAGGGAATTGTGCTTTTATGGTATATTGAACAGATTGCATTCCACAGCATTCATCCTCCCTTCCATCCTACTTCTGTAGAATTATGTAGGATGATCTTTATCAAGTCCCCTTTCATTTAAAGGAAAATCCACATGGAGGAATCAGATCAGCTGCTGGCTCTGTGTGCTTTTCTGCTCGCTGGAACATCTTCCTTTTGTAGGAACATCAGATACAAAGTTGACCCAGCCCATGCAAACTCTCGGGAGTGCAAATGTTCAGCTATAGGAAATACCTTTGCTGCAGTAGTGCTGTGCTAGCAGTTAGGTTGAGGGTAATGGATAGGCTGCAGTAAGATAGGATGGAATAACTCCATAACTCATGGTGAGTTCACAGGCTGCAGGAGTGGCCTGCAGATGGACTGGTTAGCCAAAATGTGTAGCAGAATTATCTCTTTGCAGAGGACTTCTCTCTGGCTGTCATTATTGCCTGTTTTAGTAGTTCCCAAGGTTGGAGGCCCCACTGCAGAGTCACTGCAGCAGCAGCATTAAAGTCAGAAGTGCTGCCATGTTTCCATTTTAGGTGAGCTACTGGTTTCTGTGTCCATTGTCACAAAGTATTTTGCATTCACAAAGAATTTCTTCTTTTCCAAAGACTACAAGTGGGCTCTTTGGATGGGAAGAATCGTTGTCTATTACAAGGGATGACAAGCTCAACTGATGGAAAAATCAACACATTGTTTGTTTTGCGGCGCCCAATACTGTGCTCTCCATGTTCCCTACCTACCTACCTACCTACCTGTGAAGATACAGGTACACAAAAGTGGACAGCTTAGGGAACACAACACTCATTTTGCTCAGTGATTTCAAACAGAGGAATGGTCATGTGTGAAAACATTAAACCTGCTCAATCTTGTTGTGTTGTAAAGTCAGGCTGCAATAGAAAAATATAAGCATGAATCAGAGGGTGCTTCAAGGACTCAGGTGTAGGCACATGGCTAATGAAAGAGCTGATTCCGTAATGGTCTGTTCTGCAACACCTTTCCTTCTGGAAAGCATCTGGGGCCTCTCTGTGCCCGCATGCAACCCCTGCTTCCCTGGAACAGGAGGTCTGCTCTTCCTCCCCAGCCACTTTTCCCCACAGGAGCTTCCCCGCCATGATCTCATGGAGCTGTAATGGTAATTATCGTTGTCTCATGGTTCAGCAGTGCCTGCTTTGGAATGCAATTCAGTTCCTATCAGCACATGCACCAGCCTTTGCACACGTATGGCATGTCTCATTGCAACTGAAAAGAAAACAAAAACAGTAACAAGAGTTGAAAAAGCAGTTTTCTAAATTCCTTTTCATTCTGCTGTGTAAATGGCTTAAGAGATGGACTTTCTTGGAAAACTGGGGGTTTTGGTAATCTTGAAGTTTTCAGCTTGAAAAACAAACAACTCTTGTCATTCCCACAGTGTGCTCCCAGAATCTCTCCTCACAGTGGCACAAATACTCAGTAATGGTGAGCAATGCAGTTTCCTGAGCTACTCACATTGTTTTTCATTCTTAAACAAAACACAAACACAATCTCTGCACTCAGCATCTCGCAGGAAGCTGATTTTTCTGTTTTTTCTTTGGGCTTTTTTGTTTGGTTAGTTTTGTTATTTCTTTCCTTTCCTCTGGTTTTGCAGGGCCAAGGGCTTTAGAAATTAATGTGCATCAAAACCAGGACATGCAGCTCCCCCCACACCCGGTCACATCCATCTCTCCTTGCTCTTCTTCCTGTGCTGCTGTATGATAAACTAAGGTGATTTGGAAAGTTAAGGAAAACCTCAGCCCAGCAGCACAGTTGGCATGCTCTGAAGAATCTGAGGGAGTTTGTCCAATGCAGTTCAGGACATGAAGATCTCCATTTATCTCTTCTGGGTGATGGTTTCATGGTGAGAAGCTCCTTGCTGAAGCGTGGTGCCCCCTTGCCAGGGGAGCAGCACATAAGCTGATCTCTCAGAACAGGTTAAATAAACAGGACTGTGTTTGGGTTAATTGTCACTGGTTCTGCTGTTCTCCATTACTGATCTATCTGGGATCCTAGCCAAGAAGCAGATGTGAGAGACAGCATCATCACCACCCTCCTTGTCCTCATTGTGTCTGGCCTTATCCTTCTTCCTCTCCCCCTACCCCTATTCTTTTTTTTTTTCTCCCCTCTTGGCTGAGCAAATAAGCCAGATGGCAGTGAGGGGAACAGACAACGAGTGAGGTATGGCATATGGGCAGCCTGTTTAATTTCAACTCCTGTTGGGAAGTAGCTTGCAGGGAGGTAAGTTACAAAAGCAGAAGAGGAGGAGTATATGTTGAAAGGGAGGGGCAAGTGGAAGAAGAGACACTTTTTGGGATGAAGTACCCAGCTGGGGACCTCAAGGGATGTGAGGGAGAGGAACACAGTAAATTAGCCGTTTGCATGTTGGGTTGTGCAGGAAGTCTTGTCCTGCACATGCGAGGAAAAACAGAGATGTCTGTCCTCAAGCAAGGAGGAGGATGTGTCTCTGATTTCTACCTTGCCCATCACCCTCCAGGCAAGCTTCAGCCAGTCTTAGGAGCTGGGATGTGGAGACATTTGTTCAGCTGAAAAGGTGTAATCACGTTGCCCTGGCATTGTATTTGTATATATTTAGCTCATTTTTATTACGGTTATCAATGTGAGATAGCTCACTGCAGAGTTCTTTGAAGCAAAAGGCATGGATTCTAAAGTTTTGTCACAATAACTAAGTAAAAAGTTGACAAAAATAAAATTAGAGGTATCTTTATGGTAAAGCAATGTTCAGCTATTCCCTCCCTTGTCTCTCCTCTGTGTTGGAACAGGTTGCCCAGGGAGGTGGTTGAGTCATCGACCCTGGAGGCGTTCAAGGGGAGATTGGACGTGGCACTTGGTGCCATGGTCTAGGCATGGGGTCTGTGTTGATAGGTTGGACTCGATGATCCCCGAGGTCCTTTCCAACCTAAGTGATACTGTGATACTGTCTACTGTGATACTGTGATACTGTGTTTGTTTGTATGTTTGTTTTGATTCAGTATGTTAGCTATCATCTTCTTGCTGTCTATTCACATTGTTCATGCTTTATGGATTTTGCTCACTGAGACCAAAGTGGGTCTTGCCTTGAATGTCTGTCAGTGATTTAGAAAGAAAACTAGAGTTAATTGTTCTAAATTATACATGTGTATCTCTCTGAGGCTTCCTGGCTTCATTCTGATGAACTGAGACTTTGGGAGGCCGTGAGAAGAAGGTGTACTTCTCTTATATTTTATAAATGTACTGATTTTGGTCCAGAACATCATTGGAATGTAGTTAAAAATGCCTACCTGGTTTAAGAACTTGAGAACTTTCATTCCAATTGATACTCAGTTTGATTTGGAGATCCCTGTACAGGACTACATCTCCTTCACTTCAGGTTTGAACAAAAGTAATTCTCCTTTTGGCTAACATGAACCAATTTTTTCCCCTATTTGCTCCTCTGGGATGGGAACAAACATGGAATACCAATACTATTATCACCTGTGGGGACCATTTGGCAGTATGTGAGTATTATCAGCATCCTGAGCGGTGAAGGGAGATTCTGTTTTGATGTGCCCAGGGATGGAATTCAGCTGCAAGCTCCATGTTTGTGCTTACCAGAGAGGGAAAACTCTACAAACCAATTAGCTCTGGAAATCTCAAGCCCTTTTGGCAAGATGCAGATGATCCTGGACCATGGTTGCACTCTGTGCCTGCACAAATAACTTTTTATACAACAGTAATTCTATAGAGAAGTTTTTATTCACCAGAGAGTCTGCAGAGAAATGATTATGCACTGCTGGCTTGGCGGAGCAGAATTTTAACTTCCAGCTCAGACATTCCTCTGCTGATTAGTTTTAACATGAAATAGAAACACAACCCTGTGATTTATTGGTGAAATATTTAAGATAGATTGTTAAATTATTCAAATAGCAGATTTTAAAGCAGGCAAGCAAGCAAACAAAATAAAAATAAAAATAAAGGCAGCTCATTGAAATAAGAGCTCATTTTCCTGAGTTTGAAAAATGCACATGTGGACTAGGTAGATATCCAACCCAAAACATCCTGTTCCAGTGCAAAGAAAAAGGTATTTTAAAAGGAAAGATGTCAACCTTATCATCCTGCCAACAAACTTAACCTTTGAATCTTTATTGAATTGCTGCATGCTCTGTTCCATCTGCAAGACTAGGAGGTGTTGAAGCCTTGTATCATTTCCTACCACTCATCTACCACAGATCTTGAGCAGTCTTCCAGTATGGCTGCAGCTTTCTTTTTCCTGTGAATGCTGATTGAGGGGCTTTTTGTCCTGCTGTTGAGTAGCAAGGCAAGAATCTCCCTGGTCTTCTTGCCAGCAGTCGGAGTATCATCTCACCTGGTCTTGCATGTTGATCTTCCATCTTACCTTGTGCTGGAGAAAAATCTTGCTGAATCTTCCACACTTGTCTTTGCCCAGTTGCCCTCTGGCATCTCTATAGTGTTATCTTAAGGCAAAAATAGAGATGCCTTTTCAGAAGAGGACATAGGGATCACGTTCATGGTCTCTAAGAACTCCGGAGTGTGGCAATAAAAGTGTAGAATAGCAAAGTAAAGGGTGAGTAAAGCACAACTTTTTTTGTGGAGTCTTATGTGAATTTCCCCAGCTTTCCAGAATAAAAAGTGTTGGAATTGCTGCATCCTAAAGGACATTTATTGTTTGCAGTTTCTGCACACCTAAGTGTCTCCAAATCTGAGAGCGAGGTTGCTAGCTCCTACAGCCCTGTTTGTTCCGAACATAAAGATCAGTGTGACACTTTTAAAGTAGAGATGATTGGACTTTGACACATCTTCAGCAAAAGCACATGGGCATGTGCATCAGCATTTGTGGACACCTTTCATAATGCAGCCCTTTCTCCTCACCTGCTGCCATCTCAGCATACAAAGGATTTTTCAGTTCTGACCTCAAGTGAGCGCTCCATCTTGGGCTGTGCAGATGAGAAGAAAGCTTGCAAGGTCTAACTCCTTCAAACGCATGTCAGCTGGAAGGAGACAAATAGGACAAGCAAATCCGAACAGTACTTTTGCAAATTATATTTATCTTTTTAATGTCTGCCTGCTTTCAAAGGGCAGCTCATGAAAAGGATTTGCTCAGCCTTTTCTTGGTGTCAGGGGAAGGGTGTCATTTGCGTGCAGTGCTACTAGAGAGATGCTGCAGGTGAAACTACCTCAATCCTACCCAGAGGGAACAAATCCTGGGACCAAAGCACTTATCAGTTTTGTTTGTTTGTTTTGTTTTGTTTTTTGTGGGTTTGTTGTGCTGTGGGACCATGTCCTTTATGGTGTGTAGGAGTGGTCAAGGGTTTCTGGAGCTATCAACTCCAACAGCAGCACCAATTGTGTAATGCTTCAGCCTTTTGTAACAGGTTTTATGTGTGTGTTACATGTAAGTATGACCAGAGGGGAAGGGGATGTAAAACGTTGGGATGGGTTGGTTGGTTGGTTGGTTGGTTGGTTTGTTGTGGCTTTTTTTTTTTTTTCCCCCTGGAAAGAGCCTGTCTGAGCTCCTTTAATGCTTTTCAGGTTCAGGGAAGAGAGTGTGCGTATGTGTGAGGGCGTGCATGCGTCTGTGCCCATGCAGGCGCTCAAGTGGGAAAAAAACCTGCTTGTGGTTCACACAGGAGGAATTTGTGATGGAGACAACAGTGCTAAGCAGAGAGACACATCCTGCTCTCCAGCGAGGGAAGGGCATGCCGGGCGCACACGCACACAGGCTCTCCAGGCGCTCTGCATAATGCCTGCAAAGCACTGCCCTTTAATGAACGTAACCTGTGGCGGCTGGGATGCAGCCGGCCAGACCTCGCCATTAATAAACTGTGAACATTCTTCTCCTTTTTAGTCTCTTTCAATTCAGGGTTTGATCTCCCTTGAATGCTGCTCCCCCTCATTTGGGGCTCCAATTCTGAGAAGATTTGACGCATTGTTTGAGGTCGCAGGATGTCGGATTGATTTCGAAGCTTTTGTATTGAGTCCGGGCTCCTGAATGAAGCTGTCATGTGTGTCTGTGGTTGGCTAGCAGGCTGTCCGGCTGCAAGCTGTGCCTTCCTTTGTTGTTTAGGCCTCATTGAGCTGAGGGAAGAGGCTCATTTCAGGGTGATTTACCACCACCCAAACACCAGCTGTCTGTTGTACTGCTGCTTGCCTCCACCTTGGATTCAGTTCTTGTTTCCCTTCTTTTTCCCCCTACTTGTCTCTTACTCTTAACACTGTAGGCACTTGGGTGCCGGTTCCTCAAGACACGTGGATAGCCCTGACAGAACAGCAGAAAAACTATAAACAAGGAACACACCATTCATCCCAATTTAATTTATGCACTTGTGGGGATCTTTTTTTTGAGGGTTCACTGTTGCAGTTCTTTACACATGTTTTCCTGGTGAAAAACTGAAACAGAGCCCCAGGGGAAAAGCAAGCAAACAAACAAACAAAACCCCCCAAACAAACTGCCGTGTTCCTCTTGGCTTGGTACTGAGTAGCTCATAGTGAAAACCAATAATTATTTTATTAAAAACTAATTAAGTGTAGTGGCAAGTCAGCAGACTGAGCTGCACAGCCTCCCTGGTACAGGCTGTCAGGGAAGCTGGCTGCAAGTGTGCTATCCAGTCTTGGAAATGCTGGGATATTTGAATAGATGGAAGAGGAGTCGGAAGGATGACATTACCTCCCGACATGCTTGTCATTCCTGAGCAGGTAAGATCACTGTGTTTATGTGAGTATCATGCTGGAGAGTTATTTTGGTGGTGTAAAACAGGAGAGGAAGAAAAGAGTGCAAAGCACTGCTGAGCTTAGCTTCATAAAACTGTTTCAGGGAAGTACTTCTCTAGGTTACCATTGACCAAGGCTCTGTTATCCTTTCCGCACCTCATGTTTTCAGTTGCTGGTGGGGGGCATTTAGAGGGTATGGCAAGGCAGAAAATATTGAGAAGACACTAACAGCTGAAAGCCAGAGCCAAATTCAGCCAGTGAGAATTTCTGGGGTCAAGTAGAGACGGGTTGCAGCAGGTAACAGTATCACATAATATCACAGTATCACTAAGGTTGGAAGAGACCTCGAGGATCATCGAGTCCAACCTGTCACCCAACACCTCATGACTAGACCATGGCACCAAGTGCCACGTCCAATCCCCTCTTGAACACCTTCAGGGACGGTGACTCCACCACCTCCCTGGGCAGCACATTCCAATGACGAATGACTCTCTTGGTGAAGAACTTTCTCCTCACTTCCAGCCTAAACCTCCCCTGGTGCAGCTTGAGACTATGTCCACTTGTTCTGGTGCTGATTGCCTGGGAGAAAAGACCAACTCCCACCAGGCTACAACCACCTTTCAGGTAGTTGTAGAGAGCAATGAGGTCACCCCTGAACCTCCTCTTCTCCAGGCTAAACAATCCCAGCTCCCTCAGCCTCTCTTCATAGGGCTGTGCTCAAGGCCTCTCACCAGCCTTGTTGCCCTTCTCTGGACACGTTCAAGTGTCTTGATGTCCTTCTTAAACTGAGGGGCCCAGAACTGGACCCAGGACTCAAGGTGTGGCCTAACCAGTGCTGAGTACAGGGGCACAATGACTTCCCTGCTCCTGCTGGCCACACTATTCCTGATGCAGGCCAGGATGCCATTGGCCCTCTTGGCCACCTGGGCACACTGCAGGCTCACGTTTAGGTGGGTGTCAATCAGCACCCCCAGGTCCCTCTCTGGCAGCTTTCCAGCCACTCTGACCCCAGCCTGTAGCTCTGTGTGGGGTTGCTGTGGCCAAAGTGCAGCACCTGGCACTTGGATTTGTTAAATTCCATCCTGTTGGACTCTGCCCATCTGTCCAGTCAGTCGAGGTCCCTTGCAGATGAGACTGCTGCCAGGATTTTTGGTGGCTGTTGCTCACAACTGAGGAAGGCTGATGGGAACTGAGCAGCTCAGAGCCTGGATCTGCCATTAGCTGCAAGGTGTATGGCATAGTGCTGCTGAGACAAGCCAACCTCCCTAGCTGATCTTCCCAGCTGCAGACTTGTGTGTGGGAAGGCAGTTGCTCTGGTTATTCATAGCCAACTCCTCTGGAGCACAGAGCCTGGCAGCTACATGCAGGCCCATGGTGCCATGTGCTTCACATCTGTCTCCTTTAAATAGGGCAGGCAGCTCCATGGGGGACTGCTGTAGGCAGCACCAGGGTTCAACGCCAGCCCTAGGGCTGCCCTGGCAGTGATGATGTGTGTGCCCCTGTGCTTCCCCTAGAATCACTGGTGTAAAGCAAGATGTTACAAGCCCTCAGTGACTTCTGGGTGACTCATTTTGGTGTTTCTCTACCATGGGCTGTTAAAACTGTCAACTAATCATTTGTCACCTGTGCAGCTGAGATAATTAATCCTGTTACTAATATTACTGATTTTCTTCTTCTTCTGCAAACTTTGGCCAGCTGCTAAAGTCTGTGGTACAGCAAGGAGGGTGAAGCCAGTGAGATTCCCTGTAGGAAGTGCGATAATGGGGCATATGGCCTTCACTCTTAAGTGCTTGCCAAGGAGCCCTCTTACTCTTTGCCTTGGGAAGAAGGATGCCTTATGATGAGTTTGAGCCAGAAAAGGCAGAGCAAGATCCTCCTTTGAAAATCCTTGTACTTAACATGCTTCTCAACCAGAGCATTGCATTAAAACCAGACAGCACTGCATCATTTAGTCCAAGCTTTCATGACCATCATGCTCCTCCCTGATCCTGTTATTAAAAGGCCAAGAAACATGGAAATTATGATCCATAAATTAAGACCAAACATCTGTAGTACCTGATGAGATGAGGCTCCTCACTTTGCAGTGTTCTTATCTCCATCTGTAAGCATCAGCTCTGCTGGAAGGAGGAAGGGCTATATTAGGAGGCAGTAGCCAGAGAAGGATAAGCTCACTGAAGAGTTTTCATTTTGTAACAAACTCCTTGGGCTCTAGAAACTGTAAAACAACATAGAGATAAACAAACAAAAACTCCCTGACCCTGAACACTCTGGAGGACTGTTTAGGAATGAAAGCTGGAGCTGCATATGCATGTTTAATGTAACACAAGGCATGTGCTGCACAAAAGTGTGCTTTCTTCTAATCTGGTTCCAGACAGAAGCATCCAAACAGAAGCCCCTTTTCCCATCCCCACTGAACTGTTAGGTGTGTGTGAGGAAAC
Organism: Melanerpes aurifrons; assembly: GCA_011125475.1. Taxonomy (NCBI): domain Eukaryota; kingdom Metazoa; phylum Chordata; class Aves; order Piciformes; family Picidae; genus Melanerpes; species Melanerpes aurifrons. The sequence goes on from WWNC01000044.1 coordinate 7,562,800, forward strand.
CCCTGAATGACAGGGCCTCCATCTGCTCTTGAATGGAGTTGAGACTGGCTGCAAATGTTGTCCATATGTTTCCCCCCCCCCTTTTTTCCCCCCTAATGTTAGACACCTATCCCCAAACTAAGCATCTGCTCATAATAAACTTTCCTAAAAAAAGGTGGAGGTAGTAGTAAATTCAGGGAATGTGTACTGTAAGACTGTAATGGTTTGAGCCTTAACTGGGAGTTAAAAGCCCACATGGGGAAAAGGCTGACAATCTTCCCCACTGCCCCCCCACCTCCTCCCTCCAAACAGAGGGAAAGAAAAAGGGGTAAGGAGCAAATCCACTAAACAACAATCTGGAGTCATCTTGGAAGTAGAGAGGCAAAGAATTTTTCTTTAAACTATATATATATATGACAATAACAGGAAAAGTTCACAAGGGCAAGGAACAAGAGTGGATGGGAGGGGGTCAGAAAAGAATAATACAAAACCAGTCTTTCTCTGAGGAGGCGCAGAGCCAGCAGGGAAAAGGATCAGGTCCAGCTACGTGGCTGAGGAGCAGGAGGGCAGCTGCAGTAGCTCTCATCCAGCAGAGGCAGGAGCCAAAAGGAGATCCAACAGCTATGATGTCCTGCTTTTTATACCCTGGCTGGGCAGGAAGGGGGTAGTGGAACAGACTCAGCTTTCCCAGGGGGAAACACCCTGCAGGGAGGGTAAACACCCGCAAGCCCTCCCCCCTGCTTTGTTTTTTTGTTTTCAGAAAAGGGCATTAACCCACCACAAAGACCTACATCTACAGTAAGAAAAGGAGATTATTCATGTAGTGAATTGCTTTCATTTGCTGCTTGAGGGAATGGAGGAGCCCCTGCATTCTTGTATTTCCGTGGGGAAAGGAGAAACGTCAAGTGTTGGGCTCCTATCCATAGAATCAAAGGACCAGGGAATGGTGTGGGCTAGAAGGGACCTGTACAGGTCATCTAGTCCAACTTCCCTATGATGAGCAGGGTCATCTTTAACTTGAGTAGGTTGCTCAGAGCCTCATGAATGTTTGCAGGGATGGGATGCTTACCACTTCTACACGCAGCATGTGTCAGTGTTTCATCACCCTCATAGCAAAAATATTCATAGTATCATAGTATCAGTCAGGGTTGGAAGGGACCACAAGGATCATCTAGTTCCAACCCCCTGCCATGGGCAGGGACACCCCACACTAGATCAGGCTGGACAGAGCCTCATCCAGCCTGGGCTTAAACACCTCCAGGGACGGTGCCTCAACCACCTCCCTGGACAACCCATTCCAGGGCTTCACCACTCTCATGGGGAAGAACTTCCTCCTCACCTCCAGCCTGAATCTCCCTACCTCCAGCTTCATTCCATTCCCCCTAGTCCTATCACTACCTGAGATCCTGAGAAGTCCCTCCCCAGCCTTCTTGTAGGCCCCCTTCAGATACTTCTCATCTCCAGACTGAACAGCCCCAACTCCTTCAGTCTATCCTCATAGGAGAGGTGCTCCAACCCTCTGATCATCCTCGTGGCCCTTCTCTGGACACGTTCCAGCACCTCCACATCCCTCTTGTAATAGGGGCTCCAGAACTGGAGGCAGTACTCCAAGTGGGGTCTCAGCAGAGCTGAGCAGAGGGGGAGAATCACTTCCCTTGACCTACTGGCCACACTTCTCTTGATGCAGCCCAGGATCTGATTGGCTTTCTGAGCTGTAAGTGCACACTGTGAGCTCCTGTTGAGCTTCTCGTCCACCAGCACCCCAAAATCTCTCTCCTCAGGGCTGCTTTCCAGCCAGTCACTGCCCAGTCTGGATTTACACCTGGGATTGCCTCAACCCAGATGCAGGACACTGCACTTGGTCTTGTTGAACCTCCTGAGGTTGGCTTGTGCTCACCTCTCCAGCCTGTCAAGGTCCCTCTGGATGGCCTCCCTTCCCTCCAGCGTGTCTGCTGCACCACACAGCTTGGTGTCATCAGCAAACTTGCTGAGGGTGCACTCAATGCCTTGTATCTAGTTTAACCATGTCCATTTCTGGGCCCCTCAGCTTAGGAAAGATGTTGAGTTGCTGGAAGGTGTCCAGAGAAGGGCAAGAAAGCTGGGGAGGGGTCGGGAGCACAGCCCTGTGAGGAGAGGCTGAGGGAGCTGGGGTTGCTTAGCCTGGAGAAGAGGAGGCTCAGGGGAGACCTTATTGCCCTCTACAACTACCCGAAGGGAGGTTGTAGCCAGGAGGGGATTGGTCTCTTCTCCCAGACAAGCAGCACGAAAACAAGAGGACACAGTCTCAAGCTGTGCCAGGGGAGGTTTGGGCTGGATGTTAGGAAGAAGTTCTTCCCAGCAAGAGAGATTGGCCATTGGGATGTGCTGCCCAGGGAGGTGGTGGAGTCACCATCCCTGGAGGTGTTTAGGAAGAGCCTGGATGAGGCCGTTGGTGCCATGGTTTAGTTGATTAGATGGTGTTGGGTGATTGATTGGACTTGATGATCTCGAAGGTTTTTTCCAACCTGGTTAATTCTATTCTTCTTGTTCTATTCTAATCTTACACTCTTCTACTTTGAAAACATTGCACTTTGTCCTGTTGCAATAAGCCTTGCTAAATATACAGTCCCCATGTTTCTCATAGGCCCTCTTTTAGTACTGAAAGGCTGCAACAAGGTCTCCCCAGAGCCTTCTCTTCTCCTAGCTGAACAAGCTCTCTTAGCCTATCCTTGTAAGAGAGGTGTTTCAACTCTGATCATTCTTGTGGCCTCCTCTGAGCCCACTCCGACAAGTCCATATTTTTTTTTGTGCTGAGGACCCCAGACCTGGATGCAGCATTGTATGTAGGGTCTCACCAGTATGGAGGAGAAGGGCAGAATCCCCTCCCTTGATATACTTTCCATGCTTCTTTAGATGCAGCCCAGGCTGTGGTTGACCTTCTGGGCTCACAGTCCTAGGCAGGATTGCTCTCAATGCTGTCATTCCCCAGCCTATACCAATACTGAGGGTTGTCCCAAAACAAGTGCAGGATATTGCATGTGGCCTTGCTGAACCTCCTGAGGTGGCCTTTCCAGGTGAGTATACACAGCAGTTTGCATTTTTCCTCTGTTAAATAAAAGTGGTGATACTCCACCTGGACAGTAGAACATGGTCATGGTTTGTCATGAGCTCATGGTTTGCATGACTTTATATCCTGGAAGTGGAAGAAGGGTCTAAAAATTGGAAATTTTCCTTGGTTTGTGGTGTAAAAAGAGCTGGATTGTGGTTTTCATCACAACTTCTCAGCAGATACTGGGATGAGTTGACTGATAGCAAGTCATGTTTCCTAAAGAGATGTATATTGACTCTGTGACCACTGTCAGAGATCCTGGCTGTCCATGCGCCGTGGGTTGTCTGCAGAGTGTCTTTGGTTAAACAGGCAAGTCTCTCCATGTGCCTCAGATGCCAATCTCTAACACAGAAGTTTGATAAAATCATTACATAATTTTAATTTTTGTTCAATAACTCATTTATAGGGAATGATTTTTTATTACAGGCTCACTGTGAAGGACTTCAGTAATGGAAAAAGAGCAAAACATCTTGAACAGGCAGGAGTCAGGGTCAGAGGGTGCCATTGCAAAGCACTCCCCTCCAAATCTTGGAGGTTGACAGGTTGCAATCAACAGGCCAAACACTGGCCATTTGGTTAGGTATCAGGGGTAGGCTCAGCCTTTTCAGTCTCTCTTTCTGGGAGAGCGAGTAAAGGTAACATTTGTACATTACCTGACTTTACTGGGACTGGTGAGGTTCTGGGAGCACCAAGTAATAGATTTCCACACACCTGACAGACATCAGGCTCTTCCAAGGTGACTAGAAGTTTTTCTGCCTGTTTCTAGTTCCTGCTACCCAGGGTCATCTCACTGCTGTGCCTTGACATTGAGCAATGGCTGTAGTTCCCTTCCTCATCATTTAGAGTGCTTCTGTATGAGTTCACCCACTTTAAATCCAATGACTCTCCATGGCTGTGCATGGAGATTCTCCTTCTGTTGCCCAGCAGATGCTGAGCATGTTTATTTTGCAGCTGTAGGTAGCAGAAGTATGAAAAAAAGGCAATGTCTTGGTGTGTCTATAAGAAAGCAAATAATTACAAGACATATATGGGCTCTGACTTGGCTGTGTTGCTGTTGGAACTTAAGGATCATTTTGAACTTGGAATCACAGTCCCTTTCTGTTCTGGTTATTTATTGAGATGTCCAGGTCCTAAAAGCTCAACAATTGCTTTGGCGAATAACCAAAGTGACTCAAATAATCCCCCCAGAAAAGAACCACATTAACGTGGGGGTCCCTTGCTGCTCAGGTCATGCTGAGTCATTCCTATTGGATTATAAAGGAAAAGAAGGTACTCGAGCTCCCAAACTGTTGTTTTTAGGGAAAAGGAGGATGACAGGACCCTGTTTCTTTGTAAAATCTCCCTTGGCCACAGCGTGTTCCTGGTGCTGCAGATCCTGTGCCAGCAAGTGCTGGGTGAAAGTGAGCTGCTGGATTCCTGGCAGTGCCTCACCAATGTTCTGGTGGACCAGGTATCCTGATGAGGGCAAGTCACACCTGTGGACTTCTATGTCACCAAATCTAACACCACCAGAAACAAGAGAGCACTAGCTTGGTGAGGGTGAACAGAAATGCTGATGTGTGTGTTTTATCTCCAGTCACTCCAGGTTGGTAGTTGTGCTCCCTGATCATGACATCTTTGTTTCTGTTCAAGTATGCATACTGAACACATTGGATTACAATCACCTGTGTCCTTTTCAGCTTGGTTTGCCCATATTTCGACTGTGTTTTTCCACAAACCTTATTATCTTCCTGCCACTGTCTGCATGACATCCCCAGTGTTGTGACATTGGCCTTTGGGGAGCTTGGGAGCTACCCCTCTGGAAAGGTATCTCCTGTCAATGCAGAATTAATTCACAGGCTTCTCTAAAGCCTTTTCTTCCACCTCTTGATCTTCAGTTGTTCAGATTGTGCTCATGTTTGTCTTGTCTTATCTTTTATAGGGAAAAGTCATTGGAGATGCAAAACTGCTCATGAGCTGTGGTTGCAGAAAAGGGAAAAATGCTCAAGTAAAAGATTCAGATCAGGTCAGTCAATATGTACCTTAACTGATGGAAGTGAAAGACAATGTGAACTAACACCTGGTGGATTTAAACTGTTCTGTTGCATATCAGGGTCCTTAGCCTGGCTGACAGCGACACAATATTCATGTTGCTGTTTTGTTGTTTGTGAAAAAACTCTACAGCAAGATCAGGGATTCATGGCAGTAAGAGCTGCTGATGCCTTAGCCTGTCCTATTCCCCGCTGACTAATTCCTGAATTCTGTCTCTTCGTAAGAATCTGCACCAGGCAATGCCTGTCTTCAGGAACTGTAATTCCTTGCTGGCTAAATGCAGACAGCCTTTGGTCTCAGGCTGTGCCTGCTTAAGGGGGCAGCGTGGCATTTGTTGCATGTATTCACTCTGAGGTTACACCGTCACAAGAGTACCTGTTGTTGAGATCCCTTATGACAGACACGTGGAAGAATGTTCACACATTGATGACCAGGATTCAGTGGCCATGATTTGGAGTGAATGGCTCCTTCTTCTGAAATGGGTCAGATGGAGGTTGGGCTCAGCAATTGCAAGTGAGTGGACTGTGCTGTGAATGATAGCAGCCGTTCCCCCACCGCCTACCATTTGGTGCTTGTTCAGACCAGCCCAGTTTATCTCTCTTAAAAGCTTCAGTTGTTATGTCCTTCCAGCTTTGTAGCTAAGCAGAAGTTTGTGTAAAGAGGTCATTCTTCCAAAGATGAAAGACAATTCTGTTTGAGCAGAAACACTTTCAAATACTGGGTCATTTGATGGCAAACCTGAAGAGTGAAGCAGGTGACACCAAATACTAAATAACTTTGCTGTCTAAGGTACCTTGTGAACAACATGTCACCAGGTGTAGACCTGAAGCAGATCCACAGAGTGTGCACAGAGCTCCAGCAATAATTAACTGATGGAAAAGGAGTTGAATTCTCAGGAAGAAAAATGGTTTTAGTTTTCAACAGAAATGTTCATCAAACATAATTAATCTCTGATCCTGGTTTTGTTAGGGTCTGAGAAGCTCTGAGGACAGTTGTGTCTGTTATGTGGTGGGCTCTGTTGTGAGGGGCACTGGTCAAACTCCCACATGCTGTGTAGGGATTGAGCCTTTCACTGATGTTGACTTTTTTACTGTAATTAGTATTTTCAAAACAATTCATTCATAGCTATGCTATCAGTTTGCCATCAAGACAGGGCTTCTCACTATTTTTCTTTAGAGAATAGCTTTCCATTCTCTCAAGTACAAGCTTGATTTTCTCATGTTGAGATTCTAACAAAGCAGGAGAACATCAATTAAGAAATAAAACATTTTACCCATTTTAGTCAGTGTTTTGCTGTACTCTTGTACTCTGATTGAATCACTCTTGGTTTACATAAGGGCTAAAACAGTGTCAGTTTGTATGTAGTAAAGATTGAAAATGAAGTGGGAACATCTTGATGGCTCTATCTCTGACAAACCCTGACTGCTGGACCTAAACCTCATTGATGTCAATACTTCAGTTACAGACTAGGTGATAGAAGGGAATGAATAGTGCCATTCTGTTTTATGCTGGGACGGGTAGATTATTCTTTTCATAAGGTTACTTTTTGAAATCTAATGTTTGATATCTAGTGATGAGTTGCCCATCTTGACAGCACTTTGCTGCTGGGTCAGTGCTTGCTCCAGGGACTGTAATGCTCCTTTGTCGTGTTCCCGGCAGGGTCCTGTCGGTATTTCAGGGGACAGGAGGTGGATGGGGAGGAAGCCAGTGCAGGAGGGTGTGTGGCAGTGTGAAACATTTGTCTGTGAATGCAGAACCTTTGCTCAGATTATAAATTATCCTCTGGGTCTTGTAGGTAAACACAGACTTCTCTGGTGACATTGGCTGGGAAAGGCAAACACTTGCTGATGATTATAGGCTAATCCTTCAGGACACTAATTACCAGAAAATCAAGGAAGCATTATTTTATGAAGAGCTTGTTTTGCTTTGTGAAGAGGAGAAAAACTGCACTGGGTTTTGGTTTGTTTGCAGAAACTTATCCCCTCCCCTCACACCCTATGTCAGATTTTAAAGATTTATCTTCACTGCTCCTCCTGGGGGCTTCCCCCCTCTTTTTTTTTTCAGTTTCCTGGTTTTGCTTTGTGTGTTCCTGTGATGCCTTTGACTAGTTGAGTCAAAATGCAACTTAGTCCTAAGTTGTGGGTTCTGTACCATTAACTAGTTATATGTTTGGAACTAACTAGATTTTTGTGAAAGGTGGCACTTTGCAAAGATTTTAATTATTTTCATTCTTTCAAGTCAGTTTTGCAACTTCCAAAAAGCCCTAGGCACAGTGCCCCACCAGTTAAAATCCCCAGCTGAGCGAAGTCTTAACCCTATTGCTGAGGATTTCATTTACTGTTACTTCTTCACTATGCTTGTGGAAGAGAAGGCACCTCAATTTCCTTGGCCAGAGGATGCACCCTGAGATGTGCTTCCTTGAGTCTGACATCCAAAGGCACCTGTGTACATGGTATACTCTATGATGCAAGGCACTAGTGTGTACAGCCTGTCCCCATCGCTCTGGAAGGCAGAAGTCCAAGCGTGCTTGCACAGCATGCTCATGTAGGGCTGGGATTTCACCTCTGTGTCAGGTTTGCACCAGGAGGAGAGGCTGGTGGTCTTTGTTGTGTGATCTTCCAGTTCAACATATTCATTGATGATCTGGATGAAGGGGTAGAGTCAGTCATCAGCAAGTTTGCAGATGACACAAAGTTAGGGGCAGATGTTAGTCAGTTAGAGGGTAGAAAGGCTCTGCAGAGGGACCTCGACCGACTGGACAGATGGGCAGAGTCCAATGGGATGTCATTCAACAAGTCCAAGTGCCGAGTGCTGCACTTTGGCTATGGCAATCCCATGCAGAGCTATAGGCTGGGGTCGGAGTGGCTGGAGAGCTCCCAAACAGAGAGGGACCTGGGTGTGCTGATCGACAGCCACCTGAATATGAGCCAGCAGTGTGCCCAGGTGGCCAGGAGGGCCAATAGCATCCTGGCCTGCATTAGGAATAGTGTGGCCAGCAGGAGCAGGGAGGTCATAGTGCCCCTGTACTCTGCTTTGGTTAGGCCGCACCTAGAGTACTGTGTCCAGTTCTGGGCCCCTCAATTTAAGAAGGACATCGAAACACTTGAGCGTGTCCAGAGAAGGGCAACAAGGCTGGTGAGAGGCCTTGAACACAAGCCCTATGAGGAGAGGCTGAGGGAGCTGGGATTGTTTAGCCTGGAGAAGAGGAGGCTCAGGGGTGACCTCATTGCCCTCTACAGCTACCTGAAGGGTGGTTGTAGCCAGGAGGGGGTTGGCCTCTTCTCCCAGGCAGCCAGCACCAGAACGAGGGGACACAGTCTCAGGCTGCGCCAGGGGAAGTTCAGACTCGAGGTAAGGAGGAAGTTCTTCACCGAGCGAGTCATTCGGCATTGGAACGGGTTGCACAGGGAGGTGGTTGAGTCATCGACCCTGGAGGCGTTCAAGGGGAGATTGGACGTGGCACTTGGTGCCATGGTCTAGGCATGGGGTCTGTGTTGATAGGTTGGACTCGATGATCCCCGAGGTCCTTTCCAACCTAAGTGATACTGTGATACTGTGATACTGTGAAATGAAACCCTACGAGATGAGGTGGAAGGCTAGCCAGTGCAATACAGATCCCAAAAAAGCTTTGAAGGAAGGGAATCTGTCTGGTGCATTGAAAACCTAGAGTCCCATCCTGCATGGATGGTCCTGGTGAAGCTTGGAGCTGGGGAAGCAGAATGGTTGAGAAGAGTCCCAAAGCAAGGTCACCTCTTGGCAGCAAAACCTTTGTGTCTGCTGCTGCCATTGGCACCATGTCTGTCTGCTTTGTGGGAGCAGAATTAACCTGTGCTCCAAGGCCCAGACTGAATTTCATCTATGCTCTTCAGAGTGGTTATTAGTTTCCCAGGAATTTGTTCCTCCCCAGCATTTATTATACCGTTGCTTATGATTTGAGGCTCACTGCTGCATAGGAATGGCAATCCTGGACTAGGATTGCCAAGTGGTATATTAACATAAAGCAGGAAAGATAGTTCTGAAGGAGTGATTTTTTTTTGTGTGCTTTCAGAGAAAAGCAAATTGTCATTTAAAATGAGGGAAAATGTGTCCAAACCAAAAATAAGCCAAATAAAGTCATGCATAAGGCTGAGAACCAGAGGTAGCAGAGCACTTTGTATTCTCAGCACATACAGCTCTGCCTTCTCAGAGTTTAGTTTAACATTTTTTTTTCCCTCTACTTCTTACAAAATCCAGGCAGCTCATCAATATTTGACTGCTCTCAGCCTTTGATTTTTTTTTCTCATTACTTACCTTTTCTGGGGGCTTGTGTGAACTTGTGTGTTTCTGAGAAGTCAGAGCCTCCTGTCCTGTGTGTTTGGTTTTGGTTTTAATATGACAAATGTATGCCTCCTCTGGAAATTGTATCCACGCTGCAGAATAATTATTTAATGAACAGTGGATCCAGTTTATGTTGGCAAGGATCAGATTAATCATTACTAATCATGACCCCTCTGACAGTAACCTCATCCCTTGCCTAAGTGCTGCTCTTTATTAAGAACTACTAGCTATTAGTGGATGGCTGGGCCACAGCTCTCATTGGACCAGTGCAGGGCTCAGGACTTCTGGTTCAAAACTAAAAATAGATGCACATGGTCCACATTCCAGAAATGAAATAGCTTCCCCTGTGGGCTTCTTTGGCCTCATCTGAGTGTCCTCCTTTCCCCTGAAGTCTCTCAGGTGTTTGCCTCTTTCTAAGGGTTGAATTCAGGGTTGGGGATGAAGTAATGTCTCTGATGCTTTTTTATCTGTCCACCTGATTTTCCTTTTTAAACTTGGGTAGATTCCAGTGTGACCCAAGGCATGTGCAGTCCTTGAAAGGGCAAGATTTTAAGGTCCATTCCAGTGATTGTAGGAGGTTTCCACAGCTGGCAAGACTGCAGATGAGATTAGATTTCTGGGATGCCAGCTGTACCAAGTAGACCCCAAAGCAGCCACCTTTGTGGAGAATGCCTGTATTCTTAGAATAAGCCCTGCACTGTTGTGGTCAGGCGTGCAGTATGTATGTATGTATGTATGTATGTATGTATGTGCCTATCTGTCTATCTACCTATCTATCTGTCTACCTATCTGTCATCTATTCCATCTGTCTGTATATCTATCTGTAACTCTCTACTCATGTATCAAAATATGTGTTCTTCCCCTCTGTGTCACCAGAGATCTCCTCAGAGTAGAGAGCAGTGTAGTTCATAATTGCTCTGGCTTTCCAAACAGGGCAGATTTTTCATTTTTTAAAGGATCTGACACAGTGCTATTAACAAACATGATCATTATTTCAGCAAAGGCACAATTACTTAAGTAGTATATTGAAACAAATCTTCCCAGTGCCCAATCTACCAGCCCTCCACCTTCCTTTTCCCACCCCCAGCCACCTTTATGTCTTTAAAAAATGTTGTAATTGACTGTATGGAAATTCAGGACAAAACCCTTTTGAAGAGAGCAAAGGAAAGGAAAATGTCTTTTTCCTCCATCTAGCTTGTTGATACCTGGAGGGTAGAACTAGAAACCTGGAGCAAACCTGCCACTCTCTGTTGGTCTCTGCCAAGGCTGCTGTGGCAGTAGCATTGTTTAATGGTTGAAGGAATTTATTGAAGAATAAAAGTACCAGCAAAGACCAAATTATCTGGTAAACTGCTGTCAAATTTTACATGATCAGGGCTGCTGGTAATTTCCCATCTTAAAAGACAGGGTGGGAGTTTGGTGGGGAGGGAAGGAGGGTAAAAAGTGTATAAATAAACCCACCTCTTTAAATAGCTAACTGGCCTGGCCTGAACTATGTCAGAGCTAAGTTCCTTTGGCAGCTGGTGTTGTAATATCTGTTGAGGATGTAGCAGAGGGCTGAGATGAGGTTTTGGAGAATCTGCCTGAGCTTCCCTGGCTCTCCCTTGCATCCTTCTACTTGTCAGTGAGAAATCCACTGAAGCATGAAACAAAGGAGTGCAAAGGCTCGTGCACTCTACATCCTTAACCATTAATGTTTCTCTCCCCTAAGAGAAATCAGAGTAATAAAAATAAATTAAATCATTAGCTCATTTGGAAATACATGAGTGGAAGAAAGCAGGAGGAGAGAATTAGTGGAGTGAAGGTATGCTGCCCACCTTCTCCTGCTCTGAGTTTATGGCAGAGTTTCAATCTGCTTGAAAAATCATTGGGTTCTGCACAGGTTATAGAAAAATAAAACAAGAAACAAAATACAAAAAGCATGTTAAATGTCTGAGGTGTCTAGGCAGTAAAGCACTCTTAAAAATACTTTCTTTGTTGAATAAAACAGGAGAGGCAACCATATGAGGAGCATGGGACAATAGGAAACTCTCCTAGTTTATCCAGTCCTCTGAGATTTCAGGAAGCACCAATGCTAAACACATCACTTCTAGCACTGGTGCCTGTTAGAAGCAAACATTGTAGCTCTGTCATTACACTCATCTCACCAGTTAGTCTTTTACTTCCAAAATACTCATCTGCATCTTGTCCCTGCTGCCAGTTCAGAGTTGTTTTCTCCCTGTGAGATGAGTGTTGTTCTCAGCAGTGGGGACTACCTTTGCTTTTCCATTCAAACGCCACAATTTTCTTGCTGCTTGGTGAACCAAAATGCTGTAGAAAAACTACTCTCAGAAAACTTGTTGTAGAAACTCAAGATCTCTTTTCCTCAATGGGATTTGATTTGGGACAAGAATTTTTGAGTAGTGGACTCAGCCAACTGCCTCTGGTGTGGCCCTTCCAGTTTCATACAGTAGTTGTGCTTCGATCATTGCTGAATCAAGTATGAAACATCTGCGTTCCTGTGGCTGGGAAAGCTTTCTGCTTTCATTTGTTTGTTGTGTGTTGTGAAATGGAAGTTGTCTCCATTCTCTGGAGGCTTAATGTTGTGAAAGAAACTTCCTAAATATAATTCTTTGAACAAAAGAGATTGAAGTTCTGGGCATCCTTTGCAAATTCAGCTGTAGTAGGTTCATATTGTGGTAGCCTGCATCTCCCTTCATACAATGCCTCTGCTAAAGGGACATTTCTAATGGCCTTTCATAATCACCTATTTCCTTTTCTCACTCATTTCATGAACAGTCTTGCATGTACTTCAAGTGTTTCCCACCTTGTGATCTCCTCTTGCAGTTCATATTAATTTCAAAATGGGTTGGGTTTCCTGTGAAATATAGCACAGTGCACACTGAAGTTCAATAGAGCCTTTCCTTTCTGCAGGAAGTTGGGGGGGGACCACAACTCTTACGGTGCCTGGTTTTCTTTCAGGAAAGGCTTCAGAAAGGGCAGTCAGCAAATTGTTGTTGGTTTTGTATTGTTTTGTGGGTTTGGTTTTTCTTTCTTTTCCTTTTTTGTCCTTTCAATATTGTAAATGTGTGCTTCAACACAGTGCCCTGTCCCTGTTGGAGAGGTGGAATTCTGACCTTTCCTAGCCAGTGACGATTCCATTGCACTTTCTCTCCTGAGTTGGAGCATGTGAGTCCTGGCAATGATGTGTTGTCCAGACTCTCATTCAGGATGTGGATTCTGCCGACTTTACCTGACCCTACACGTTATTCTCCATTTCCAGCCCTTAATTACTGGGTACTAGCACCTTGCATTGATGGGTCCTTTGTTCCACCTTGAAGGCAGGTTCATTTCAGTGGTAGATGAAGGGAAGCTTTACAATTCTGAAAAGCAATTTGAGATCCCTGTGAATGAAAAGTGCTTCACACATGAAAAAATTAGTGTTATCAATTGTCATCATCAGCCTCAAATCCTGAATTTGAAAGAGTCATTTATACTCCTCAAAGGCAAACAGGCAGCAGCATGATAAAAGAGAACTAAAGCAGCTGAGGAAAGTGCTGCCTCATGTCATTTCAGGCTCTACAATCCGAGTGAGCATTAATACCTATTTTGTTGTTTTCACTGATCTCTCTAAAAGGCCAGAGAGTGAAAGAGTTGAAAGAGAATCTGCTGCTCCAGACAGTCCTATTCCTTCCAAGTTAGCAGCTTACCTGCTGTGATGAGACTGAATGAGGATAGGGACAACACACAGATGAATGAAGAGAAAGGCATAGGTGCAGATTTGGACTTGTCCATTTGGTTATGACATAGTAAGGACCATCTTTCACCATTGCTCTCTGGCATTTGGGCTACATTTGCTGCCTCTCCCTCTCTGTCTTGTTCCCATTTCCCCTTAGCAGATGCCAGCATGTGAAGACACCATGGCAGGGTCAGTATCAGTCATCCACCTTTTAGATGACAGATGCCACGTGAATTCATATCCCATCTACTCTGAGGTTCATTCTAACCAAATGCCTGTTCAGAGCTGCTGAGAGCAAGAAAAGTGCAAAGACCTTGTGCAGGGTGACAGATGGAGAGAAGGACCTGCTTGCTGGTTGGAGTGTTGTGTTTGCAACTTTGTGGAGCATTTCACACCTCTCTCAGCATGCATGAAAAATGCTACTCAAGCAGAACAGTGGCAATTTGCACCCTCCTTTTGCTCCCTTTGTACTAGAGTCAACGTCACACGAGATGAAATTCAGGCCCTAAATCTCAGCAGGTCACCTGCCTGTGATTGTACCCAGTATGGTTGTTCTACATTCGGGAAATGTTCAGCCATTGCATTGGTTATTAATGGAAAATGTGTTCACCTGAATCTTAGAGTGGCTCAAATGGCAACTCTAGCTGAGTTTCACATGGAAGCCTGTTCTGCTGTTGAGTTGGCCTTACTGGTAGGAAAATTTTTGCATTGCTCCATCTCAATAGCCTTTTGTTCTCTCTATCTCTTACAACTCTTTGTTATATCTCACTTCATGAGTTCCTTTTTTATTTGTAAGAGTCTGATTGGTGAGAGATGGTAGCAGTCAAAGATGTGTGGGTGCTTTGGATTTAAAGTTTCCTCGTATAGGTAAAAATCAGTTTTTAAAACATTGCTTCCAATGAAACCACTCAGGAAGCTCTGTCAAATAAAACAGTAACCAAATGAGTCTTTGTAGAAGAAAGAAAAATCTTTTGTGCAGCTGAGCAGTCATTCAAGCTAGAGTTTGAAGTCTTTATAGTAGGTGGAAGAAGGTGTTCAGTGTATACAGAGTGAGCTCACGCTTCAGAGATGCTGGTTCAGTCCCTTAGTCTGCTGCAGGTTTCCTACATGATTAGAATAGAATAGAATAGAATAGAATAGAATAGAATAGAATAGAATAGAATAGAATAGAATAGACCAGGTTGGAAGAGACCTTCAAGATCATCACATCCAACTTATCATCTAACACCACCTAATCAACTAAACCATGCAACCAAGCACCCTATCAAGTCTCCTCCTGAACACCTCCAGTGATGGTGACTCCACCATTGCCCCAGGCAGCCCATTCCAATGGGCAATCACTCTCTGTATAGAACTTCTTCCTCACATCCAGCCTAAACCTCCCCTGGCATAGCTTGAGACTGTGTCCTCTTGTTCTGGTACTGGCTGCCTGGGAGAAGAGACCAACCCCCACCTGGATACGACCTCCCTTCAGGGAGTTGTGGACAGCAATAAGGTTACCCCTGAGCCTCCTCTTCTCCAGGCTAAGCAACCCCAGCTCCCTCAGCCTGCCTCTCCTCATAGGGCTGAGCTCGAGATCCCCCCCCAGCTTTGTTGCCCTTCTCTGGACTTGTTCCAGCAAGTCAACATCCTTCCTAAACTAAGGGTCCCAGAACTGGACACAGGACTCAAGGTGTGGCCTAACCAGTGCAGTGTATGATGAGATATGTGATTTAATTCCCACTATACCTCAGCTCTTTGTAAAGCAGTGATAGCAGCACAGATATCCTTCAAGTTAAAGACTGGGGAGTATTTGGATATTAGCATGGAGCAGGCCTTGCCAGAGCTAGAATAACATTGGCTTGAAGTACAGTGTGGCTCCTAGCATCCTGACAGAGGAATGTTACATCTTAAAAAGAACCAGACAAAAGTCTGATCTGAAGTAGGAAAAAAGTAGAAGAAAAAGCTGTGTGATTTGCTGCAGGACTATTTTCCCTCTGCAACTGGTTACAGCCTGGAGAATATATTCACACAGCTGGGTTATAAACCCTCAAAACCAGACAATATAACCTTAACTAACACAGCATTTCTAAGGCAGTACTGTAATGGGATCATTCTGCTATGGCTCATGGGCACATTTTAAGTGTCATCAATTCAGTCTACAACTGGAGGCTGTTAACTGCAAAACCATGTTAGCAACTGCATCTTACATGCAGGAATGATCAAATTTTAATGTCTCTTCTTTTGTTGAGAAAAAATGCAGTAAGGAAAATTAAAAGCCACAGGAAACCTCACTGTACTTCCTCAGGTAGCGATGCTTGTCTTTGGAGGGCAGCAGGAGCAGCCTGGCAGCTTAGTACTGGCGTTTAGGAAATAGGCTTTTGTTTTCTACAAACTTAGCCAAGTTGTTTCACTTTAGTTTTGCCTCTCAGTCTTATCTCTTCAAGGGTTTGAGTTATTCAGGAGAGTAGTTGTTTCACTCTGTTGTTGGAATGGGTTAGTCACATTGAGACTAAGCAAATAGAGAAAAGCTATGAGGGATAAGGCCTTGTGTTTTTGTCTCACGAAAGATGCTCATCATGACTATTTTGGTAGCTGATGTCAAGCCTTTTAAAAGCACCTAGAGTGATTTGCAAGTGAGTGGGAGATATGAGTACCTGACACAAAAGCTGGAATCAGAAAAAATGATAAAATTAATTTTCACAACCCTGTGTCCTTCTCAGTGCACCCTGGGCTGCCTGGCCTTTTACCTTGTTGCTGTGTCCAGTTCTGGGCCCCTCAGTTTAGAAAGGATGTTGACTTGCTGGAACGAGTCCAGACAAGGGCAACAAAGTTAGTGAGGGGTTTGGAACACAAGCCCTATGAAAACAGGCTGACGGAGCTGGAGACTCAGGGGTGACCTCATTACTCTCTACAACTACCTGAAGGGGAGTTGTAGACAGGCAGATGTTGGTTTCTTCTCCCAGGCAGCCAGCACCAGAACAAGAGGACACAGTCTCAGGCTGCACCAGGGGAGGTTTAGGCTGGATGTTAGGAAGAAGTTCCATACAGAGAGAGTGATTGTCCATTGGCATGGACTGCCCGGGGAGGTGATGGAGTCACCATCATTGGAGGTGTTCAGGAGGAGACTTGATGGGGTGCTTGGTGCCATGGTTTAGCTGTTTAGGTGGGTTGGATTGGTTGATGGGTTGGAAGCGATGATCTTGAAGGTCTCTTCCAACCTGGTCTATTCTATTCTATTCTATTCTATTCTATTCTATTCTATTCTATTCTATTCTATTCTATTCTATTCTAGGTGTGGGAAAACATGTGAGGGTGACTTGGTGTAAAAGTGTCCATCTAGATATGGATAATTGTGTTGTCCAGAGATGCTATGGGCCAAGACACCAAGTGTCCTGAGGCTGGCAAGGAGATGCTAAGCACTTACCATGAGCTCTGTGTTCCACAATGCTGCAGGCTTTTTGCAGGGCACTCCTGAGATTTGATGTCAGATGTCTGACTAACTGACCTCCTTCCACTGACTGTGTTGGAAATGGAGGCTCTGAGCTGAACCACTGCTACATTCATAAGGAAGTCTTGGTGGACACGGGAGGGAACGTTGTGATAAGGGATGAGGAAAAGGCAGAGATACTTAACACCTTCTTTGCCTCAATTTTTACTAGCAGGACAGAATGTCTTCCAGACAGCTGGCCTGCAGAGCTGGCAGAAGGAGCCAGGGAGCAGCATAGTTTTCCACTGTTCCAAAATGGGGTAGTTGGTGATCTGCTCAGCCACCTGGATCCCCACAAGTCCATGAGACCAGATGGGATCCATCCTAGGGTGCTGAGAGAGCTGTCAGAGGAGCTGGCCAAGCCACTCTCCATCATTTTTCAGCAGTCCTGGCTCACTGGAGATGTCCCAGAGGACTGGAAGCAGCCAACGTGGTGCCCATCCACAAGAAGGGCTGGTTGGATGAGCCAGGGAATTATAGGCCTGTCAGCCTGACCTCAGTGCCAGGCAAGATCATGGAACAGGTCATCCTGAGTGCATTAACACAGCACTTAGAGGATGGCCAAGGGATCAGGCTCAGCCAACATGGATTTAGGAAGGGCAGGTCCTGCCTGACCAACCTGATCTCCTTCTACGAGCAGGTGACCTGCCTGGTGGATGTGGGGAGGCCTGTGGATGTAGTTTACCTGGACTTCAACAAGGCCTTTGACACCGTCCCCCATAGCAAACTGCTGGCCAAGCTGTCAGCCCATGGCTTGGACAGCAGCACTCTGAGCTGGGTTAGGAACTGGCTGGATGGCCGAGCCCAGAGAGTGGTGGTGAATGGTGTCACATCCGGCTGGCAGCCAGTCAGTAGTGGAGTCCCCCAGGGATCAGTGCTGGGCCCCATCCTCTTTAACATCTTTATTGATGATCAGGATGAGGGCATTGAGTCCATCATCAGTAAATTTGCTGATGACACCAAGCTGGAGGCAGGAGTTGATCTGCTGGAGGGTAGAGAGGCTTTGCAGAGAGACCTTGACAGGCTGGACAGATGGGCAGAGTCCAACAACATGAGATTTAACACATCCAAGTGCCGGGTTCTGCACATTGGCCACAACAACCCCATGCAGTGCTACAGGCTGGGGTCAGAGTGGCTGGAGAGCAGCCAGGCAGAGAGGGACCTGGGGGTGCTGGTTTATGGTAGGCTGAACATGAGCCTGCAGTGTGCCCAGGCAGCCAAGAGGGCCAATGGCATCCTGGCCTGCATCAGGAACAGTGTGGCCAGCAGGAGCAGGGAGGTCATTCTGTCCCTGTACACTGCACTGGTTAGGCCACACCTCGAGTACTGTGTCCAGTTCTGGGCCCCTCAGTTTAGGAAGGAGGTTGAGTTGCTGGAACGAGTCCAGAGAAGGGCAACAAAGTTAGTGAGGGGCTTGGAACACAAGCCCTATGAGGAGACACTGAGGGAGCTGGGGCTGCTTAGCCTGGAGAGGAGGAGACTCAGGGGTGACCTTCTTGCTGTCTACAACTACCTGAAGGGGGGTTGTAAACATGCAGAGGTTGGTCTCTTCTCCCAGGCAGCCAGCACCAGAACAAGAGGACACAGTCTCAGGCTGCGCCAGGGGAAGTTCAGGCTGGAAGTCAGGAGGAAGTTTTACACAGAGAGAGTGATTGCCCATTGGAATGGACTGCCTGGGGAGGTGGTGGAGTCGCCATCACTGGAGGTGTTCAGGAGGAGACTTGACAGGCTGCTTGGTTAGATGGGTTAGTTAATTAGGTGGTGTTGGGTGATAGGTTGGACGCGATGATCTTGAAGGTCTCTTCGAACTTGGTTTATTCTATTCTATTCTATTCTATTTAACTGAAGTATGTTTCTCAGCATCCTTGGAAATCAGTGGTTGCACTTAGAAAACAAGGGAATAATTTGTGATGAATAGCAGCCTGCAGAAGCTTTCATATTCTCTTTTTATCATCATCAAATTATGCCAAAATGGCTAAAAGGTGAAGAAACACTCGAGCTTCATTTTCAAGAATCTGCTAGAATGAAGCTTGTATTCCATGGGAGAGTCATTATAAGCTGCTTTACTTCTCATCTCTAATTCCCCATATTCATAACTTAAGCCCTGTCATTTGATTTATCTTCTGTGGCCTGCAGTGACACTGGGAAAAGTCCTTGTTTTTAATTCTCTGGCAAAAAAATAACAACACTACAGGGTAGGATCATATCCCTACAGAATTTTAGGGATTAAATGTTTCATGTTGGGCATCACATTTTTCTCTCTTCTTCCCCTTCTGTTTGTCCCCCTCCTCCCTCATCTGGTGTTACACATCAGTCATCCTCTTTCCTAGAGGCCAGGATACGAAGAGTGTAATCCGAGAGAGAAAGGACTCTGCTCCAGCCCATCCTGAACATGACTTCTGCTCTGTTCTTGGCGATGCCATCACTAAATCTAACGTTAGGCTTTTGCTGATGGGAGGGTTTCAGCTAGACTGAAGAAAGCAGTAGGGGTGGTCATCTCAGAACTCACCTGCCATGTCTTTCTGTTGTGTTTCCATCCACTTTTGAGTGGCTTTCTGAACTTCTTTATTTGTTTTATCTTAGCACTTGCAGCATCATAAATACAGTTTACTCACCAGCAATACTTCTAATTATGACTTGAAGAAGAACTTTAGACTTGACCCAACCAAGCCAATCAATCTATTCATGACACTTAAAGGACTGGTGTTGAACTAACTAAGGAATTTAAAATAAGGAAGGCTTCCTACAGAGGCTGCGTTTTGGATGCTATACCAGCAGTTCACATGGTATTTCATTAGGTGGCATTCAGAAGAGGTTTTTTCTGTTGGGTTGGTTTTTGTTTTGTTGTTTGTTTGTTTATTTGTCTGAAGACAGGAATGTGCTTAGATGAGGTGGTTCTACTCCCCTCCAGATAAATCCCAAAACATTCCGTTTGGGAGAAGCTGATGAACAAGTGGTTACCCTCTGGCAAGTCCAGGCAGTGAGAGCCTGTTCCAGCAGCCCCAGCCCCTAATCCTTTGTTTATTGAGCTGGATGGGAGATTGTGGCTCCAGAGGAGGACCATGAAGGGAATCAGATGGCTGGATGGCTGGAGCATCTCCTCTGTGGAGACTGGCCGAGAGAGAAGGAGCTGTTAAGCCTGGAGAGGAGAAGGCTCTGCAGAGACCTTGTAGAGGCCTTCCAGTGCCTGAAAAGGGCTTACAAGAAAGACAGGAAGGGACTTTTTACAAGTGACAGGACAAGGGGGAATGGCTTTACACTTGAGGAGGGTAGTAGTATCATAGTAGTAGTATCATAGTAGTATCAGTCAGGGTTGGAAGGGACCATAAGGATCATCTAGTTCCAACCCCCCTGTCATGGGCAGGGACACCCCACACTACATCAGGCTGGCCAGAGCCTCATCCAGCCTGCTCTTAAACACCTCCAGGGACAGGGTCTCAGCCACCTCCCTGCACAACACATTCCAGGGTCTCACCACTCTCATGGTGAAGAACTTCCTCCTCACCTCCAGCCTGAATCTCCCCCCCTATCAGCTTCATTCCATTTCCCCTAGTCCTGTCACTACCTGAGATCCTGAGAAGTCCTTCCCCAGCCTTCCTGTAGGCCCCCTTCAGATACACTAAGGCCACAATTAGGTCTCCTGGGAGCCTTCCCTTCTCCAGACTGAACAGCCCCAACTCCTTCAGTCTGTCCTCATAGGAGAGGTGCTCCAGCCCTCTGATCATCCTTGTGGCCCTTCTCTGGACACCTTCCAGTGCCTCCAGATCTCTCTTGTAATAGGAGCTGCAGAATTGGAGGCAGTACTCCAGGTGGGGTCTCAGCAGAGCTGAGTAGAGGGGGAGAATCACCTCCCTTGAACTGCTGGCCACACTTCTCCTGATGCAGCTCAGGATCTGATTGGCTTTGCGGGCTGCAAGTGCACATTGTGAGCTCATGTTGAGCTTCTCATCTACCAGCGCCCCCAAGTCTCTCTCCTCAGGGCTACTTTCCAGCCAGTGACTGCCCAGCCTGGATTTGTGCCTGGGATTGTCTCGACCCAGATGCAGGACCCTGCACTTCAAAGTATCACAGTATCACTAAGGTTGAAAGAGACCTGAAAGATCATCGAGTCCAACCTGTCAGTACAGACCTCATGACTAGATCATGGCACCAAGTGCCACGTCCAATGCCTTCTTGAACACCTTCAGGGATGGTGACTCCATCACCTCCCTGGGCAGCCCATTCCAATGACAAATGACTCTCTCTGTGAGGAACTTTCTCCTCACCTCGAGCCTAAACCTCCCCTGGTGCAGCTTGAGACTGTGTCCACTTGTTCTGGTGCTGGTTGCCTGGGAGAAGAGACCGACCCCTTCCCAGCTACAACTTTCAGGTAGTTGTAGAGGGCAATGAGGTCACCTCTGAGCTTCCTCTTCTCCAGGCTAAACAATCCCAGCTCCCTCAGCCTCTCCTCACATGGCTGTGCTCAAGGCCTCTCACCAGCCTTGTTGCCCTTCTCTGGACACGTTCAAGTGTCTCAGGTGGTCTTGTTGAATCTCATGAGGTTGGCTTGTGCCCACCTCTCCAGTCTGTCAAGGTCCCTCTGGATGGCCTCCCTTCCCTCCAGCATGTCTGCTGCACCACACAGCTTGGTGTCATCAGCAAACTTGCTGAGGGTGCACTCAATGCCATTGTCCATGGCACCCACAAAGATGTTGAACAAGCCTGGTGCCAGGACTGATCCCTGAGGGACTCCGCTTGTCCCTGGCCTCCACTGGGACATGGAGCCATTGACAGCCACTCTTTGGGTGCGGCCATCAAGCCAGTTCCTTATCCATCTAGAGGTCCACCCATCAAACCCATGTGTCACCAGTTTGGAGACCAGGATGTGGTGCGGGACAGTGTTGAAGGCTTTGCTCAGGTCCAGGGAAACGACATCAGTTGCTCGCCCCTCACCTGCTCATAGAAGGCCACCAGGTTGGTCAGGCAGGATTTGCCCTTGGCAAAGCCATGCTGACTGTTCCCAATCACCTCTTCACTATTCTTTTGAGCGAGTAGTGCCTCCAGGAGGATCTGCTCCATGATCTTTCCAGGCACAGAGGTGAGACTGCCTGGCCTGGAGTTCCCTGGTTCCTCCTTCTTACCCTTTTTGAAAATGTGGGTAATGTTTCCCCTTTTCCAGTCTGTGGGGACTTCACCAGACTGCCATGACTTTTGAAATAGACTGGAGAGGGGTTTAGCAACCTCCTCTGCCAGTTCTCTCAGACCTGTGGTTGTATGGATTTACAGTAGGTGTTAAGGGAGAAATTCTTCACAGTGAGGGTGGTGAGACCCTGGAACAGGTAGCCCAGGAGTGTGCTCAATTCCCCCTCACTGGAGGTGTTCAAGGCCAGGTTGGATGAGGCGTTCAGCAACCTGGTCTAGAGGGAGTGGTCCCTGCCCATGGTGGGGGCACTGGGTCTTTGAGGTCCCTTCCAACCCAAACCCTTCTATGAATCTATGTATCACATCCTATTCTGCTGCAGGTTTTGGGAATAAGCTGTGGTAGGAGCCCAGTAATTTCCCTCATCTGCTAAGCCCTTGTTAAACCCCACTATTACTTTTTCTAACTCCCCTCTGGACTTTGAATTATACTGCAGTGACCACAGCACACATGAGTAAGAGCTTAACGTCTTGCTCACTTGGGTGGTCCCATTAGAAGGACCAGGTTTGCTGTCTTGGCTGCAGATTTATTCCAAATATTGCTACTATTTTTCTTCCCCCACCGTTTCTCACCTCCTTTCCCTTCCCTCCCCCTCTCCTCCCCCCTTTTTTTTTCCTTTTCCATGCCAAATTTCTTAGCAAGTTTTTTAACCAGTTAAGTTTGGAACCAAAATATTAACTGCATAGGAGGCAGCATTTCTGAAGGTTCATAAAATACGGATTGGAGCTGGGAATGTAAAATGCTCCCATTTTCCAGCAGACAAAATGTGTAAAGTGCCGAGTGAAAACTGAGAGGGACCAGGCTGAAACCTTTGGAAATCACTGGCAGTTCCAATGTGCTGTATTTATGTTGACTTGGAAAGCTCAGTCTGGTCCAGATGAGGTCATTTGGTTGGGAGCACATGTGCCTGAGCAGAGCCAGGAGGGAAGGAAGCCTGAAAGATGCTTCAGCTCTGAGGTGTTGAGCTGCCAAGGAGCAGTGGTGGGAGGGGGACAGGCTCTGTGTTGGTCCTGGCATCAGAACATAACACTAGGTCAGAGATGTTCTAATGTTTAAGTTGATTTCTTTTAAGACAGGCAGGACAGCATAGCCTTTGTATTCTCAGCTGTTTGCTGGGTAGGGTAAGTGGAGGTAAAGCTTGACAATGTTTAAGAGTCAGAGGGAGGAGAATGTGTTTGTGTAGGGGTGTCTGTAGTTATTAGTTCACATGACTTAGTGCAGTAGAGAGCCTGTTATTTCATTTTCAGGGCTCTAAATTTCAGTTTGTTGTCTTTAACCCTTGCCCTCTCAGCACCTGATACCTGCTCATCACCATTTGAATTTCTCCTCCCTCTGCTCTTCCATCTTCTCTTACTGCTGTCATCAAAAAGATTAATAGCTTGGCCATTTGTGTCTATGAAATTTCACTTTTCTCTCCCAGAGCTCCATCTCCAGCACTGCTCCATCCCAGCAGGGGGAAGAAGTTTCTGTGCCCTCCCAAAGAAGTCCTGTACTCCCTGCTCCCCCCTTCCCACCTCTCTGCCAGCAGCACATTTGCCAGTACTTTGCACGAAGAAGCTGCCTCTATAAAAATAAACTGTGCTGAAATCAGAGAGACAGAAACCATGCCAGCATCACACTTCATTATTGGTAATGGCAATCTATTTGATTTCCTTGTGCCAAAGGTGGCCTGCATGTGTTCCCCACTGCCTAGCCTGCCTCCCTGCGCTGTTTTCTGTGTAAACTCAGGTTCCTCATGTCTGTTACTTAGCCTAATCTGTGATTTGTGATTTGCTTGCTCTAAGCCATAGTCACTGCTACATCAAAATCAGTGTGGAAAAAGCCTGGTAAGTCTCTGACTTAATGGCCTGATTACCATCACCAGGTTGCCATCTACAATGGGCTTGAACTTCTTCTCTCACCTCTTCCGATGCTGTAAGATTTTGCTCCTTGCAGCTGGCTTTTGTTAGAAGCTGTGCCATCAGAACCAGACCTGTATGTCCTTTCCTTACCCCCACATGGTATTGCTTGGTTTCAGACTGCTATTTAAACACAGCACTGCACTCCAGCACCTCCAACACTACCTGGCTGTTGTGGTGTAAGCCTGGGCTGAGTACTTAGGAGAAATGTAACTTTCCAGAACATGTACTTACTTACAAAAAAGAAAGAAAAAACATAAACATGAAGGGGGATCAGTAAGATAAATCAAGCCTTGTATTGTTGAGCTGAACACAGCATTGCTACCCTTGCATGACCTGTGGCTCTCTGTCGTCATCACACACGAGGATGGCACTCTCAACTGTGTTCCTACAAGAGGGGACAGTGGCAAGGGGCCTTCAGGAGGGTTGAAGAAGGGGAAGATGCACCCAGGGCCTGAGGAGGAGCTGCCTGTATTGACTTTCACTCAATTTACTGGAGCAATTGAGTTTGTCAGAGAAATGTGAGATAGGCTCAATCAGCTGTCACATTGAGACACTCCTGTCACTACTGTCAATAGCTTCGAGTTTCTGATCCTTTCTCAGATTAGCTCTGTGCCAGAACATCAAATGAAAAGCTGTTTGGGGGATGGGAGGGGGAGAAACTCTAAGCAGTTACCTAGGAATCAGTTTACAGACTTCAAAGCACTGTCAGGTTTATTCTGATGGCCTATAGCAATGCATGTGGACCAGTAATTCACTTGGAGTGTAATATAGACTCTCCTCTTCAACCCAGTGTTTGCTCATAGATCATGAAGCAGGGTGGCAGAAGAATAGAGGCATCTTTCTTGGTGAACCCAAATGGTATGCAAATGGCCTGCCTCCCCTAGAAGACCTGCTCTTTAGCTTGATGAAATAAGTCGTTATCTACCTTTCATCCTGGAGGACTCTTCTACATTTCTCTTGGCACTGAAATGAAGCCTTTCCTGATAGAGCTGGATCATGAAAAAGCATCTCCCCCAAGAACAGGTCAGGAGTGAAAAGAGGGGGAACTGGTTTGTCATGAAGAAATAATGAAGGGAAAGTGAGGGGGGTCCAGCCAGCCCATCGGAGCGGTTTTTGGCAGTGCTGAGCCTTGCCTGTGAGCTGTTTTCTTTTTCTGGTGTGGGTTACAAGACAAGGGCTTCTGAGCCTATTAAGTTCTTTCTTTTCCTTGAAGTTTAACTGTCTGGATCTGTCTATTGAGAATGCTTCTGTGTATGAAGAATGTCAACATGAATATCTGTTTTGATGAGAAAAACAACTCAAGACAGTTAAAGAAAACAAAAACCCCTTAGAAAAAAACCCCAAAACAACAACAACAAAGCCTAAAAGAAACTAAACCAAAACAAAATCACAAGCAAACAAACAAAACCATCAAGAATTTCAGAAACATCTTCCCTCTGTTCCAGCTGGAACAGTTTATGGGAAGGTGGTCTCACCCATTTGCATAGAAGCCAAGAGGGTAATGTAAATCCTATTAGAAAAATAATCTACCACAAAAAAGAAATAATGATAGGGTGGGAGAAGGAATTCTTTTGTGGAAAATTCAGAGAAGTTTCTGTGAATTTACTCTTCTCAAGGTGGAGATGTTAAAAGTTTTGCTATCAATACATGGACTATAAAGATTACTCTTTTCCTTCCACTTTTGTTAAGAAGGTAAGCAAGGAGAAAGCTGCAGTCTATCACTTTTGCTGAACAGTTGTGTCCTCTAGAGAATGCTCCTGGGTTTTGATAAGTGCTGTCTCAAATAGTGAGGCAGTGTCCATGGAGAGGGTTACCCTGCCCAGTGCTAACCTAGAGTTTTTCCCTTGAATGCAATCTGAGACTTCTAATGTTTTCCCTGTTACTCAATTCCATTCTTCGGTTGCTTTTGACCTCAAAAAGGTTCATATCTTCCTCATTCAAGATCAGGACTATCCTTCCTGAGTAGCTGTTGCACCCACATTTCACTGCCTAACATTCAAACAGCTTATGCCAAACAGACCATACTCTGCCTACCCCTTGGTTTCTCAAAACCCCACAACCCCAGTCTGGCTTAACGGGCCATAGAAAGTGATCCTTCTCCTGATGACACGAGTGTGCAAGTGCCATGGAGAAGTGTGGGAAATACAGCAGCAACAAAACCCCCACCACATTCTGCTTGTAGATTATTTCAGAGCAAAGGCTGGATGCATACCTTTCTTTGACCTTTTCCTTAGATTAGTGGTATAGGCAGCTGCTGTGCTTGTATTACACATTCCAGTGCAGGGGCTGACTCGAGAGCAAGGCAGGTGTGTGTGTGTGTGTGCATGTGTGTGTGTGTGTTATACAACCTGTCAGCCAAAGGTCTTCATTGCTGGGTTTAGCTCTTACTGGTTTTTTGTTGGTGGTTTTTGTTGTTGTTGCTTTTTTTTCCTTTCTGTTTTGCCCCCCTCAGTTTCCAGGGGGAAGTGTGGTTGTTTATAGATGTTGTTTATGTTCACTGGGTGACAGGAAACCTAAGAGCTTTTAGTGAATTCAGATACGCTCTGGATGTGATCTGTGAATATCTAGCTATTTGTGTTTAAAAGCTTTCATTAAGCCTGAGAAAAGTGAAAGACAACAAATGTGTTGCTGCTTTCTAGCTGCAGGGGAGTGAAAGACTTTCAGCCTGTGGGCCCTGGTGGCATAGATGCCCACAAAGGGAGAAATTGGAGGAGAGAGAAAATAGACTGGAGCTGCAGAAAAAAATACAAAAAAAAGTCTTAAAGCCCCCATTGATGTAGTTGGTCCTGGTAAGACTCCAAAGGAGCAGACTGTGCCCGTCCTCAAGGGAGAGGGGTGATGGCTCTAAGGAAGGCATGAAGGCAGTTCTAATGACTCAACTAATTGCATCCAACCCAGCAGACAGGGTTGAAGCCAGAGGATGTTCTCATCCCCTTAGTGCTTGACCTCCCTCACCTAGGAAGCCACATAGGCAATTGCTGCCACAGGCAAATGATACTGGCAGCATGGAGATGGGCCAGGGCTGCTCTGTGTCACTGCAAGAGCAGGTTAATATCACCGGCTGTTGGCCCATACCTCCGTCTCTGCCTTGTGGCGTGGAGCAAGGCAATGTATCTCCTGGTCTAATGCCTCCGCTGCTTCTGTCCATGTAGTGCCTCCCTTTGATTGTATGTGCAGTGCCTGATTGCAGATGTGAGGGCAATATAAATAATATGGGTAAAAGTTGGTCTTCTTGAGGGGAGGTGAAGAAGGAACGGAAATGGATCTGCTACTCTTCTTCCCGTCTTTTCCTGTAGTCAGAAAGAAAGTGCAAAGGCTGTTGCAGGATATTTCAGGGTATTTAGTCTTGACTCTTTTGCCATCCTGTTTTTATACCCCTGCAGATGCATTTCAAAGCAATTGCTGAGCTGGAGCTGGTGACCTCACTTACAGTGGAGGCTGCCTGTCTCATCTCACCCTAAGGCCCTGGTTTGGCGGTCTGGGCTGTAGCAACTCAGCGTTTGATCTAAACTTCCACACCCCAGGCAACAAACTCACCTCAGAAAGGAGGGATTTTCAGTGCATCTCTGAAGCCATAATATTTGTTATCATTTGGGATGATGATTCTTACTTTTTAATATTTTAATCTTTAAAATACTCAAACTATTCATAGATGTGTAGCATAGCAGATGGGAAGGGACCTCAAGGATCATCTAGGCCAACCTTTCAGGGTAAGAATATAGTTTAAATGAGATGACCCAGCACCCTCTCAAGCTGGGCCTTCAAACTATCTAATGTAGGGGAATCCACCACCACCCCCCTCCCTTGGGAGTTTATTCCAATGTTTGATAGTTTGAATGGTAAAATTCAGCCCAAAATTCCAGTGAAATTCCTGTCCAAAGTTCCCCAGCAGCATGCTATTACATACCAGCACTTCAGAGTGACGGGAAGCCCTGTGGTGAAATGGCCTCACGTGCTGGGTGCTCTTGAGAGTGCTGCCTCCTCTCCTTTTTGGCACATGCTTTCTTCAAGTGGCAGTGGCAGTCTGACCACTTTTCCAGAGACAGCAATGGCATGGAAAGGTGCAGATCAAACAGGGAAGGCAGGGAGTGAGTTGCAGTGTCAGGACATCAGAATGGAGGTCAAGGCTTTGCCTTCATGTGCTAACAGATATAATCTCAGGTCCAAGTGAAGTACCACTAGCTGTGCATTTAGGTTTGTGGGAGAGTTTTCTGGGAGTGAATTATCCAGTTGATTTGGGGCTTTGTTGTCAGTGTGGTTTTCTTTTTTTCCTTTGATTGTGTGTAGCATCCCAGGAAGAAAAGGTCTTGGATTTTGTACACTCCACACACCATTACTGGCAATTCCTTAGCAATGGAATGCCAGAAGAGTCACTGGAGCCACGGACAGGTACAGCAATTCTGGAGGTGATCAGTGGCACATCAGTATGGCTTTTACTTATGTTTCAGTGGCAGTTGATCATGTCTCTTTCCCATGTGCCCACCACCCAGGTGTTGCAGATGTTGCACTTAGTAACTAGCTGTTAGAAGTAAATGACTGTCTCTGGTTTTGAGCTTCTCTTTTGGCCTGTGTTTCTTCAGTACCTGCTACAGTGGCATCTCAGTTGAACAAAGGTCCTCAGTGTTTCTGTACTAATAACGAGGTGTTTTATTTTGTGCTTACTTTCACTTTTGCTTCTCTACCCAAGATTATGAGCCAAACTGACTCCTGCTTAAATTAAGTCTTTCCTGGACCACTGGAAATCATATTTCAGCTCCGTCTTCAGCCTTGCTGGGTCACCCTGGAACTTGTTTCTAAGTGAGTTCTCCCATCTAATAACAGGGGTAGTGCAACTTCTTAATCTCAGAGGCTGGTGCCAGGAGAAATCTGTTGGTGATGATGATGATAGCAGAGTCCAGTTTTTCCAGTAATTTTATATCCATTGAAAATAAAGTTTGCATCTCTGCCTGAGCATAATTAAATACAGACATTGTTGTGTCTATGAGCCGTAAGAGTAAAACTGAATTACTGTAGACCTTTCTCGTAAATAATGTACTTGCTCCTGAATGAGTATCAAAATTTTCTTCCTCCAGTATTAAATTGACTCCTATGGAAAGAATGCCCACAGCACAGGTTAATCAGAGATTGTATCCTGTACTGGAGAGCCCCATTTACCAACAAAGCATCATTCTCAGCTGTTCTCCACCATGCAATGCAGTTCTCTTCCTCTATCATTTCCCTCCTTCCTCTCCTGCAATCTTAGCTTTTATATATATATATATATATATATATATAAAAACAAATATATATCTCTGTAGTCTATCTGTATCAGTTGTCATTTACCCAGTAACCACAAAGGTGGTGGAGCATGGTTTCCATTTAGTCTCTGCAGACTCAGTGTGAAAAGCATGAAAGCTTTCATTATTGCCATGCCAAAGTTTCTAACTTTGCCTATTGATTTCAGTTTGCTTGAGCATCAACACTGGATATTTACCTCCTGCTTCTGCTACTCACTTAGTGCTCGGCCAGATCCAGGAGTGGAAGGGGGGTTGGTTTGAAGAGGCTGAGTTTTGGGTTAGGACCTGCAGAGACAACTGTTGTCATTTCAAGAATGTTGTGACAAGAAGTGTGTGGTGGTTTGATTTTTCCCCTGTTTGTGTGTGTTTTTCTCTTTTAAGACATCTGCAGTGGCATCAGTGAACGATGAGGTGCACATTATCAAGTTCCTGAAACTCAGAAGGCACATAAGTAGGATCTATTTTGAATGATTTTAAAGGTATTCCAATGTGTTTAAGGAGCCTGGCTCACAACCTTCTAATATTTTGACTTTAGCAATATTAGCAGCTCAAATCATAACACTGTTGATAGTGTTTCACATATCATTATGAACTTTAATCCTAAAGTGGGTGTGATTCACTGCCAAATGATTATAACTTCCATCTTGGAAGCTGCAAAACACTTCCCTGGCAGAAGCTGGATCCTCTTCCTCAATCTGTGATAGGTATATTGGCTTATTTCTCTGCTTCCAAAACTAAATGCCTGAAAACTAAACTGCAAATGTGTGTGCTTCATGGTTGTGATGACTCTGCTTGCTCTTTCATGCCACATACACATAGGGGTTTCACACCACGTGACTGCTTTTTCCTGTGAAAAGATACAATTGTGGTTTTCATGTCTGCATTGTGAAATTAACACTGGGCACTAATACACTCTCCAAAGTAGGGCTGACCTCAGATTTTCACACCTCTTTCATCCAGTAGCTCCAAAACCACTTCCTTGGTTTAAAATCAGGTCTGAAACTTGAACTGAGGGAACCATAAGAAGGTCTTTCAGTTTTCTTACTGGATTCTGAAATGCCAGAAAATCCTGGAGTTGAATTTTCAAGATTTATATTCAGCAGCAGGGCTAAAACATTGTCACTTGACACAGGCAACGCAGGGATTATAGGTGCAATGAATTCAAAATTCACAGGAATCCCGTGGCAGTTGTGAGAATTAGCAATGCATGTTATGCATGACAGAGCACAGAGGGTGGCAAGCAACAGTGCAGGCTCTAGCTCTAGCTAGGCTAGGCTCTAGCCGGAGGCCTGCACCCACTGGTATTCCCCATACTGTGTCTGGTCTTGCCCAACACGTTCATCAATGACGTGACGGCAGGAACGGGGTGAGCTCCCATCAAGCTTGCTGGTGATACAAGACTGAGAGAAGTGGCAGACACACCAGGAGCCTGTGCTGGCATTCAGCCAGACCTGGACAGGCTGGAGAGCTCGTGAGGTTCAACAAGATCAAGCTGAGTACCTCCCAAGGAACCTGAACATACATAAATCTATGGAACCTGATGAGATGCATCCCAGAGTCCTGAAGGAATTGGCTGATGTAGCTGCAGAGTCACTCTCTATAATATTTGATAAGACCTGGCAGTCAGATGAAGTCCCGGGAAACTGGAGGAAGGGCAATGTTGTGCCCATCTTAAAAAAGGGTAAAAAGAGGACCCTGGGAACTACCAACCTGTCAGCCCCACATCTCTTCCTGGGAAGATCATGGAAGAGATCCTCCCAGAAGGTATGTTAAATCACATGGAGGACAGGCAGGTGATTCCAGGCAGCGAGCATGCCTTCACCAAGGGCTAGTCCTATCTCAGCAAGCTGGTGGCTTTCTGCAATGGTACTTTAGTGGACAAGGGAAGACCAACAGATGTCTTCTATCTGGACTTTTGTAAAGCCTCTGACACAGTCCCCCACAACACCCTTGTTTCTAAACTGGGAAGATGTGGGTTTGATGGGTGGACTGTTCAGCAGACAAGGAATAGGTTGGGTGATCACTTACAAAGGGTAGTGGTCAACGTCCTGATGTCCAGATGGAGATGGATTATAAGTGGTGTCCATAAAGGGTCTACATTGGGACTAGTGCTGTTCAGTACCTTCACTGGTAATACAGACAGCAAGATTGAGTGCACCAGCAGCAAACTGGCACATGATAGCACGCAGAGTGGTGCAGTTGATGAGACCGAAGGACAGGATGACATCCAGAGGGACAGGCTGGACAAGTGAGTAAAGAGAATCTTGTGAGGTCCAATGAGGCAAAGTGCAAGGTCCTGCACCTAGTTTTGGCCAATCTTTGATATCAGTACAGGCTGGGAGATGATGAGATTGAGAGCAGCCCTATAGAAAAGAAGAACCTCCACTCCTTATTGGACCTGGAAGGGAACACAGTGACTGAAGACGAGGAAAAGGCTGAGGTCCTGAACACCTTCTTTGCCTCAATTTTTAACAGCAAGGCAGGAGTTCTGGATGAGTGGCCTCCTGAGCTGGACAATGGGGTCAAGGAGCGGTGTAATGCCCCAGAAATCCATGATGAATTAGTTTGGGACCTGCTGAGCCACTTGGACACTCACAAGTCCATGGGACCGGATGGGATCCATCCTAGGGCGCTGAGAGAGCTGGCAGATGAGCTGGCTGATGAGCTGGCCAAGCCGCTCTCCATCATTTTCCTTCAGTCCTGGCTCACAGGTGAGGTCCCAGATGACTGGAAACTGGCCAATGTGGTCCCCATCCACAAGAAGGGTCGGATGGAGGAACCTGGAAACTACAGGCCAGTCAGCCTGACCTCAGTGCCAGGGAAAATGATGGAGCAGATTATCCTGGTGGCAATAACTGCGCACCTGGAGGACGGCCAAGGGCTCAGGTCCAGACAACATGGATTTAGAAAGGGGAGGTCCTGCCTGACCAACCTGATCTCCTTCTATGATCAGGTGACCCATCTGGTGGACATGGGGAGGCCTGTGGTTGTGGTCTACCTGGACTTCAGCAAGGCCTTTGACACCGTCCCCCACAGCAAACTGCTGTCTAAGCTGTCAGCTCGTGGCTTGGACCACTACATTCTGTGCTGGGTTAGGAACTGGCTGGAGGACCGAGCCCAGAGAGTGTTGGTGAATGGTGCCACATCCAGCTGGTGGCCAGTCACCAGTGGCATTCCCCAGGGATCAGTGCTGGGCCCCATCCTCTTTAACATCTTCATGGATGATCTGGATGAGGGGGTCGAGTCAGTCATCAGCAAATTTGCAGATGACACCAAGTTAGGAGCAGATGTTGGTCAGTTAGAGGGTTGAAGAGCTCTGCAGAGGGACCTCGACCAACTGGACAGATGGGCGGTGTCCAAGGGGATGGCATTCAACAAGTCCAAGTGCTGAGTGCTGCACTTCGGCCACGGAAATCCCATGCAGAACTATAGGCTGGGGTGAGAGTGGCTGGAGAGCTCCCAAACAGAGAGGGACCTGGGTGTGCTGATTGACAGCCACCTAAACATGAGCCAGCAGTGTGCCCAGGTGGCCAAGAGGGCCAATGGCATCCTGGTCTGCATTAGGAATAGTGTGGCCAGCAGGAGCAGGGAAGTCATTGTGCCCTGTGCTCAGCACTGGTTAGGCCACACCTTGAGTACTGTGTCCAGTTCTGGGCCCCTCAGGTTAAGAAGGACATCAAGACACTTGAACGTGTCCAGAGAAGGGCAACAAGGCTGGTGAGAGGCCTTGAGCACAAGCCCTCTGAGGAGAGGCTGAGGGAGCTGGGATTGTTTAGCCTGGAGAAGAGGAGGTTCGGGGTGACCTCATTGCCCTCTACAACTACCTGAAAGGTGGTTGTGGCCAGGAAGGGGTTGGTCTCTTCTCCCAGGCAACCAGCACCAGAACAAGTGGACATAGTCTCAAGCTGCACCGGGGAAGTTTAGGCTGGAAGTGAGGAGAAAGTTCTTCCCAGAGAGAGTCATTCGTCATTGGAATGTGCTGCCCAGAGAGGTGGTGGAGTCACCATCCCTGGGGGTGTTCAAGAGGAGATTGGATGTGGCACTTGGTGCCATGGTCTAGTCATGAGGTCTGTGGTGACAGGTTGGACTTGATGATCCTTGAGGTCTCTGCCAACCTGAGTGATACTGTGATATTGTGAAAAGGACTTGGGGATACTGGTGAATGAGAAGCAGAAGATGAAGTGAGGTTGTTTTGCCACTCTGCTCTGCCACAAAAATAAGCAGAGGGCTGGAACACCTCTTCTATAAAAACAGACTGAAAAAATACTGGGGCTGTCCATTCTGGAGAAGAGGAAGTTCTGGGGAGACCTTATAGCTGCCTTTCAGTATCTGAAGGGGACGTACAGGAAGGATAGGGAAAGTGCTTAGGAGGTTTCACAAAATGGTTTTAAACTGGAACAGGGTAGATTTAGATTAGACAACAACTCCCTGCCTGTTGAGCAGGTACGAGTTCCACCAAGCATGACAGAACAACCTCCAGCCAGGTGCTGACAAGACTTTCCTGATCTCCCTGTGAGCCTCATTGCAGGAGGTGAGCTGGCAAGAGGAATATCAGGGACAAGGAAGAGAGATGGCCTGTTTCTTGCTGCTTGGAGAGTGTGTGTTGCTGTCAGGGCTGCCGCTCCAGCACCTCCTGCGAGCAACGTACTCGTATAAGGAGGATGCTGGCATGATGAGAGACAGACTCTTCACAGAAAGGCAGCTGAGCATTGCTGCACAAACATTTAGAGGACTTGAGTCTTTTTTTTCCCCCTCTTTGAAGAACCCTTTGCCCTTTTTTTCCCCTTTTAATTTTCCCTTTTCGGAAGGCTGAGAAATGCCTCAGGAATGCACTTGCTCTCCTTTCCCAGGCAGGCTTTCCTGGTGATGTATTAATTAGCTGGAGCACTGCACACTAACGAGCAACTGCAGGCTGATCTCGTTAAACATTAATGCTTAACTAGAAAAGCAAGGGCTGTTAAAGATATGCCACTCAATGCCATCCATATCTGAATGTAAGTCAGTGGCTGAGTTACTGGCACTTGTGTTTCCAGAGGTAGTGAGAAGGGCTGAGTGGCACACATCCCTTTATCAGAGCTGTCTGTGAAACACCTTGACTGGAGATGGGTTTACATGCTCCTCTGATTGCCTGTAACATTGAGTCCAACCCCTTCCTGGTGAGCAGGCCTCTCTGAAGAAGAAAGATGAGCAAATTCTTGTGCCCATGCTGCTGTTTCATCCTTTTTCATGCTTTGGTTTTAGTGGGTTTTGGTCAAAGACCAGCAGATGTTTGTTCCTTGCCTGCTCTTTAACCATGAATAAATTGATAAGGCTGATGTTTCAAACGTGAAAGTTTAAAGTCATGTAGTAACAACCCCATGCAGTAATACAAAGTAGTGGTTGTCTTGATTATTATTGACTCTGCTGGATATTTTACTCAACCCCATTGGAAAATATTGACCTTACCACCACCTTGTTTCAGTTTACCCTTGGAGGAACTTGCTGGGACAGCCCTTCATATCATGAGACTTGACTGTTAGTAAAAGAAATATCTTGACTGGCTCATGAGAGACTTACAGAGAGGGTTTTTTTTTTGTTCATTAACCAGCTGGAAATGCTGCTGATGAAAGCAGATCAAGCAAGAACATTCTGCCCTAGAAGCCCCGCTCATGTTCTTCAGCTGTGTGCGATTGCAGTCTGGCTTTACATGAGCAGCTGCTGGCAGTGCTTCTGCCCTTTTATTTGCATGGGCAGAGATGGAATTCTATATGCATCATTTTAAAAACTGTCTGCATGCAAACCAAGCATAGAGTTGCCATGAATTCTGTGCTCCATCTTCCGAGGAGGTACACATGTAGTATGAATTTCAGGATCTGTAAGTAGACACTGTGACCTTCTAACTTACTTTCTGCCTCCACCTTCTCTCCAATATGATAATAAAGACACAGCAGCCAGTAATTTTCCTCACCACCCAGCTGTTTGCATTATGCACTTTGATTGCAATTGATAATTCATTAATCATTTCCTATGGTGGTTAATATTTACCCAGCTTGCTACTGTGCAGCAAGGGTGAAAGGAGGGGCAGGAGCAGGAGCGCAAAAGGTGCTGTTGCAGTCAGGAAGGTACAAAATGCATGAGAACACCAAGTCTACAGAAAGAGGCTCTTTTTCCTTTCTTCTTCTTTTTTTTTGTTTTAATATATTTTTGAATGGATGTTCCTGTCTTTTGGCCACCAGCAATCCTACAGAACCTGCCTTGGTTTTCTTAAGTCAAATACTCCTTGTGACAGCCTCAGATCTATGGGAGAGGTTTTTTCTGGACTTGCAAGCATTATCTTTTACTGAGTGAGGAATTGAAATGGTTACTACTTCCCAGCTGGGATTTTGTTGTTGTTGTTGTGGATATTTTAGGTCTCCTAGTATGATGCCTCCTCAGACCATGATTAAAAGCCACTATGCAGGATTTCCTCTTAAATGGCATTAAGGCTGGACCTGGAGCTGCCTCTGCTGCCTGGTCCTCCTCCAGCCTGTGTTTTCAGACATTATGTCACAGCTCTCAGGGTTGCTTGCTGACTACAGCCAGCCTCCCCAGGGAATGGAAACCAGGTTCCCTTCCCTGTGGCAGCAGTGCCCACATTTAAGAAGCTGCAGTGCTGAGCCATGACTGCATTAGTTCTGCTACATTAGAACAGAAGCAAAGAGCTTAATTTAATTCACTGGCCTGTATGCCGACACCTGAGGGCCACTAATTCACTGTCATGTATTCTCAGTGAAACCAAGATCTTTAGGGGTCAGGGGCTTTTTTTCTTGTTTTTTTTATTTATTTTTTTCCCCAGAGCAGAGCCTTGCAAGGCAAATGCTCACATCCTAGGACTTGGGAAAAAATATCTCCTTGCAAAGATCGTGGTAGGTCAGGGTGACTCACTGTCTCCCTTCTGCCAAGTATCCGCAAGGGACAGGAGATCACACATCTGTTTTGGGGGGGAATTGTTTGCTTCTGTTTGTTTGTTTTTCTTTGAAATACACAAATTGGTCTCTGTTCTTTCAGTATATGATTAGCAACATCAATCAAAACGTTTATTCACAGTGACATGTGATTGGCTGTAAAAAATTTATTCTCCACAGGCTGTATTTGGACATCATTCAAAGGCTTTGAGCCTATTAGATACTGCAACCTACTCTGTCTTCACAAGTGATAGGATCGAGTCCTGTGGCAGCATTTGCTGTGTGGTAACTTCCAGCAATCAAACCTTGCCAATGCTGCTTGTGCATGAAGACCTATTAGGCTAAATTAATCCCTAGGGTAAATGTACAGGCTTCAACAGAATGTTATCACGGGTAAATTAGGTGTATTGATTTTTAATGAGGTTTCTACCTGAATAAAAAAATACAGAGTTTCTCTTCTGTTATGGTCTGTTGTTCCTCTACTGTAAGCATAGCCATAAGCACTTGCTCTGACCTTGAATTTTTAAGCCTGAAATTTTTGCATGCCCTTTTTCCCTCCCTCCAAACTTTGGGCAGTACCATTACACAGTGGAATACATTTCCCAGAATTTACACTTACCCAG
This sequence comes from Melanerpes aurifrons, assembly GCA_011125475.1. Taxonomy (NCBI): domain Eukaryota; kingdom Metazoa; phylum Chordata; class Aves; order Piciformes; family Picidae; genus Melanerpes; species Melanerpes aurifrons. The sequence continues at coordinate 7,599,304 of WWNC01000044.1, forward strand.
ATGTCCTTTTATGAAAAATAAGTGAATAGACTGTCAGAAAAATTACAGGCTTCCCATATTTTAAGTCTGACCTCCTCCAGAGAGCATTCTTATTGCAAAGGATTTTCTCCATACTAATGATTTTCTATAGAACCATTTTGAGAAGTATAATTTTATTTGTTTTTTGAGCTTTTTTAGATCTGTCTGAAGTAATCCACGCCTTGTTGTTTCACACCAAGAATGCCTAGCATCATCCCATCCTCTCAGTCTTCAGGCAGGTTGTTTGGAGTTACTCCACATCTCACAGATTCACAGATTGCGTGAGGCTGAAAGAGACTCTCAAAGGCCATCTTGCCCAGCCTCCTGCAGTGAGCAGAGATACCTCCATCTGGGTCAGGGGGCATGTCCATGTGCCAGCTGTTTGGTGACTACCTCTTGAGAAAAGGGGGATGCCACAAGTACTATGCTGTTCCTTGTCAGGGTCGAGACCATAGCTGATCCCAGATATGGAGAGGCACAGCCAGTTATCTGTCTCTGCAAGTGACTACTTTCCATCATTGCCATCAGCCTCTCTCATGACCATGGGAGGACAGGGAAGGGCTATGCTTAGGCAGTATTCTTGAAATGTTTTTGTCTGTCTATTCTTCTTAATTCCTGACCCACCTGTGGATTCTCTGATGCCAAAAGTCTCAGACAAGCCTGAAACAGCAATGCTTCTGAGCACTTGCTCTCTGAGTCTTTGCAAAGAGCAACAGCAGATTTTAGGAGGTGAATTTGGAGGCCTTTGCTGTGGCCTATAATGTTCAGCTAGTTAATGGTTTTAACCCAGCTTCCCAAAGGTGCTACTAGCCCAACCACTGCCCCAGATGAGGTCTGGGTCTTCAGGGTTGAGACTATTTCTGTGGTTCATGAGTAGCATTCAGAGCTATGTGTAACCAGGATGTCACAGCACTGTGCAATGAGTTCAGGGGGTCCATGCAAGCATCGAGGTGCCTGTTTGTGCCTCACTTCACTTTATGTCCTAGTGTGACCAGGGGTGTTTGCGTATATTCTAGACTGCACTGCTGTGGAAACCTTGACATTGAGTCACTGATCTCTCTGAATGCACCAAATCCCAGCTAATTAGCATCCTTTATAGTTCTAATTTATTAATTGGTTTCTTAAAAACCATTTGTGATTTAGGAACAGACTTTCCTTGAGAACTGCCTGGCTTGACTTTAACTACTGATCAAAATGGTAACTTATCTGCAGACCCCTGAGTTATCATTTTGTGTTTCCAGTTTCTCGCTAGTGGAAGAAACACTTGTATTTACTGTGAAATACCCACCAGGGTTCCCTAAGCCCATGCTAGCATGAATAATGAAGGTCAAGGTGTTGGACACAGGCAGTATAAATTTCAGGCCTATCCCTATTGTACTTTTAAAACATCTCTCAAGGCATGTTTCTTTTATAAAACTATTTATTTCTTAGTTTCAGTGTATTTTGGGCATTTTCACCATGTGCATCATCCTGGAGAGGGAGGGATGCCTTTTTCAGAAGCTACATATGTGAGATATCCTCCTCCCTTCCATTCGTGACTTCAGGTCTATTTCTTTAACTTTTCTTAATCTTGGTAACAACTTTAATTCCTGCACCTCCCTGGGCTGCAGCAGGGAACTGCAGTCCCCCAGTGCTTTGCACTGCAGTGACTTCTGTAGCATTTTGTAACACATCTGACAGGAAACCCAAAGCATCTGAAGTGGAATTTTACTTTGGAAAAGCAATCACACAGAAATATTCATAGACTGCTTGGTGCAAGCCGTTCCTTGAGTAATCTAGAACAGGCTCACATGCAGGATTCACAGCCTGGCTCTTAGGTTTGCATACACACATCTTCCTTCCCATAAAACATTACAAAACCCTTCACAGAACCTATCATCATCATCAGCAGAGATAAGGAATGTTCCAATGCAGAAACATACCCTAAAAAGGGAAAGGTAAATACTGTCTGAAGCAAAGCTTAAGCCCTTTAAACTCACCCCTGGACAAGAAGAGTCAGTGTCAAAGCTACTTCTTTGTCGAGCAGACCAAGAGACTACATTAACAGTGGTATATTTGCTCAAAACTGTGCTGCTGTGAACATAAACACAGGAAGGTTTTGTGGCTGTATATGTCCAGATTCTTGACGTGTGTAGGTGGAGCCAGTGTAGGAAAGCCTATTCGGGAGCTAGGAGCAGCTGCCCTAATGGAATACTATTGACTTTAGTTACATCAGGGGCTAAATATAGCTCAGGCAGTAGTGTACACAGGGCTGTCCAGCAGTCAGCACAGAATGTGCTGCTGTACAGACAGACAGATGGATGTTGTTCTGCGCAGATGCTCCTTTTAGGTCAGGGAGTTCTCCTAGGGCTGTGTTGCACAGCACTGTACTCCCACGGGAACACTGCTGCCAGCCACCCAGGACTGTGGAGCTGGCCCCAAGGGGAGGTGTGGGGCTGGTTTGGACACAAATCCAGCACAGCTCCCTGATGTCAGTGGTGTGGTGGTGTGGCTTCCACACAATAAATAGCTGATCTCAGAAGCTGCACTCAGATCTGTGAGGAATATGTAGATGTTGTGGATGTAATCTCTCTGGACTTCTGCAAGGCCTTCAACATCGTACCCACAACATCTTGCTCACCAAGCTGGAGAGACTGGAATTGATGGGTAGAGTGTTCAGTGGATAAAGCATCGGTTGGATGGTTGCACCCAGAGGGTGGTGCTCAATGGCTTGAAGTCCAGATGGAGAGCAGTGATAGTGGTGTCCCTCAGGGGTCTGTACTGGGACCTATGCTGTTTAGTATTTATATCAATGACAGAGAGAGTGAGATTGAATGCACCATCAGCAAGTTTGCAGCCACAAGTGGTGTTGTCAATACACCAGAGGGACAGAATGTCATCCAGAGGGACCTGGACAAGCTGGAGAGTTGGGCCCAGGTGAACCTCATGAGGTTCAACAAGAGCAAGTGCAGAGTTCTGCACCTGGGCTGGAGCAATCCTCACTGTCAATACAGACTGGGAGAGGAGGTGATAGACAGCAGCCTTGAGGAAAAGGACTTGGGGGTGCTGATGGATGAGAAGCTGGACATGAGCAGAGAGTGTGAGCCTGCAGCCCAGAAAGCAAATCCCATCCTGGGCTGCAGCAAAAGATGTGTTGCCAGCAGATCCAGAGAGGTGATTCTGCCACTTTGATCTGCTGAGACCTCACCTGGAGCACTGTGTGCAGCTCTGGATACCTCAATACAGGAAGGACATGGATCTGGTGGAGAGGGTCCAGAGGGGAGCCACAGAAATGGAGTTGGAGCAGCTCTGCCACACAGACAGGCTGAGGGAGCTGAGGGTGTTCAGCCTGGGGAAGAGGAGGCTCCAGGGAGGCATAACATGCCTGAAGGGGGCTTACAGGAAGGATAGAGAGAAGCTGTTTACAAGGGCCTGTGGTGAAAGGATGAGGGGCAAGGGCTTCAAACTAGAGCAGAGCAGATTTAGGTTGGATATGAGAAAGAGGTTCTTCACTATGAGGGTGGTGGAACACTGGAACAGGTTGCCCAGGGAGGTGTTTTGAGGCCCCTTCCTTGGAGATGTTCAAGATGAGACTTGGTGAGGCCCTGGGCAGCCTGGTCTAGTTGGGGATGTCCCTGCTGGCTGAGGGGAGGTCAGACTGAATGACCTTTAGGGGTCCCTTCCAGCCTGGGCCATTTTATGATTCCATGTTTTGTCCTGGCTTTCCTCTATGGCCATTTTCCTTCCCCCTGTTCCTCTCTTATTTCTTTCTAGTTGCACTTTCCTATGTTATTTCAAATTTAAGACAGGACCCCCTTTTGACCTTGCACCCTTCGAGAGCTGTGCTTTGTAAAGAATATCTGCACTTTCTTTAGCATTTTTTGCAAAGTCCTTTCCCTGTCTACACCAGAAAAAAAAAAGATCCATGTGTACCGTGCTTGGGCACTCAACAGGACAATCTGTCACTCTGCTCCCCCCATGGAAGAGCATGCAGGACCATCTCTGAGATTCTACCATAAATCTTCAGGGCTGGAAGAACTAGAAAGGAACCTGTCTTCCTTTCTCTCAATATGGATGAAGCTGATGCCTTTTGAGGTAATTGGATTTGAATGTTTGCATCTTTATTCTCTTTCCCCTTCCAAGCCATGACTGCAGGTTTGAAGCCAGGAGAGCACCAGTGTTGAAAGGATGTGCTCATCCTGACAGGCTCTGTGGAAGAGCATCACAGGGTTACTACATGTCTCAGCACAGAGGCATTAAGGAACTCTGAAGACTTTCCAAGCCATGGGGATGCTGAAGGCAGTGCCCAAGGTACTGAGAAGTTTGTCAGAGAATCAATAATGTTGGAAAAGGCCTCAAGGATCATCAAGTCCAACCTGTCACCCAAGACCTTATGACTACTAAACCATGGCACCAAGTGCCATGTCCAATCCCATCTTGAACACCTCCAGAGATGGTGACTCCACCACCTCCCTGGGTAGCACATCCCAATGGCTAACAACTCTCTCTGTGAAGAAATTTCTCCTCATCTCCAGTCTAAACTTCCCATGGCACAGCTTGAGACTGTGTCCTCTTGTTCTGATGCTGGTTGCCTGGGAGAAGAGACCAAACCCCACCTGGCTACAACTTCCCTTCAGGGAGTTGTGGAGAGCAAGAAGGTGTCCCCTGAGCCTTCTGTTCTACAGGGTAAGCAACCCCAGCTCCCTCAGCCTCTCCTCACAGACCCCTCCCCAGCTTTGTTGCCCTTCTGTGGACACCTTCCAGCATCTCCACATCTTTCCTAAACCGAGGGGCCCAGAACTGGACACAGGACTCAAGGTGTGGCCTAAATAGTGCTGAGCACAGGGCAGAATGACTTCCCTGCTCCTGCTGGCCACACTGTTCCTCATCCAGGCCAGGATGGCATTGGCCTTCTTGGCTGCCTGGGCACACTGCAGGCTCATATTCAGCCTACTCTCCACCAGCACCCCTAGGTCCCTTTCTGCCTAGCTGCTCTCCAGCCACTCTGACCCCAGCCTGTAGCACTGCATGGGGTTGTTGTGGCCAATGTGCAGAACCTGGCACTTGGATGTGTTCAATCTCATGCTCTTGGACTCTGTCTATCTGTGCAGCTTGTCAAGGCCCCTCTGCAGAGTTCTCCTACCCTCTAACAGATCAACTCCTGCCTCCAGCTTGGTGTCATCTACAAACTTACTGATGATGGACTCAATGCCCTTGTCCAGATCATCAATAAAGATACTGAACAGGATGGAGCCCAGCACTGATCCCTGGGGGACACCACCAATCAGCCTTTTATATATTTTTTTTTCTGGAAAGGCAAGACCAAGGGTCTGGTATCACAGGAACTGATAGTCTGGAAGTGAAACAGGTTTGATAGTCTAAATTTACCAGATTTGTGATTCTTCAGGAGCGAGGAGTTGGACACCTCCCTGTCCCTGTGTGTTTCTGCAGATTGGAGTCTAGCTGATGTGCTCAGACAGGACACATGTGTTGTCCCAAATGATTTATGGGTGTACAAACCATTAGGGACAGATGTGTCATCCTCTTTGGTTTCTCCAGAGCATAAGTTACAGAGCAGCATCTGGTCCTGTGCGAAATGGTTACCATGAACCATTTAAAAGCCATTTGAAAACGTGGGTCATAATGAATGCTCCAGCAACACAAGGCAATGAGCAATCCCAGTTGCAGGACTCTATTTGCTTTCTCCTTCATCATCTCTAAGAGGTCTAAAATGTCACACATTTATTTTGTCTGTAGCATCCACAGACCATACACACAGTCATGCAAACGTGGGCTAGGGGGCCAAGGACTGCACATATTGTTCCTTTGGGTAAGTTCTCATTAAAGCCTCTTTACAATGCTCTGAGTTTTACAGATTGTGCAGTTCTGATACCTTCTTATTATTGCTTATGGAGAGAAAGTGCACACTCCCCTCTCATTCAGTCTTTGGACAATACATCTGTTTGGTTTAGAGTATGAGTGAAGCAGAGTAAGTACACTGTCCTCTTAGATTTATGGTCCAGGAGACAGGTCACGACCCTTAGCCACTCTAAAAATGATCTATCAGTCAGGGGCCTGGAGGACAAACCTGGAATATATATCCTAGTATGTCTCTAGTCACCCTGGGCTGCCAATGTGGCGCTAAGTTGAGCCAGTCATTAAGCAGTCACATCACACTGTGAGGCCGGAGGTCTATGAATGGGAGGGATGTCATCTCTGGGAGGCTGATACTGCTCTGCCAGCAGGGATCAATAGTCTCAAGTCCCAGTGGCACTGCTGATCCCATCAGGGACATCCCTCCTTCCTATAATGAGTTTTACAAGAGTCGGGAGACACAGCTAATTCAGCGTGAGGCTCCTCCATCAGTGTTGCTACCAGCTAATGTGATTTCAGTGACAGAGAGCAGGAGTATGACCTTTGTCTTTGCAAGATGCTGTGCCACAACCTCAGCACAGTATTGCTGCCACCACCATTACTAAAGTTGGACCCCCAGCTGGGCCGTGCAAGTGAAGCTGCTTCACTCCTTACTCTGATTTTCCATACCTGCACAGTCAGGGGCAGAAAGGCCTGCTTTGAACTGCCAAAAGTGTTCGGTTCAGAGGCAAAAATCCACCCTTTCTCCTCCTCCAAATGTTGAAGGCAGACTTGAGGAAGCCCTGCTGTGACTCTGTAGTCAGACTGCCAGGAGTGGTGTGGCCTGTGCTGCACCAAGGAGGTCCTTTCCAGTCCTGCAGTTCATAAGCTGACACTTGAAAGCGTGAACTGTGTTTCACATAAGATATCCAACATCTTCTGCTCCTGCTGAAATGATTTGGTCTTTGCAAACATCAAGCCCCATCAGGACTGGATCCTGTGTGCCCCAGCCCAGTATATTGTGGGAGAATGGAATGGAATGGAATGGAATGGAATGGAATGGAATGGAATGGAATGGAATGGAATGGAATGGAATGGAATGGAATGGACCAGGTTGGAAGAGACCTTCAAGATCATCACATGCAACCTATCATCCAACACCACCTAATCAACTAAACCATGCAACCAAGCACCCCATCAAGTCTCCTCCCGAACACCTCCAATGATGGTGACTCCACCACCTCCCCGGGCAGCCCATTCCAATGGGCAATCGCTCTCTCTGTATAGAACTTCTTCCTAACCTCCAGCCTAAACCTCCCCTGCTGCAGCCTGAGGCTGTGTCCTCTTGTTCTGGTACTGGCTACCTGGCAGAAGAGACCAACCTCTGCCTGTCTACAAGCTCCCTTCAGGGAGTTGTGGACAGCAATAAGGTCTCCCCTGAGCCTCCTCTTCTCCAGGCTAAGCAACCCAGCTCCCTCAACCTCCTCTCACAGGGCTGTGCTCCAGACCCCTCCCCAGCTTTGTTGCCCTTCTGTGGACACCTTCCAGCATCTCAACATCTTTCCTAAACTGAGGGGCCCATAACTGGACACAGGACTCAAGGTGTGGCCTAACCAGTGCAGTGTGCAGGGACAGAATGACCTCCCTGCTCCTGCTGGCCACACTGTTCCTGATGCAGGCCAGGATGCCATTGGCCTTCTTGGCCACCTGGGCACACTGCAGGCTCATGTTCAGCCTACCATCAACCAGTACCCCCAGGTCCCTCTCTGTTTGGGAGCTCTCCAGCCACTCTGACCCCAGCCTGTAGCACTGCATGGGGTTGTTGTGGCCAATGTGCAGAACCCAGCGCTTGGATGTGTTCACTCTCATGTCCTTGGACTCTGCCCATCTGTCCAGCCTGTCGAGGTCCCTCTGCAGAGCCTCTCTACCCTCCAGCAGATCAACTCCTGCCTCCAGCTTGGTGTCATCAGCAAATTTACTGATGATGGACTCAATGCCCTCATCCAGACCATCACTAAAGATGTTAAAGAGCACAGGGCCCAGCACTGATCCTTGGGGCACACCACTAGTGACTGGTCACCAGTTGGATGTGGCACCATTCACCACCACTCTCTGAGCTCGGCCATCCAGCCAGTTCCTAACCCAACACAGTGTGCTCCCATCCAAGCCATGAGCTGACAGCTTGGCCAGGACTTTGCTATGGGGAACAGTGTCAAAGGTCTTGCTGAGGTCCAGGTAGACTACATCCAGAAGCTTCCCCACATCCACCAGGCAGGTCACCTTATCATAGGAGATCAGGTTGGTCAGGCAGGACCTGCCCTTCCTAAATCCATGCTGGCTAGGCCTGATCCCTTGGCCATCCTGGAAGTGCTGTGTGATTGCACTCAGGATGACCTGTTCCATGATCTTGCCTGGCACTGAGGTCAGGCTGATAGGCCTATAATTCCCTGGCTCGTCCTGCCAGCCCATCTTGTGGATGGGCACAATGTTGGCCAGCTTCCAGTCTTCTGGGACCTGTCTAGTGAGCCAGGACTGCTGAAAAATGATGGAGAGCAGCTTGGAGCACCCAGATAACCTTGGCTTGGATTATTTTTTCACCCTGGAAGGAAGGAAAACAGCAGTTAGACATTAAAGAGAAACTGAGATGAAAAGTTGGGATTTGTTACTAGATTTAGAGTGATTTTTTTTACTTGCTCTTGTCAGGTATCCTGAGATGTGAGAAAGTATTGTAGAGTCCTTTCCTTGCAGAATTTGTGCCTGTCCTGTGATCTGTATTTCTGTGCTTGTTTCTCTTAAGTTGCTCTTATCACTGTGTTATCAAAGGACTTCAAAAGAGGCCGGCAGAGCTCAGCTCTTGTTTCCCCTTGAAATTCAGTGAAAGGGTTATTATACTTGGTTTTCTAGGAATGCTGATAAAGCATTTAAGACAAAAATAAACCACTAAGTGTTTCTGTTTTGTAGTCTTCTAAGGTTTTTTAGTGTGTATGGGTGGTGAGATTACCAGAGGGGCTTGGTATTGTGTGTCACTGCTTAAGGATGTGGTGAAACTCCTCTGTTCCCTGGCAGTGGGAGTAGGATGATGCAGGACCCTCATGAATGTACTGGTCTCATCTTTCTCCTTCAAAACATAACTCTTGAGTAAGATTATCAGATGGAGGCTTCTGAGCTCTCATCATAACCCTTCACCGTAACAATGACTGTGTGTGGAACCCACAGGTGCGCTCTTCACTGTGCCAAACAGCATAGCACCTTTTTTCTTGCTGTCTCCTGTCATCCATTCACAGTGGCTCACCCAGCCCCAAGCACTAAGTCATTTTGGACAGGAAAGAGGATGATTTGACTACAGTCACTACACTTGAAGAAGAGGGGACAAGAAAGTGGCCCAAGTAGAGACCTCTGTGTACTGCTGGTGTCACCAGGATGCTCTTGCAGCTAAGTGCTGCCTGTTCTCCATTGCCTCATTTTCACTTTGTCTTCCATTCCCACAAGTCCTCTCCTCAGATAACCCCACTGTTAAACTAGTCTGAGTGGGACCAAGATGTCAGGGACTAGCATGGTATTTACAGCAGTCACCATTTCCATTCTACTGGAATACCACACTGTAGTCATACCTTCTGCCTGCTTTAGGCATTCAGAGTGCGGTCTGTGTATGATGCCCAGCAAGTTTTTAATGCATTTTGCTCAAAAGGACATTCTGTTGACTGCAGGCACTCATGTCCTAAGCAAGGCATTTATAAACAATAAGACTTTATCTTAATACTGTGTTGTGGGTTACTCCAACATCTGCTGGGATCTCAACACAGCAGAGAGGAGACAATCTAGGAGGTTCTTACAGTGCATGGAGGACAGCTTCTTAACCCAGGTGCTGCGTGAGCCTACCAGGGGTAAGGCTATGCTTGACCTCCTCTTCACCAACAGGGAAGGGCTGGTGGGTAATGTGGTGGTCGGAGGGTGCTTAGGGGCCAGTGACCACGAGATAATTGAATTCTCAGTATTCGGTCAAGCTAAGAGGGGCAGAAAGAAGACCTCCACTTTAGTCTTCCAGAGGGCAGACTTCAGGCTACTCAAGGAACTAACTCAGAGGGTTCCTTGGGATAAAGCCCTTAAAAATAAAGGGGTCCAGGAGAGCTGGACTTGCTTCAAGGAAGAACTCTTGAAGGCGCAGGAACAGGCTGTGCCAATGTGCCAGAAGATGAGCCGCCGGGGCAGACAGCCAGCCTGGATGGGTAATGAACTTTTAATAGAACTAAAGGAACAAAATAGGGTGTATCTTCTTTGGAAGAAAGGTGAGGCAACCCACGGAATGTTTCAGGATGTTGCTAGATCATGTAGGAAGAAAATTAGGGAGGCAAAAGCACATTTGGAGCTTAAACTGGCCTCTGCTGTGAAGGACAACAAAAAGTCCTTCTATAAATATATTAATAGCAAGAGGAAGGGAAAGGACAACCTCCACTCCTTGGTTGACATGGAGGGAAATGTTGTATCAAAGGATGAGGAAAAGGCAGAGATACTTAACACCTTCTTTGCCTCAATTTTTACTAGCAGGACAGAACGTCTTCCAGACAGCTGGCCTGCAGAGCTGGCAGAAGGAGCCAGGGAGCAGCATAGTTTCCCTATTTTCCATGAGAAGGTGGTTGGTGCTCTCCTCAGCCACTTGGATCCCCACAAGTCCATGGGACCGGATGGGATCCATCCTAGGGTGCTGAGAGAGCTGGCAGAGGAGCTGGCCAAGCCACTCTCTATCATTTTTCAGCAGTCCTGGCTCACTAGACAGGTCCCAGAAGACTGGAAGCTGGCCAACATTGTGCCCATCCACAAGAAGGGCCGGTTGGATGAGCCAAGGAATTATAGGCATGTCAGCCTGACCTCAGTGCCAGGCAAGATCATGGAACAGATCATCCTGAGTGCAATCACACAGCACTTCCAGGATGGCCAAGGGATCAGGCCTAGCCAGCATGGATTTAGGAAGGGCAGGTCCTGCCTGACCAACCTGATCTCCTTCTATGATCAGGTAACCTGCCTGGTGGATGTGGGGAGGCTTCTGGATGTAGTCTACCTGGACCTCAGCAAGGCCTTTGGACGGGAGCACACTGTGTTGGGTTAGGAACTGGCTGGATGGCCGAGCTCAGAGAGTGGTGGTGAATGGTGCCACATCCAACTGGTGGCCAGTCACTAGTGGTGTGCCCCAAGGATCAGTGCTGGGCCCTGTGCTCTTTAACATCTTTAGTGATGGTCTGGATGAGGGCATTGAGTCCATCATCAGTAAATTTGCTGATGACACCAAGCTGGAGGCAGGAGTTGATCTGCTGGAGGGTAGAGAGGCTCTGCAGAGGGACCTCGACAGGCTGGACAGATGGGCAGAGTCCAAGGACATGAGAGTGAACACATCCAAGCGCTGGGTTCTGCACATTGGCCACAACAACCCCATGCAGTGCTACAGGCTGGGGTCAGAGTGGCTGGAGAGCTCCCAAACAGAGAGGGACCTGGGGGTACTGGTTGATGGTAGGCTGAACATGAGCCAGCAGTGTGCCCAGGCAGCCAAAAGGGCCAGTGGCATCCTGGCCTGCATCAGGAACAGTGTGGCCAGCAGGAGCAGGGAGGTCATTCTGTCCCTGCACACTGCACTGGTTAGGCCACACCTTGAGTACTGTGTCCAGTTCTGGGCCCCTCAGTTTAAAAAGGATGTTGAGATGCTGGAAGATGTCCAGAGAATGGCAACAAAGTTGATGATGGGCTTGGAATTCAAGCCCTATAAGGAGAGACTGAGGGAGCTGGGGTTGCTTAGCCTGGAGACGAGGAGACTCAGGGGTGACCTTATTGCTGTCCACAACTCCCTGAAGGGAGCTTGTAGACAGGCAGAGGTTGGTCTCTTCTGCCAGGCAGCCAGCATCAGTACAAGAGGACACAGTCTCAGGCTGCAGCAGGGGAGGTTTAGGCTGGAGGTTAGGAAGAAGTTCTATACAGAGAGAGTGATTGCCTGTTGGAATGGGCTGCCTGGGGAGGTAGTGGAGTCACCATCACTGGAGGTGTTCAGGGGGAAACTTCATGGGGTGCTTAGTTGCATGGTTTAGTTGATTAGGTGGGTTGGATTGGTTGATAGGTTGGATGTAATGATCTTGAAGGTCTCTTCCAACCTGGTCTATTCTATTCTATTCTTTCCTATTCTATTCTATTCTATTCTATTCTATTCTATTCTATTCTATTCTATTCTATTCTATTCTATTCTATTCTATTCTATTCTATTCTATTCCTCTCTGCTTTGCCAATTATATGCCGAGAGGCATGCCCTGACCATTGTGAGGCTGGTGCAGACTGCCAGGGCTTTCCCATGTGAAGCACTAGGCATATTTCTGGAACACAGCTAAAGCTGGAATGAATTGAAGTGTTCCTATTGTATGAAAATATCTGTGGCCTGTGGCCTGATGCAACACTAATTTTGAGATATAACAGATGCATCTGAATGGTTAGAGCACCCTTAATGCTCTGCAGCTGCTGTGTTTTGGAATAGCTCTTGTTGCCAAATTCCTCCACAAATTAAAGCAAAGAGTGGTTACCTGATGTACAGGGAGAGAGCAAATACTGCCAGTGAATATATGAGCGCAAAGGTGCTTCGAATCACAACCTATTTTTACTTGACATTGGATCCTTTTGTTTACTGTGCCCAATTGGTATATTCTAAAGTAATCCATGCTCACATTCCTCTGGTGCTCACGATTAAACAAATACAGCAGACCCCTACTAATGGGACGGAGATTGGAGTCAATACAACTGACCAAAATGATCGAGTATTGTTCCTTTCTTGTTCCAGTATTGTAGGACTATAGTGCGAGCATAGTGAGTACAGCACAGTAGTGTAAAGCAAAGAAGATGGGAAAGGAAAGGAAAGTGCGTTATCAAGGGAACTTCTACAACTTATATAAACTTGGAGTGCCTTGTTGGCATAGCTTCATTGGTTCCCTGGGAGTGACCACACATCGCACTATTATAGATTATTGGTCCAACTACTAACGACACGCGAGGTTGTTGATGCAGGTGCATGTCCTGTTGTTGCAAGATAACTTTCTATGTTTATAGCTACCAGTGTCCTGCTTTAGTTACATGCTGCAGGCACAGCACTGTTTTGCTACGCTGCTAGCTGGCTCTTCATTTATGCTGAGCATGGCCTACCACCATGTCAGGCTCTAGGCCTACACTGCCAGATTGCTCACACTGCTCGTCGCTGGCATTGCCACACCCTGCACACATCCCACTGAAGCTCCAGAGCTGAATCCTCCCTCTTTTAAATGTGTGGGCAGCCTTTGTGTCCATTTGCCATCGTTCCCACTTTCCATCACATTTAGCTCACTCTAGAGAAGATGTCTGGTGCCAGGATTTCTGATGGCTGAAATAAGGCTGAAGTTCTGGCCTGATTAAAATTGATGGCAAAGCTCCCAGTGAGGAGCAGGAGAGCAGGATGGATTTGGAGTGCTAGGAGGGTATACACCCAGCAATCACACGCGGCAGAATAATTGCGGTCATTTGACGGGTGCTAAAGTTAGAGATCCAAAAGCTGCAGTTATAAATAGCAGAAAGTGTGACTGCTTCTTAGCTCTGTTGTTGTAATCACTGTTGCAAATCAGCTCCTTTCCTTTCTTTCAGGGTAGGCCAAGGTGCAGTACCTGCTCTCCTGGAGCAACGCTCGAGCACTTTGGTGTCTTGGAATAAACTTTACCTTTCAAGCTGTGCTCTTGAGTTGTTATGTTTAGTATTTCCACAGGCAAAACCTGTTGACATGTTAATGGATTTGTTTGCTTGTCAAGGAAAATTTTGCCCCCTGTAATGACAGCTTCAAACTCACATTGCACAAGGGCAGGGCAAGCAGTTGCTCAATGGACAAGTACAACATGCTTCTCTGGCAATGAGGGCTTCAGGCTTCAGCCAGCTTTACCACTCTGATCTGCAGCGCTGGTTTAATCATGTTAATGTGCTGTCTAATTATGGTAAATGCTGCATATTATTCAAATTAAAAATGTATATTGCCATTCATGTAGTCAGTCTGCAGACATTTCTGCACATTAGTGTTTTCTAAGCTGAATGCCCTCTGGTAGGCACTGGAGGCTGAGTATCACCTCGCTAGATAAAAAGGGAGGTGGATGATCATACATCGTAGACACCCAACTTGGAAAGTGCTTTGCTTGGCACACTGCTAGGAGGCAAATGCTTTCACTGAACCTGGGCTGTTCCTGCAAAATCCTATGAGATGCAAATCTGAAAACAGCCCTGCAGCCTTCCTCGTTAATAGAGCAATTGTGACCAACATGATTTTGTTTGTGTGAGTTTGCCTGCCTGGGGTTACACTTACCTTGAGAAAAGAGAGACTCCAAAGCAGAGCAAGGTGCTACAGGTTTGATTCAGGCTGTAATCCTTCCCTCATGGTGTACACTAGTTCTTGCTTTCCCAAAAGCTGTTCTGTCTTGGAGGCATCTCCAGTGGTAGATGTCCAACCCTTAGGTAAGTTTCAGCACTATCAGTGGAAAGCCGCTACAGTTATCTAATGAAGCACAATATTCTCTGAGATTGGTCCAAGCCAAAGAGTATTTCTCTAGATTTGGTTGTGTGGGATCACTGGGGTCATGGCCTGATATGCTGGATCCAATGAAAGTGTCAGTAAATAAACTTGTGATTTTGAAGTTTGTCAATGATAAGGAAGTAAATTAACACAATGTGACAACAGCAGTAATAACAATGCTGCCATTTCACCATATCTATTGTAAGAACAGAATCACAGAATCACAGAGTTGTCAGGGCTGGAAGGGACCTCAAGGATCATCCAGTTCCAACCCCCCTGCCATGGGCAGGGACACCTCACACTATAGCAGGGTTCTCACAGCCACATCCAGCCTGGCCTTAAACATCTCCAGGGATGAGGCTTCCACCACCTCCCTGGGCAACCTGTGCCAGTCTCTCACCACCCTCATGGGCAACAACTTCTTCCTCACATCCAATATGAATCTCCCCTCCTCTAGTGTTGTTTCATTCCCCTCAGTGCCTGTCACTCCCTGACACCCTCAAAAGTTCCTCCCCAGCTTTCTTCTAGCCGCCTTCAGATACTGGAAGGCCACAATTAGGTCTCCTGGGAGTCTTCTATTCTCCAGACTGCACAACCCCAACTCCCTCAGTCTGTCATCACAGCAGAGTAGCTCCAGCCCTCTGCTCCTCCTCATCGCCCTCCTCTGGACATACTCCTCCACATGACTATATACAGTAAGATTTACTTGGGTATTTCAGTGCAAGCCACATTTGTGTACCACTGTAGAGAGTTATGAAGGAAGATACTGAGTTAAAACTTGAGAGTACTTTCAATAGCTGCTTAACAAGTGGACAGTGCAGCAAAGACTGGACAAGGCAGTGTAGATGAGGAAACAGATGGAGTTTACTGGCCAATGTGGGGGGGTTGTGTTCAGCAATGGGTGTCATGGCTCAGCAGTTATGTAACTGAACCTGGACAGTTCTGTGTTTTCCATTGCATTAGGCATTTTTAGTTTCCTTTAAGGAGGTTTTTTTTCCTTTCTTTTCTGGAATACCAGGGTAGATTCTTGGACTTGTATACTTACTATGCCGTGTTATTCTTTTGGTTCTCTCCTCACACTTCATGCACTATTTCATAGTTTCATAGTTTCATAGTTTCAATCAGGGTTGGAAGGGACCACATGGATCATCTAGTTCCAACCCCCCTGCCATGGGCAGGGACACCCCCACACTACATCAGGCTGGACAGAGCCTCATCCAGCCTGCTCTTAAACACCTCCAGGGACGAGGCCTCGACCACCTCCCTGGACAACCCATTCCAGGGTTTCACCACTCTCATGGGGAAGAACCTCCTCCTCACATCCAGCCTGAATCTCCCCCCCTCCAGCTTCATTCCATTCCCCCTAGTCCTATCACTACCTGACATCCTGAGAAGTCCTTCCCCAGCCTTCCTGTAGGCCCCCTTCAGATACTGGAAGGCCACAATGACGTCGCCTCGGAGCCTTCTCTTCTGCAGACTGAACAGCCCCAACTCCTTCAGTCTGCTCTCATAGGAGAGGTGCTCCAGCCCTCTGATCATCCTCCTGGCCCTTCTCTGGACACGTTCCAGCACCTCCACATCCCTCTTGTAATAGGGGCTCCAGAACTGGACACAGTACTCCAGGTGGGGTCTCACCAGGGCTGAGTAGAGGGGGAGGATCACCTCCCTCGACCTGCTAGCCACACTTCTCCTGATGCAGCCCAGGATCTGATTGGCTTTGCGGGCTGCAAGTGCACACTGAGAGCTCATGTTGAGCTTTTTGTCCACCAGCATCCCCCAAGTTTCTCTCCTCAGGGCTGCTTTCCAGCCAGTCACTGCCCAGCCTGGATTTGTGCCTGGGATTGCCTTGACCCAGATGCAGGACCCTGCACTTGCTCTTATTGAACTTCATGAGGTTGGCTTGTGCCCACCTCTCCAGCCTGTCAAGGTCCCTCTGGATGGCCTCCCTTCCCTCCAGCGTGTCTGCTGCACCACACAGCTTGGTGTCATCAGCAAACTTGCTGAGGGTGCACTCAATGCCACTGTCCATGGCACCCACAAAGATGTTGAACAAGCCTGGTGCCAGGACTGATCCCTGAGGGACTCCGCTTGTCACTGGCCTCCACTGGGACATGGAGCCATTGACAGCCGCTCTTTGGGTGCGGCCATCAAGCCAGTTCCTTATCCATCTAGTGGTCCACCCATCAAACCCATGTGTCACCAGTTTGGAGACCAGGATGTGGTGCGGGACAGTGTCGAAGGCTTTGCTCAGGTCCAGGGAAATTACATCAGTTGCTCGCCCCTCATCTATTAATTTTGTCACCTGCTCATAGAAGGCCACCAGGTTGGTCAGGCAGGATTTGCCCTTGGCAAAGCCATGCTGACTGTTCCCAATCACCTCTTCACTATTCTTTTGAGCGAGTAGTGCCTCCAGGAGGATCTGCTCCATGATCTTTCCAGGCACAGAGGTGAGACTATGGTTCAAACTGGAGAATGACAAAGGGGAGGATTTCTGTAACTTCTGATTCAGTTTTTCAGGGAACAGAATGGGTTTTCTATGACAGATAATACTAGGTTTCAACTGTCCCAGGTCATTTGTTGGGTTGTTTTTTCCTGTCTGAGTTGTTTCAGTGTTTGGAAATGGTTCCCAGTCACCACTGCCTGGTAGAGCAGGACTAGATAGGAGGAGCTGGAGGAAGAAGGATTTTTATGCATACTAACAAATTCTGACCCTGGTCTCAGAAATTATCCTCTACTGATTTCAACGTGACTTAGAAATGAATATTTTGTACAGGTGAATGTTAGGGAATGGCTCTTTTTGGGTTCCTGTGTGGAGGGAACTCTGATGTAAATCATATGTAGGTGGTGATGCCTTGAGTGGCTGTGGATACTGGTTTCTATAGAAAGATCTTTTGAGAAAGCTTTCTAGGTGGCTCATTGTAGAAAATCAGAGTCAAGTGTATAGCTCACAAATAGCCTGTTGGCTTCTGTATTTATATCCTGCTTCCATTTTAAACAGACTCAGTGTATTGATCAATCAATTATTCGATCAAACTTTAAAAACCAGTTGTAATGGATTTGACCACACATGGTGAAGATCAAGTTTGGGACGGGTGGTGGTGGAGGAGAAATTTAGGATTAAATGGAACATGAAAAGTGCTGGGCAATGTTGTGATCTTCAGACAAGAAGGCAAAAGTTGCTGCCTAAGCAAATTAAGGAGTTTTGATGAAATAATTTTGAGGTGAATACAGCCCTTATGCAGAGCAGGGGGAATGGATTCAGTGGAGGTGCATACTGAGTGCTGTACAGAGCATGTGAGGTACAACAGAGGTGTATTGCCAAGGGAAAGGAAGGACATCAGTTCATCATGGGGCTGTTCCCTCTGCTGTACTTCCCCAGTGAAAGGCAAAAGGGAAAGCAGTCCTGATGTATTTCATAGACCTTCTTGCAGACAAAAAAGGAAGCTGGTGGTATGCCAGCAGGATGTCCCTCTCCATCACCAGAGCTTTCAGCAGCCTCCCGACCTGTGGTTGGGTCACAGAGTCACAGTGGAGCTGGAGGGTGCTTCTGGAGCTTAGTCCAGTGTCCGTGCTAATGCAGTTTCACCTAGATCAGGTGGCACAGGAAAGCATCCAGGCAAGTTTTGAATGTCTCCAGAGAAGGAGATTTTCCACCTCCTGTTCAGATGTAACCTCCTCTGTTCTAGTCTGTGTCTTCTCCTCCTTGTCCTGTTGCTAGTCTGTGTGGTTGGGGTGCTGCTCAAGGGACTGTTCTGGGCTTTGTTCTGCCTGAGGATCTCTGGCCATTCGTCAGGGCAGACAATAACAGCTGCCCTGTGCTCCAGGGAGGAACAGCTTCATTTTTTCTCCAAAGGTCCTGGCTGTGGCCAGGAAGGACAGGCTGTAAATTTAACCCATCTCTTGTAGCAAGGGGCTGTATGCTTCATCACACTTGAGCACCTGTTAGAATGCCAAGGCCCTACTAGATAATGTAATACTTGTTACAATAGATATGGCTAAGTGGTATTCATTGCCATGTAAACAGGGCTTGCAGGAGGCAGATTCATCCTTTTACCCCACCCCCATGTGTGGGGCCAGCTGGCTTGTTCCATCCCAGGGACCAGGTGAGTGAAGACATTGGTGCTGCTGGAGGCACTTGAACATGAGCAAACAGCAAAGCAAACAACGCATGTTGTCAGTTTCCATTGCATTTTTACAAGCTGAGGTGGCTCAGAGACACTTTCTGGACCCCTGTCTTTGAGCTGAGACCCTATGGCCATGGTGCTTCCAGCTCCATAGGAGGAAGTGGTAGAGGGCTCACACACTGGGGACCTCATCTGGCTCCCAGCAGCAGAAACTTAGGTGGCTGTGCCCACCTGCAGACTATCTCCACTTGAGGTTTTTCCAAGAATACCTAGAAAGCCTCAAATCTTAACTCACAACTGGGATGAAAAGAAGTATCAGCCTCTCTTCCTTGGGGACAGGACAAGAGGAAATGGTTTCCAGCTCTGCCAGGGGAGGTTCAGGCTGGATGATAGGAAATATTTCTTCACTGAAAGGGTTATCCAACTCTAGAATGGGCTGCCCAGGGCAGTGGTGGACTCACCATCCCTGGAGGTGTTTAAGCAGCATGTGGACCTGGTGCTTAGGGACATGGTTTAGTGTTGTCCCATCAGTGCTGGGTTGCCAGTTGGATTGGGTGATCCTTGAGGTCTCTTCCAACCATGTGTATTCTGTGATTCTGTCATTGCCTGTAAGAGGGCTCTCACCCTTGATGTGGCTGGCTGAATAACTTTTGGAAAGAAAAAGCAGAAGTGGGACCATGTGGAAAGTGAAAAAATGGGCTGCCATCCATGGTTGTTATGCTTTGCTTTCCTGGGAGGCTGTTTAGGATCGTGTCTCATGCTGAAAGTAAACCCATTAAAATGGAGACATTGGGCAGTGTAGATGGTATGTTGGGTATGGATGCACACAGGCCTACAGGCTTCAAAACTAGGGGGAACATGTGCCTGCAAAGATGAACCTGAGATGTGGTGCAAACATGGTACACAGGGAAAGCAGGTGAGGCTCTGTGTCCTGCTTTGGCCTGGGCCCAGAGCCAGTGCTTCTTCTAAACTCCTCAGTCTTATCATGAGTATGATATTGGATTCAAAACAAAACCAAACCCAACCAACCAAGGAAAAAAAAAAAAAAAGAAAAGAAATGTGACCTTTGGGGCTGTGAAAACTGTCTGGTAATGTACCACACTGCTTGAGAGGGGGAGAAGGACCTTGCATACAGGAGGCATTAAAGATAGCAGTGCAGCCTTGCTTTGTTCAGGTTTCTGGAGGACCCACTGGACCTTCACTTCCCGAAGGTCCTTGGCAGGGAAAACCTCCTCCACACATTGGGTTTTCTTATTCCATCTTTTGGTGGAGGTGTGTAGCTTGGCTTCCAGAGTTGGTGTCCTCATTGTGTTTTGATGATTTTGTCTTGAACCAGGCTGATTGGTGTTGCCGTCTCCAAGAGCTTCATCAAAACTCTTTGTAAACAATTTCCTTTGCTCTGCCAGGTTATGCAGGAAACAAACCATTACGGGGGGGAAGAAAGGGGAAAAAAAGGAAACTATTAAGAAATGCAGGCTCTGAAGAAATGGGGGAAAGAATCAGTCACCAAAGAGAAGCCAGATGTGTGGGGCAAGAAGAAACAAGCCTGGCAAAGATGACAGGTTTGAAAAGGGGGCGAGGGGCATGCACTTTACATTTGAATGCATCATTTGCCCTCATCACAGGGATGCAGGCAGAAGTGAGGCCCTCTGCAGATGCATCTACAAAGCACCCTGCCAGTATCCTGCCAGAGCTGGAGGGCTCTGAGGGACTGTAGGGCAGGAGAGGGAGGTAGATGGTAACCCATTCCCCTTCTTCTTCAATGTGCTCACCCCATTTGCAGTTTCGTGCTCCATGTGGACGGCCACCCATGCGTGGTGCTGCACTGAGGAAAGACTTTGGTAAGAGAAAGCCCCTCCACATGGTGTCTCATAACAGATAATAGGTGGTGGTGTAACAGCCTCTCGGGGGCCTGTTCCTGGGAAGACAGTAAAAAGCAGTGCCTCAGAACCACTGGGCTAGAGAAGCTATACTCAAAAGCAATGATGTAAAAGCTGATTTTTAAGAGGAGAGTGCATGGGTACATAATCCTTTATTTGCCTCTTTTTGTGACACTTTCCCCCCTGTGCTGTCCTTCAGCCAGCCATTTCCTGTTGATCTTCTGGAAACTTACGTGGAAATCATGGGCCTGAGATAGACAGAGGGAGAGACAGATATACAGGTAGAGGTATAGATATACCTATAGGTAGATACACACACAATTATATGACAGTCATATAATAAAGTGATATAGATAGATATGTAAATGCAGAGGTAGGTATAGATACCCATATCCATTTTAGTGTGTACCATACCATGGATACAACTGGAAGCCAAAGGCACGAGGTTCATGGGGCCTGGAGTCTGATTTATTGGCACATTACAGTAAAGCCTACAGATAAGACTAATTATTAATTATTACTAATTACTAATTATTAATAAATTCTTCTGGCTTCCATGTTGGTTGGAGTCTGCTCTCTTCCACATTGTGTTTTCTTTATACAAAGCCTCCAAGCCACTGCTATCTTCTTTTCCTCTAGTTCACAGTTTTGCTGCCAAATACCAATGGCCAGTTGCATTTTGTTCAAAAAATGTCTCAAGCTACTCAATAAATAGGAAGCAACTACTACCCTTACCCCTCCTCCCTTTCTCTTTTCTGGGTGATGTTCTGTGTGGAATCATAAGCAAATAATTGGTAAAGGGCATTTATTTCCCTTCTGCACTTGTGACAAATGAGATTGACATTATGGGTCCTGAGCTGCCAGTGTTTGCAAAATGGCTGAAAACCTACTGGGCCCATTCTGAGCAAATCCTGCAGCTGTTTTTGTGGGCACAGTTCTTTTCTTTTCTCCTTTTTCTTTTCTCTTTTCTCCTTTTTCTCTTTTCTTTTCTTTTCTTTTCTTTTCTTTTCTTTTCTTTTCTTTTCTTTTCTTTTCTTTTCTTTTCTTTTCTTTTCTTTTCTTTTCTTTTCTTTTCTTTTCTTTTTCTTTTCTCTTTTCTTTTCTTTTCTTTTCTTTTTCTTTTCTTTTCTTTTCTTTTCTTTTCTTTTCTTTTCTTTTCTTTTCTTTTCTTTTCTTTTCTTTTCTTTTCTTTTCTTTTCTTTTCTTTTCTTTTCTTTTCTTTTCTTTTTCTTTTCTCTTTTCTTTTCTTTTCTTTTCTTTTTCTTTTCTTTTCTTTTCTTTTCTTTTCTTTTCTTTTCTTTTCTTTTCTTTTCTTTTCTTTTCTTTTCTTTTCTTTTCTTTTCTTTTCTTTTCTTTTCTTTTCTTTTCTTTTCTTTTCTTTTCTTTTCCTTTCTTTTCTTTTCTTTTCTTTTCTTTTCTTTTCTTTTCTTTTCTTTTCTTTTCTTTTCTTTTCTTTTCTTTTCTTTTCTTTTCTTTTCTTTTTTCTTTTCTTTTCTTTTCTTTTCTTTTCTTTTCTTTTCTTTTCTTTTCTTTTCTTTTCTTTTCTTTTCTTTTCTTTTCTTTTCTTTTCTTTTCTTTTCTTTTCTTTTCTTTTCTTTTCTTTTCTCTTCTCTTCTCTTCTCTTCTCTTTTTTCTTTTCTTTTCTTTTCTTTTCTTTTCTTTTCTTTTCTTTTCTTTTCTTTTCTTTTCTTTTCTTTTCTTTTCTTTTCTTTTCTTTTCTTTTCTTTTCTTTTCTTTTCTTTTCTTTCCTTTCCTTTCCTTTCCTTTCCTTTCCTTTCCTTTCCTTTCCTTTCCTTTCCTTTCCTTTCCTTTCCTTTCCTTTCCTTTCCTTTCCTTTCCTTTCCTTTCCTTTCCCCTTTCCCTTTCCCTTTCCCTTTCCCTTTCCCTTTCCCTTTCCCTTTCCCTTTCCCTTTCCCTTTCCCTTTCCCTTTCCCTTTCCCTTTCCCTTTCCCTTTCCTCTTCCTTTCCCTTTTCCTTTCCCTTTTCCTTTTCCTTTCTTTTTTCTTTTCTTTTCTTTTTTCTTTTCTTTTCCTTTATTTTCCTTTCTTTTCTTTTCCTCTCTTTTCCTCTCTTTTCCTCTCTTTCCCTCTTCTCTCCGAACCTCTCCAAACCTCTCCAAACCTCTCCAAGCCTCCCTTCCCCTGGTTCCAGTTATTCCACAGGTTGAATACAAAGCCTGGATATCTGTCTCGCAGGTGTAAAGTAGAATTGTAGGACAGGTACACAGAGAGGATGAAGAACTGACTCCAGTGTGTTTGCAGGCACTTCTCTACATTCATCCACCAACAGCTCCGAGGAATACTTACATCTACATTTGTAGATCCTCATGCCCAAATTCATTCATGGGAAACAGAAACCAGGAAGCTGGATCCTCACAGAACAGCTCCTGAATTAGTTACAGGAGAAATGGCACTTAGAATAGAATGGAATGGAATGGAATGGAATGGAATGGAATGGAATGGAATGGAATGGAATGGAATGGAATAGAATAGAATAGAATAGAATAGAATAGAATAGAATAGAATAGAATAGAATAGAATAGAATAGAATAGAATAGAATAGACCAGTTTGGAAGAGACCTTCAAGATCATTGTGTCCAACCTATCATCCAACACCATGTAATCAACTAAACCATGCAACCAAGCACCCTATCTATTCTCCTCCTGAACACCTCCAGTGATGGTGACTCCACCACCTCCTCAGGCAGCCCATTCCAATGGGCAATCACTCTCTCTGTGTAGAACTTCCTCCTAACCTCCAGCCTAAACCTCCCCTGGCACAGCCTGAGACTGTGTCCTCTTGTTCTGGTGCTGGTTGCCTGTGAGAAGAAACCAACCTCTGCCTGTCTACAACCTCCCTTGAGGGAGTTGTAGACAGCAAGAAGGTCTCCCCTGAGCCTCCTCTTCTCCACGCTAAGCAACCCCAGCTCCCTCAGCCTCTTCTCACAGGGCTGTGCTCCAGACCCCTCCCCAGCTTTGTTGCCCTTCTGTAGACACCTTCCAGCATCTCAACATCTTTCCTAAACTGAGGGGCCCAGAACTGGACCCAGTACTCAAGGTGTGGCCTAAAAAGTGCAGTGTGCAGGGGCAGAATGACCTCCCTGCTTCTGCTGGCTCCAGTGGTTCCTGATGCAGGCCAGGATGCCATTTGCCTTCTTGGCCACCTGGGCACACTGCTGGCTCATGTTCAGCGTACTCTCAACCAGTACCTCCAGGTCCCTTTCTGTTTGGGAGCTCTCCAGCCACTCTGACCCCAGCCTGTAGCACTGCATGGGGTTGTTGTGGCCAATGTGCAGAACCCGGCACTTGGATGTGTTCACTCTCATGTCCTTGGACTCTGCCCATCTGTCCAACCTGGTAAGGTCCCTCTCAAAGCCTCTCTACCCTCCAGCAGATCAACTTCTGCCTCCAGCTTGGTGTCGTCAGCAAATTTCCTGACGATGGACTCAATGCCCTTATCCAGATCATCAATGAAGATGTTAAAGAGCACAGGGCCCAGCACTGATCCTTGGGGCACACCACTAGTGACTGGCTGCCATGGTGTGCTTGAAGACTCAGTGCTGGGCCCCATGCTCTTTAACAGGCACTACCAGAGGCTAATGCTCTCCTACACTGATTTCAAAACCCCTCTGAATGTCTCTGTAGAGTATCCCCAAGCCCACTGGCTGCCCACTTGGGGCAGTTCCTCCTGCCATGGATGTGCAGAGCAGAGCAACACCTGCAGGATTTTGGAGTGACCCTTACAGTGTTTCTAAAGGGACAGAGGTGAGGTTCACAGTAAAGATGGTGTTACTTGGAGTTAGTTTGGCTCATCTTCAGGGCTCCTTTGACTGAATTTGCCTCTGAATTTGAATGGGGACTTATTTATGGGCTTGGCTGAACAAAAAGTGAACATCTCTCCTGCTGCAGTGCATAATGTTTAGGTCATGCCTCTCTCATCCAAGAAAACAGTGAAATGACTGGGCTTTGCTGCAAGGGTGGACTCAGCCCTTGTCTGTGGAAGAACAACAGTACTTTTTCAGACACTCAGTGAAAAAAAAAAATCAAGAAAAATAGAATAGGTCTGTGTGGAAACTATAAAGCTGTAATGCTTCCAAATGTCCTGAAATTGTTTGTAGTGGCCTCACAGTTGAGTCTGGAGAGAGAACACCAGATAAGCATTGCTACCACTGACAAGGAATTTTCCGCTTCTCAGCTCAAAGTGCAGGAATGCCATTTGCAGTTACCCATTCAGTGCCCAGTGAGGATGGATTCCTCACCCACAGGGAGCTCAGATCCCTGCAGCTGAGCCTGACGAGGGATTGCTTGCATGAGGATAAGTGGCTGCTGTCTTGGTGCTGTCTTTCCAGGATCAAGAGATGCCTCTGCCCTGTGGCAAGCCTCACCAGGAAGGCTTTGTTGGGTGGTGGGGTGGCAAAGGGTTGTCTCATTTTTCTTGCCTAGTATTTTGCAGTATTTAACTGGAAAGTTCCTTTCATAAATGCAGCTCTAGATGTAGCGAAAAAAAAAAGGTTGAAAAAATTGGCAGCTGAGCCTGCTGGATGTTTTGAGACAGGACATGAGCAGTTCTGTGTCTGGGACATTTTGGGGACCTCCATGAGAATTTCTTCATGTCCTGAGTGACCCTTGGGGACCTCAGAATTTTGTCTGAAAAAAATGAGTTTGCCAGCATTTGCATGACCAGGCTGCAGATACCAGGATTTATTTGTGAAGGTCACGGTGGATTTGTGAGACAACATTAGTAATTGCCTCCAAGGGAAAAATAAGCCTTCTGTCATAACATTTCAGTGAAAAGTGGATCATTATTACTATTATTTTCAGAGGATATGTCATTCAGTGGTGCTGGGTGAGCACTGGGTTAGTAGCTGGATGTTTGTGTTATGTAGTTCACCTCTAGTAATTACCAGCTTTGCATTAGGAGATCTTCAGTGTGGACAAATCTGACAAGGAAGTTCATCTGAAATCTCCCCAATAGCACTTTAGAGTTCTTTTAAATACATGAGTGAGGACTTGTCTTCCCTGAGCTGATGAGGTGCACTTGCAAGGAGATAGACAGATTGCTATCTCCATAGAAACAAGCATCTTCCCAGCTCAGGAGAGGGGCAACACTTACTGCAAGGCCAGTGAGAGTTTAATGAGTTAACAAGGAATGAATGTTCAGCAGAGTTCCCCAGGAGCTGTGGACACCATGGGCTTTTGCCTCAACTGAAAAAAAAAAAGAAAAACAAATATCTTGATGTTTTGGTTTTGTCTTACATGTAACTCCTTCTAAAAGCCAGTGACCTGTGCATTTTACTTTGAATTATCATGTCATGGAAACCTAACACCCATTTGCAGGTAGGGCCTCAAAACTCAGTGTCTCAGTTAATAAACCATGAAAAGTTTATGCCAGCTGTTCTCCTGGTTGGAAAGAGTAATTTTTCTGTGACTGAAAAGACATGTAGCCTGGCTCAGAGAAAGTTATTTTTTTCTCTCTTTGCTAAGACATTGGACTAAGGAATGGGATGTGTGGACAGAAATCTCATCACTGGCAGAGAGTTTCTGGGTCATGTTGGCTGGATTACAATGATGCAACTTTGCACATCTTAAATTCATGTCATGTCTGACACAGTCACTCCAGATCTTTCTTAGAGAACTCTGAAGATGCTGATTTCTTTGCTATAGTTGAACCCTTCTCTTCAGAATCTGCTCTTTAGCCAGACTCCCTCTGTTAAATCAGATCAACAATTTTTCCTTTTTACCCATCCTTCTGGAAACTCCTCAGGGCCTCTCTCTCTCAGAACGTGCTTTCCAGTGCAACGATGCTGTGATCCTGCTACAGGCCATGAGGTCTCTCTTGTATTTTAGACCATAATAGGAGTAACAATAATGACAATCAAGTTTTACATCACTGCTTTGATGGGAATTTGTTTCAGGTAGTGCCTGTACATATACAGGATACTTGCACTGTCTGCAGTGCTAAAGTCACACAGCCTGGATTTCGGTTTCTTTTCATGTCTGAAATGCAAATTCTGAAGTGAATGTGAAGATCTAATCAGAATGCAGACATTAGCATGGCATCCTGTGGGTACTTCAAGAACTAGGAGAACAGGAGGCTTACCTGTAGGTACAAGCATCATGCACAATGATATGACACACAGAAATTAGACTTTTTTATGCTAAAATACAAGGGGCTGGGGTTCATTTTTAATATCCTCTGGCTGCTATTGGAAACACAAACAGAGTTTTATTTATTTTAAAATGAAGCCCAAGATTTTCAAGTGAATTAATGGCTCTGGAAGGTATGAGTTTAAGACAACAAACTCATTCATCACGTTGGCATCACAAGAAGCTACAAGTTCTACACAAATGTACTCTTTGGGCCCCAGAATGCAGACCAAAAGAACAAAGCTTTCCCCTCGCTTTTTCATGGCAAACAGAGAATCAGGCACAGGCAGAGCAATTGCTTTTAATTTGTTTGTTTGCTTTGGACCTGCCCTAATCAAGGGCTTTTCTGAACTGCTCCTCTCTCCCCTCCCACCCCCCACTCCCCTACACTTTCCATACTCCCTTGTGCTTCCCTCCTCTTCCTTTTTATTTATTTAATTCATGAAAGGAACCGGAGGGGGCCTGCAACATCCCGGAGCTGTTTCCCTGCAGGACCGCAGATGCCAGGGAAAAAGGACTCGAAAAGGCAGGGGTGAGGTGAGGCAGGCATTATCAATCATTCAGCATGTTAAAAGAGAAGAAGGAGCAAGAAAAAGGGAGAGAGTGAGGCGGGGAGCAGGGTGGGGGGAAAGGGCCTGGGCTGAATTGGAGGAATTTTCTCCCCCCCCAGTTGCTGAAGGGAGGTTTCTTGGACATCTGCCCAGACACATGCCGAGTTAAAGGAGCAGGATAAATTCTGGAAGAATGAATAGGGGGAAAGGAGGGGTCTGGAAGACAGAGGGGAGCAGGGGCTGTTGGAGGGGAGGGGGCAGGGCAAAGGCAGCTAGAGGGACAAAGGAGGTCTGTGGGGGAAGCTGCAGCAGCATCGTTCATGTGTGTGTGTTTCTTCATGTTTCCTGCTGGGTATGTCAAACATGCCTTTGTTGTAGGACATTATCATAGACAGTGACTCTTCTCTGTTCAATGGTGGGAGGCAGCTTTTTGTGTCTTGACTCTTCTTCTCTGGGAGGCAGTCCTGAAGGGCTAAGGAGTCCAGGACGGCTGGACATTGCTGAAGAGGCTTTAAAGGAGCAAGGATAGGCTGTCCCTATGTGCCGAATGAGGAGTCGTTAGGGAAGAAGGCTGGGCTGGCTGAAGGGAGGCATTGGGTTGCAAGTTAGGGTGAAAAACAGAGTTTGTAGCCTTCAGAAAAAGGGACAGGAGGACTACATAGTTGGCGTGAGGCTATACAGGGAGAAAGTTAGAAGGACCAAAGCCCAGTTGGAAATTAATCTGGCTTCAGCCTGTTAAAGACAACAGGAAATGCTTCTGCAAATACATGCAAAACCTACCAGGACAGCGTCCTGTGCAGTCTCAACCAGGTGAACCTGTATTGGGGGGGCAGAATAGCTAAGTCCAGCTTATTCAGCCTCTCCTTGTAAGAATTATCCTCAGAATCCTTCACCAGATTTGTTGTCCTTCCCTGGACATGCTTCAGCACCTCATTGTCTCTCTTACACTGCAGCACTTTAAACTGGATAGAGTACTCAAGGTGCAGCCTCACCAGTGCTGAGTACCATGGGACAATCCCCTCTCTAGTCCTGCTGGCCACACTTGTGATGCAGCCCAGGATGCTATTGGCCTTGTTAGCCACCTACAGGACCGCCTGCTGTCGATCAACACATCCAGGTTCCTTTCCACCAAGCAGCTTTCCATCTACTCAGTTGCAACCCCATAGCATTGCATGGGGTTGTCATGGACCAAGTGTAGGACTCAGCACTTGTTGAAGCCCATATGATTATGGATATGAAGCCCATATGAAGCCCACATGATTAACCTGTCCAGATCCCTCTGAAGAGTCTTCCTACTCTCCAGCAGGTCAGCAATTCCACCTAACTTCGTGTCTGTGCAAACTTAATGAGGGTACTCTCAATTTTCTCATCAAGATCATTGCTAAAGATATTAAACAGAGTGTCCCCAGTGTTGAGCCCTGGGGAACACCTTGTGACCAGCTGGCAACTGGACATAACTGTTCAACATCACTGTCTGGGTCTGACCATCCAGACAGTGTTTGAGCCACCAAAGTGCATGCCAGGCATAGGGACAGACATTGTTTTTTCATGAGGATGATGTGGCAAACTGTATCAAAGACTTCACTGAAGTCCAGGTAAACAATGTCCACAGCCTTTCCCTCATCTGCTGAGCTGGGATACAGACTAAACAATCACAGCTCCCTCAGCCACTCCTTATAAAACTTGTTCTCCAGACCCTTCACCAGCTCTGTTTCCCTTCTCTGGACATACTCCAGCAGCTCAATGTCTTTCTTGTAGTGAGGGTCCCAAAACTGAACACAATGCTCGAGGCATGGCATCACCAGTGCCAAGTAAAGGGCATGATCTCTTCCCAGGCCAGGATGCAGGCCAGGATGCCGTTGGCCTTCTTGGCCACCTGAGCACACTACTGGCTCATGTTCTGCTGGCTGTCAACCAGCATCCCCAGATCCTTTTCAGCCAGGCAGCTTTCCAGCCACTCTTCCCAAAGCCTTTCACAGTGCCTGAGGTTGTTGTGGCCAAAGTGCAAGACCCAGCTCTTGGCCTCGTTAAATCTCATACAACTGACCTCAGCCCACCAAGCCAGCCTGTACAGATCCCTCTGGAGAGCCTTCCTACCCTTAAGCAGATCAACACTCCTGCCCAGTTTGGTGTCATCAGCACAGTTATTGAGGGAGCAATCAATCCCCTCATTCAGATCATTGATAGATATTGAACAAGTCTGGCCCCAGCAGTGAGCCTGGGGCATACTACTTGTGACCAGATGCCAACTGGATTTAGTTCTCTTCACCACAACTCTCTAGGCTAGGCCATCCAGTCAGTTTTTCACCCAGTGAGGAGTACACTTGCCTGAGCCATGAGCCTCAGCTTCCTACTCCTTTTCTGTGGATGAATCTTGCCCTGGTTGTACCACTGTTTTTTTGTGTTACTTTGATAATTTTCTGAATTTTTGAAACTTAAGCAATTCACTGGGGGGGGATGGAGCAAAACTAGAAGTGAGTAGACTCAGATTGGATGTGAGGAAGAAGTTCTT
This sequence comes from Melanerpes aurifrons, assembly GCA_011125475.1. NCBI lineage: Eukaryota > Metazoa > Chordata > Aves > Piciformes > Picidae > Melanerpes > Melanerpes aurifrons. The sequence continues at coordinate 7,628,915 of WWNC01000044.1, forward strand.
CCCCCTGAGGGCGGTGAGAGACTGGCACAGGTTGCCCAGGGAGGTGGTGGAAGCCTCGTCCCTGGAGGTGTTTAAGGCCAGGCTGGATGTGGCTCTGAGCAACCTGCTGTAGTGTGAGGTGTCCCTGCCCATAGCAGGGGGCTTGGAACTGTATGATCCTTGAGGTCCCTTCCAGCCCTGGCAGTTCTATGATTCTATGTCCTAGTGTGACAGAGGTTGAATTGATAGGGCCAAATAAAGTACTGTGCAGTAAAACCACTGTCAGCTCTGAGCCTGCACCCATAAAGATGTTTTCTTCTTTTCTATCCAGCTGCTGCTGAAAAACTGTGGCTGCTTATGTGAGAAAGGGCTTCAGGTTTCAGCAAGATCAATTTACCAATGTTACACATAATTATGCAACATCAGATGAGGCTCCAAACATGAAAAGTGGAGAGTTCCTGAGTAGACTATGGGAACTCACCAGGGTTATGCCAATTTTTCGCTAAGTCTAAGCATATTATCTAATACCACAACACAACTTTCCACACAATAAAGTGCACAGATTCTGAAATGGTGACTACACTGTAAATGCACTGGCTAATCTATTCACTCAAAGTCCAGATTACCAGGAAGCTGCTTTTGGCCAGATCCCAAACTGAAGTTGGATCTGCTAAGATTAATTTGTTGTCTGCTCTCTTTTGGTCCAAAATAATGCTCCCATCTGATGCATTTTCCCCGAGAACCAGTGACTACTACAAGGCTGTTTAAGGTAGAAATTGCCATCACCTGATACTGCAGCAAGTCAAAGACTTGAGAGCATGCCATTTGTTGTAATTGTTCTTATTGCCACACAATTACTATAACTAGAATTATTTCTGTTGCTGTAAATTGCAGTTAAACTGGCCTGATTGAAATAGAGAAGTGTCTCCTTCCCACCTCAGGAAGCAAATAATGGAGAGCTATCCCCAGAACAATTTAAAATACACCACTTTGATCATACATAGATTCACTACTAGGTTGGAAGGGACCTCAGAGATCATCCAGTCTGACCTTGCAGAGTGAGAATATAGTTTAAATGAGATGGCCCAGCACCCTCTCAAGCTGGGCCTTGAAACTGTCCAATGCAGGGCAATCCACCACCTCCACTGGGGGCTTATACCAATGTCTAATAGTCCAAATGGAGAAAAACCAATTCTGGCATCCAGTCCAAATCTCCCCAGTAGCAATTTGTCCCCATTACCTCTTGTCTTTACAAAGTGACTCTTGGGAAAAGGAATAGCTGCCCTTTATATGCATGTTACAATGTTTCCCCTAAGCCTTCTCTTCTCGAGGCTGAACAAACCCAATTATCTCAGCTTTTCTTCATATGAGAGGTCTTCCAGGCCTCTGATCATTATTGTGCTCCTTCTCTGGGCCTTTTCCAGCCTGTGCATCCTTCTTGTACAGCAGGAACCAAAACTCAAGGTGGTACTCAAGGTGTGGCCTGACCAGTGCTGCGTAGGGTGGAAGGATGACATGTCTACCCCTGGTCATGATACCCTTATTAATGCAACTCACCATCTGTTGGCTTTCTTTGACACTACAGCACACCATTCACTCATGTTGAGCCTTTTGACCACCAAGACCTCCAGGTCCCTCTCAACAGTGCTGCTCTCAAGCCAGGTGGCTCCCAGTCTGAGCTGTATTCCCAGGTTATGTGTTCCCAGGTGCAAGACCCTATGCTTGGCCTCATTAAATGTCATATGGTTCCTTCTTGCCCACTCAACCAGCCTGGCAAAGTCTTCCTGGAGGGTGGCTCTCCCTCTGGGGTGTATGGGGTAGAGTGGCTTGAAAAGAACTAGTGGATTGTAATGCTTACACTTGAACTACATTTAGCCTATGCTGAAAATTGCACAGGTGTATTAATTGTTCCATTTTATTCACTGACACAACCTTTACTTGGTTACAAAAGATCCAGTTAGGCATTCAAATTAGTTCATGTTTTGTGTGACAGAAATGCAACTGAACTGCAAAATACAAATACCTATGATGCTATTTGGAATCTGGGGGGTTCAGACAAGACCCAGATTGTCTTAAAGCTTACTAATTCATTATAGTTCTGTGTATGCCCATCTGGGAATAAAGGTGGTCAGTAGCACAGAAAAGTTGGTTGGTCCTTCAGTTAATGGCCCAATGTACCTCCTCTGTCCAGGGAGATGGAAGAATATTTGTTCTTGAGTAGAGGTGAATGTTCCCAAACCAGAGCCACAAATGAAGGTGCACACTGGTATTTCCTCTGTGTTTTCATATGGGCTGGATTTGTCTCACAAAGTCACCATCCACCTCTATCAAAATAAACACATATAAAATTATGGCCCAGTCCCACAATGGATCAAACCATACACACATCCCTGATAGCTCTTCTGATGATGATAGTTGACTCATAACTGAGCTCAAACCTCATGTTTGCTAGCTACTACTGACACTTAGCTTAGATACAGTTATTCAACTCTGTTCAGCATAAAGAATGAATTGGAGTCCTAAACCAGCTGGGAAGTTGACCTCCCTTCCCAGTGACTGGGGTCGACAGTGCCCTTTGTTGAGCTCCAATTACAACAGTACTGGCAAAGATGCCATTGTGCTTGACTCTTCCTGGTTTCTGATTTTCTCCATAGTGCTGTACATGAAATGAGAAACATCTGTTTGACTCACACGCTCTGTTTAGACTGGTTACACAAATGCATGGTATTATGCAACACAAATGCATGATATTATGCAACCCACTTCTAAAGCATTTCATATTTTGTGTTTAATCACATCTGACAGGCAGCTGGATGCCTTCCAGGTGCCATTTCTCAGATGGCAAGCTTTGTTGCTTGACCCATCTGCACAGGTCAGCCTGCCACCATTTCACTGTTTTGCAAGAACACCTTGTGTCGTTTTTGCTTCCTTACCCAAGAAACTGAGCAGTCCTAGCGCATGCCAAGAGGCCAGCTGTGGAAGCTGGTGAAGTTCTTTCAGAAACACAATGAGCTGTTTCAGGCAGTGTGTTTAGCTCACTTACTTTGTGGGCTTTTCCCATCTGACATTGCAGGCTTTCCAGCAGGCAGGGTGAAGCTGATAGCCTGCATCCTTCCACTCCAGGCAAGTCTGTCATCTATCTGCTGACACTTGCAGGAGATGATCCACCTGGAAGAAGCAGTACAATGCACTGCGGCAGAAGGAGTTCAAAACAGGATTTCTGATGGCTTTGCTCCTATCATCCTCTGGGATGTGCTTTTGGTAGATGGCTCAAAAGTGCATTTCACCAGGCTGTCTTTTCAACTCTGAAGTAAGCAGGTTTTCTGAGCAGAGGGATTGTGAAGAGCTCCACAACAAGAAATGGCAGTACTGCCCACTGCCTTTCCACCAGGCTCATGACAGCTGAAAATCAAGCTCAGTAGCTTGAGCTCTGTGAGTTCAGCTTTTAATTAAAATACATAATTTAATGTTAGAGACCTCATGCCTCGAAAAGGTACCATTGTAAATGTTCACATCCAATACAGATTGCTGCCCTGGGCACATTGCCTCTAGTACCTTAGAGATAGCGAACCAAAACTGACTAGTCCTTGTAGCCACTTGCCAAGCAGACAGAGGCACTCTCTCTGTTCCAGAGACTAACAGAAAATAGTAAAAATGATCTCACATTCATTGGAGTTGACTTACTTTTATAAGTAAGCTGATGCACAGCATGGCTGTAGGAAGAGCTGCTGAATGAGAGCCTCCACGCTCCTCACCTGAAACCCTGTGAAGCTGCCTTCACAGAGCTGGGTGGGCATAGTCCCCAGTGAGCTGTCCTGAGCTCCATCTCTGGACCCTTCCCCACATTACTGCCACTGTCTACAGATTAGGTGGCATGTGATCAAAATTCCTCCTTCTTCATATATTTGTGTGGGGCTTTTTGTTTACACACATAAAGAGAGCATTTCATGTACAAAAGAGAGGTTAATGAATGCGATAAAATTAGCTCCTCTTATCTCAGGAGCTCATGCTGGTTTCCTCCACTGCTCAGTCCACCCCTCTTTTATAAATACTTCCTCCTTATCCCATGTTAGACTTTGCTAAAATCTTGGCTTTTGCCAGCTGAGGTGGAGGAATAACTCCTTCAATTTCCCTGGCAGTAGTCCATCCTCAGATTCTGAATAGCTTTGCTTTGTATCTTAATAATTTTCATGCCTTCACATGAATTTGTAAAATGGGAAATACCCTGGCGAGCCCCTGGATTGTTCTGTCTTGGCTGGCACCTTCCCTGCTCCACTGAGGCAGTCAAGGAATCCTCATACACCAAGCCACAAGGACCTCCTCTTCCCCTCAGGAGAGGAGCCTGGGTTTTAGCTCAGCAGTAGATGCATGTGCATGCGTGCATCCAGGCAAGCACGCAGCGCTTGCTTCACTCTTCCTCTCATCCTGCTTTCACCTGTTAGTGTCCTTTGAAGGATCAGGTTACCTTGCCAGTGGAAATATATGCCTTGGCTCTGTGATATAGCATAACTGCAACAGCAGATCATATAATTTTCCCCCGAAGGCTTGTTGCAGACTATGTTGAGTCATTTGTATTTATGACAGCTTGGGGGTGATTTAATGTGACCTCGCTTTGATAAAAGCCATTTAGAGCTCATAAATATGGGTGACACACTGCCTTCTTGGCTGGGATTTTAAATAGAGAGCTGCATTTGCATTCCCATTGAGCTTTTATTGTTTGGGGGGTAAGAAAAAGGGGAGTGGTGAGAGAAAACAGGAAATGGAAGGAGTGTGCAAAATAAAGAATAGAAAAAGAAGTGCCCTTGACAAACAAAGGATGCTGCTGTGCTTGGAGCATCTCTAGGTCAAGCATCTGTGGTGCTACCTCCTCTCTGCTTCTCCTTGTGTGCATGAGTCAAGGTGAAGCTCCACTCGCCCCATGCAGGTCAGCTGGTGGGTGAAGTGAATTAGCCAAATTGGAGAAAGGATAAATTTAGTACTTAGTTTCCACAATACTATTAAAGAAGGCTTCCATATGCCAACAGGTTTTCTTTCATCTTGGGTCTTATTGTTCTGGGCTGTATTTTTTACTTAATTTCCAGAAGACATTTTCTACCTGTATTCTGTAATTAGATTTACAAGGAAGCAGACAATTTATGGCCAACAATAAAAGCTACCTCAGCCCAGCACAGAGTTGTTGGATTTTATGCACCAGGCTTGAGCAGGTTATTGATGGGATGATTTAGGATGATCTTGGAGAACTGCAAGTTTTTTCATCTTTTGAAGTGCCCAAAGGAACCTGAGCATTACAGCCCACTGAATTTCACACGACAGCGTACATATCTTTATCTTGTAGAGGAGGATTCAAAGGATGCAGTGCTTTTCATCTTTGCAGTCACTAGCAGAGGCAGGACCTGAGTCTAGGTGGTTGACTCGACCATCAGCTGATAATCAGTCCTCTCTCTGCACCCTTGAATTCCCATGTTCTCCAGTTTTCCTCTTACACAATCAGTGTGGGCCAGTGGGAATGAATGGAAGCTGCTGGTGGCTGGGAATTCTAACACACTCACATCTTTAGTGGTATAATTCCTTATAAAAGGGAAATGAGATCTTCAGTACTTAGTTTGTAAAGCTGTCTTGTTTGTTGGCTTGGTGTTCAGGGCTGTGGGTTACAAAAGTTAATTTAAAAACAAAGACTTTCCCACCTGTCTGTGTCATTAATATAGCATCTTTGTCAGAGTTCCTTGTGTGAAGAAGCTTTAGATCATGATTTAAAAGCTTGAACAATGTGACCTGTGGAGGGTACTCCTGAACTCTGCACAACAAAATGTATTTTAGCATACACCTGCATGTTTGAAATGTGTCTAAAAGACTTCAGATGATCAATTTGCAAATGTTTTGGAGTGCTCTTTGCAGGTTATATTGATTTTATTGAACAATACTTTTTGGTTTTGCCACCTAACAAGATAAAGCTATCACAAAGGCAAACCCAGACCTTGCCTGCTTTTCATAGTATCATAGTAACATAGTATCATTCAGGGTTGGAAGGGACCACAAGGATCACCTAGTTCCAACCCCCCTGCCATGGGCAGGGACACCCCACACTACATCAGGCTGGACAGAGCCTCATCCAGCCTGCTCTTAAACACCCCCAGGGACGGGGCCTTGACCACCTCTCTGGACAACACATTCCAGGGTTTCACCACTCTCATGGTGAAAAACCTCCTCCTCACATCCAGCCTGAATCTCCCCCCCTCCAGCTTCATTCCATTCCCCCTAGTCCTATCACTACCTGACATCCTGAGAAGTCCTTCCCCAGCCTTCCTGTAGGCCCCCTTCAGATACTGGAAGGCCACAATGAGGTCACCTCGGAGCCTTCTCTTCTGCAGACTGAACAGCCCCAACTCCTTCAGTCTGTCCTCATAGGAGAGGTGCTCCAGCCCTCTGATCATCCTCCTGGCCCTTCTCTGGACACGCTCCAGCACCTCCACATCCCTCTTGTAATAGGGACTCCAGAACTGGACACAGTACTCCAGGTGGGGTCTCAGCAGAGCTGAGTAGAGGGGGAGGATCACCTCCCTCGACCTGCTAGCCACACTTCTCCTGATGCAGCCCAGGATCTGATTGGCTTTGCGGGCTGCAAGTGCACACTGAGAGCTCATGTTGAGCTTTTTGTCCACCAGCACCCCCAAGTCTCTCTCCTCAGGGCTGCTTTCCAGCCAGTGACTGCCCAGCCTGGATTTGTGCCTGGGATTGCCTCCACCCAGATGCAGGACCCTGCACTTGCTCTTGTTGAACTTCATGAGGTTGGCTTGTGCCCACCTCTCCAGCCTGTCCAGGTCCCTCTGGATGGCCTCCCTTCCCTCCAGCGTGTCTGCTGCACCACACAGCTTGGTGTCATCAGCAAACTTGCTGAGGGTGCACTGAATGCCACTGTCCATGTCACTGACAAAGATGTTGAACAAGCCTGGTGCCAGGACTGATCCCTGAAGGACTCCGCTTGTCACTTTTCAAATCACTCGTAGGGTGGTGATGTATTTTAGAATGCTCTACCCAATTATTCGTTTTTACACCTAAACTAATAAATTAACCAATTTGCCTTTATTACTATCCCTTGGGTTGGACAGTGTTTGTATGCTGCACTGTTTGTTAAGCTTGATGTTTGTTTGCAGAAGCAAACCAAATGCTTTCTTGAAACCATTGCATTACCGACAATTGTTCATGTCACATCCTGATCAGCTTGTTAGGTATTTGAAGAGTTTTAGGAAAAGCACTCCCCAGGCATGGATTGAGAGGTGGGGTTGAACACAGAGGAAGGCTCTGCAGCTCTAGCACATATCTTCTGCAGTAGCCTCAGCTGATTGGTGCACAACCCGTGGCATCTCCACATTAATGGAACCCTCAGTGTTTACACTGTGGCTCCCACCAAATACCTAGGCAACTGACTCCAGAGGAATTAAAAGGCAGTGTGCTTTTCATTATGCAAATGAAAAGAAAATCAGTCCCTGCCCCGAAGATTGTACACTGTAATCAATGGCAGCATTAATGGGAAACTTCACAGCACTCAGAGGAACTGTAAAAGATGCATGATGGGGCCCTGAAGACGAGACAACCAGTAAACTACTTACTCTGCTTCAGCCTCATTAGCCATTAAAGCAATATAATGGCACTTTACCTTGCCCCATCAGAGATCAGTTAGTTGTTGCTAGTACAAAATTATGTAGGGAAAAAACCCAAGCCAAAACAAAAAAGAAACATCCCTCTAATACTTACCTTACTGAGGTTGGCAGCAGGTGAGAATGGGACCCAGGCTGTGCTTTGTAAATGCCATCACCATCCTGGTTCTGGAATCCTGAGGTGCTACTGTGGGGGCTCTTGGCTTCTGAAGAACAGCAGCCTTGGATGCATACAAATTCTGGGCTGCTCTGGCACATGCTTTCCAGCATGAGGGGAAGGAAGGAATTGATTTAACAGTCTACCTCTTCATATTTGGGGTTTGAGTGTGGTTTATCTCTCAGGCAAGCATGTTTGGAGATCACCACTGGTTGCCCTGAAGACATTTGGCTGCTCTGCCTAAAGCCCCGCACGCTTGAACCTAGCTTGGCAACCTGCACCAGGGGACCTGCCCATGGCTGAGGAAACAGATGCACAAGGCAGAACTGACACCGCTGTACAGGGAGCCTTGTGCAACACTTGTCCACACCAGGCCTGGCACAAGCTGATGCCATTTATCTCTATGAGCTTTTTTATTAAAAGTAGGTCCTAGAGCAGACAGCCCTTGCCGTGTGGCTCTTCACACTAAATGGGCTGGTTTGGTCTCTGACGACTGCAAAAGCCAGTCAGCGAGCACTCAGAATCTTTGATCCATTTTTCTACTTAGCTGTTCTCTAAAGCTCAATTTCCTCTCCTGTTGTGCTTTAGAGAGGGGGGAAATACACAGCCCAGTCCCCAAGTTATAATACAATTACTGGGTGCAAGAGAATGTGTTTTTTTCACTTGAATAAATTAGTTGTTAATTAAAGCTTTTTGATGTAGTGCAAAAGGAGTTATGTTTGATACCAACAGCTGTATGCTGTTTGATTTATATTCCTTTGGGGTGTTGTTGGTTACAGCCAGCTATTTCTCCCCCTCCCCCACAAAGACACACACACACACATCAAAGACCAGTAGCTAGTACTGTGTTTTCAATTTAAAGGAGAATATTTTTGCTTGTTTCCACTTTCCTATCTGTCCCTTGAAAACAGAAGAGCAGCATTGCATCCTCCTGGCCATTTCCCCTAACGTGAAGTCCTGCACCAGTGTCGGCCAAGACATTGGTGATACTGCCAGCACAAAGGCTCAGCTTTGGGTGGATGGGTTGTTCCGTAATACGGTTCCTTAGCTTAGCACCTTGCAACTACAAATAGCAGGCAAAGGCAGAGCATTTCCTCCAGTTTCCAATTTAAGCAGATTAAACTACCACCATGGGAACTGAGCTAACCTTTCAAGTAATGCATATGGTGTTTGGAAGCTATGTGATGTGTTTGGGTTCAAATATCTCTCTGTCTTCATTCTGGACAAAATTAGGGGCCTGGCATACTGAAGTGCCTTCAGTTTCATTTCTAACTGAAAAATTGGAGAATACAATGGAAAATGGTGGTGGCAGGAGGGAGATTATGTACAATTTCTTCTAATCCTCTCTGAAGAGTAGGTCAAATTCAGTGTGTACTTGGTGCTCCTGTTTAAGTGATTGATGCTGGTGGATGAGCAGCTCAGCATCGGCCAGCAGTGTGCACTTGCAGCCCAGAAAGCAATAAAAATATGATATTGGCTTTTTTTTTTCCTTTTCTTTCTTTCTTTAGAATAGAATAGAATTAACCAAGTTGGAAGAGACGTTTGAGATCATCAAGTCCAACTTATCACCCAACACCATCTAATCAACTAAACCATGGCACCATGGGCCTCATCCAGGCTCTTCGTAAATACCTCCAGGGATGGTGACTCCACCACCTCCCTGGGCAGCACATCCCAGTGGCCAATCTCTCTTGCTGGGAAGAATTTCTTCCCAACATCCAGCCTAAACATCCCCTGGTGCAGCCTGAGACTGTATTCTCTTGTTCTGGTGCTGGGTGCCTGGGAGAAGGGACCAACCCCCACCTGGCTACAACCTTCCTTCAGGGAGTTGGAGAGAGCAAGAAGGTCTCCCCTGAGCCTCCTCTTCTCCAGGCTAAGCAACCCCAGCTCCCTCAGCCTCTCCTCGCAGGGCTGTGCTCCAGACCCCTCCCCAGCTTTGTTGCCCTTCTGTGGACACCTTCCAGCATCTCAACATCTTTGCTAAACTGAGGGGCCCAGAACTGGACACAGGACTCAAGGTGTGGCCTCACCAGTGCAGTGTGCAGGGGCAGAATGACCTCTCTGCTCCTGCTGGCTCCAGTGGTTCCTGATGCAGGCCAGGATGCCATTGGCCTTCTTGGCGACCTGGGTACACTGCTGGCTCATGTTCAGCCTACTATCAACCAGTACCCCCAGGTCCCTTTCTGCCTGGCCGCTGACCCCAGCCTGTAGCACTGCATGGGGTTGTTGCGGCCAATGTGTAGAACCTGGCACTAGGATGTGTTCAATCTCATGCCCTTGGGCTCTGCCCATCTGTCCAGCCTGGCAAGGTCCCTCTGCAGAGTTCTCATCACATCCTGAGCTGCATCAAGAGAAGCTGAGCCAGCAGGGCCAGGGAGGGGATTCTCCCCCTCTACTCCACTCTGGTGAGACCCCACTTGGAGCACTATGTCCAGTTCTGGAGTCTCTATTACAGGAATGATCTGGAGGTGCTGGAAGGTGTCCAGAGAAGGGCTATGAGGATGAGCAGAGGGCTGGAGCTGCTCTGCTATGAGGACAGACTGAGGGAGTTGGGGTTGTGCAGTCTGGAGAAGAGAAGGCTCCCAGGAGACCTAATTGTGGCCTTCCAGTATCTGCAGGGGACTACAAGAAAGCTGGGGAGGGACTTCTGAGGGTGTCAGGGAGTGATAGGACTGGGGTTGGATGGAGCAAAACTAGAAATGGGTAGATTCAGGTTGGATGTTAAGAAGAAGTTGCTCCCCATGAGGGTGGTGAGAGACTGGCACAGGTTATCCAGGGAGGTGTTGGAAGCCTCATCCCTGGAGGTGTTTAAGGCCATGCTGGATGTGGCTGTGAGCAACCTGCTGTAGTGTGAGGTGTCTCTGCCCATGGCAGGGGTGTTGGAACTGAATGATCCTTGAGATCCCTTCCAACCCTGACAATTCTCTGATTCACCTATCTCTAATTTCTCAGAGATTACTCAATGTTTATTTACTTATCTATACCTGCTTCTTACTGAGCCAGGAGGCACATGCCAGAGGTATTTCCAGGAAAACATGGCATCCCAAACAGCTCTCCTATAGTGTCCTCTCTCTCCCTTTCCTCACCAGTCTTGGAAAGGCACTGGTGGGTTTTTAGCTCATTAACATGGCGGTCGCACTGCAGGTTAAGAAGAAGCTTTTCTGCATGTGATACTGTTTTCAGTCGATTCCCGCCACAGTGTTTATTAACTGTAATGGAAGTGGTTGAGCAGGTAGTGTTTCTTCATACTGGTTTGCAGTTAGACTTCTGCACCTGGGAAATGACAGTGGGAAATCCCAGTCTTGTGGACTAACATGTAGGGCACATTTTAGAGATGATCCAAGTGTAGTGAAACAAAGTAATAGGATCACCTTCCCATGCAGAAGAGAGGAAAAGCCTTGCTTCTCCAAGAATTCCTATTCCAAGCAAGGCTGTCCTACTGCTGCCATTTAATTTGTTTTAATCCAATAGGGGGGGCAGGGGGAAATGGGTTTTAATTAATTGCCTTCTACTCCAGGCTCAAGAGGAAAACCTGCTTCGGAACAAATTAATGCAATCAGAATCTGCAGGTTGTGAGGCTGCTGGCAGAGTTCCCTGTTTGTGAGTAAATGAGTGCAAGCTTCCAGCTCTCAAGGATGTGAGAAGCGTTTCTGAAAGACAGTAGTTTGAGACAGAGCCTTTGGCAAACAGAATCACAGAACAGTTTTGGTTAGAAAACACCTTGACAGCTGGGGTCCCTTCCAGCCTGGGATTCTGAGATTTTGTGGTCATTCAGTCCAACCAGTATTTGACTCTACTAAGTCAGATGCTAAACCGCATCCCTTACGCTGTATCTGTGCATCCTTTAAACACCTGCAGGGATGGTTGCTCAACCACCTCCCTTGGGAACCTATTCCAGTGTCTGATAACCCTTTCACTGAAGAAGTTTCTTCTAATATCCAGTCTAAACCTCCCCTAGTGCAATGTGAAGCCATTTATTTGTGTCCTATCACTTCCTACTGGACCAACACTTGCCTTGCTACAGCCTCCCATCAGGGAGTCGTAGAGAGCAGTGAGGTCCCCCTCGGACTCCTTTTGTCAAAATCAAAGAACCCCAATTCCCTCAGCTTCTCCTCTTAAGAGAAGCTGTTCTCTAGACCCTCCACCAGCTTCATTGGCCCTTCTCTGGACCTGCTTTAGGACCACAACATATTTCTTGTAGCGAGGGGTACAAAACTGAACACAGTACTTGGCTGTGTCCTCAGCAGTGCCAAGCATGCAGGGGCAATTGCTTCCCTGATCTTGGCTGTTACAGTACTGCTGATGCAGGCCAGGATGCTGTCGGCCTTCTTTGCCACCTGAGCACACTGCTGGCTCATGTTCAGCTGGCTGTTGATTGAAGCCCCTAGGGCCTATTCTACTGGGCAGCTTTTCAGCCACCCTTCCCCAGGCCTGGAGCACTGAAAGAGCACTCAATTGCCTCATCCAGGTAATTGATAAAGATATTAAAAACAACTGGCCCCAACCCTGAGCTCTGGGGAACCACTACTTGTGAGCAGACACCACCTGGGTTTAACTCTGTTCACCATCAGTCTTTGGGCACAGCCATCCAGCCAGTGTTTTCCCAGTGAAGCATCTCCCCATCCTGAGGCTGCTGTAGGAGACAGTGTCAAATGCTTTAGCAAAGGCCAGGTAAACGACATCCACAGCCTTGCCCTCATCCACTAAGCAGGTCATCTTGTCATAGAAGGTTCATCAAACAGGACCTGCCCTTCATGATCCCAGGATGACTAGGCCTGATCACCTGCTTGCCCTGTATGTGCTGTGTAATGGCACTCAAGATGATCTGCCTCGTAACCTTCTCTGGACATGAAGAACTAAAAGGTAGGGTGGCTTGCTCCTCTTCCCAGCTTTTCCCCAGGCAGCATGGCTGTCAGTGCAGCCTTGAAGACCTTTCTGTAACTGCTGAGCTTGAGTCAGAGGTTAAGGAACTGGATGATGGTTGAGATTGCTCCTGCTGAAGGTAGGTGGATGGAGAGCAGCAGAGATGCCCATGTTGTGTTACCATATTATTTCTCTGCTCCCACTGCATCTGAGTTTCGTCCTCTCCCTGCTAACTATCTGTTTAAATAAACTGCAGTATTTTCCCCTTCCTGCTACCTCTGCAGTAGTGATGGGAGGCAGCACTCCCTGCCTACTTAACTCTGTTTCTGGATTGCTGCACTTTTACATTCTTGGTGGTACTGTTCTGGTATGCATAGGCAGCACTCCGTATAGCTGCACGTTGTGGATTTGCCAGGAGTGGGTTTAGGTCACTGAGATTGACAGGAGACTTAAGGGAATCTCAGCAATGGTAAATACCTTCCAGTTTCAGTATTACATTACTTGTTCCAAGGGCCAGTTCTGGGAAGGGCTTATTTATCTAAGGATCAGTTTAGTATTCTAATTCTGAGGATTGTAGAAAGTATTTTTTCTGCATAGCTGAGGGAACTATTTGTTCTATAGTGTGTTGTTCTACTAGGACATGCAGAAATACAACAGTTCAAGCCTCATAAATTGACTTAATGGTAGAGGACAAAAGGGGAAATATGCTCATGAGAAGTTTGATTTATGTACCATTAACAGTTATTTTGCAAGTTCTGTCTGTTTTCTAATTGACCTATTTGGGTTTAACAGAGGAGAGGAAAAAGAATAAATGTCATTACTATATGAGGAAATTAAGGTTTTGCATATATATATGTGGAGGAAAACACATATATTCAGTTGTGTATGTATCCCCTGGTCACTGAAAAACAGGATGGATATTTTATAGATAGAATAGAATAGAATAGAATAGAATAGAATAGAATAGAATAGAATAGAATAGAATAGAATAGAATAGAATAGAATAGAATAGAATAGAATAGAATAGAATAGAATAGAATAGAATAGAATTAACCAGGTTGGAAGAGACCTTCAAGATCATTGTGTCCAACCTGTCATTGAACACCACCTAATCAACTAAACTATGCAAGCAAGCACCCTGTCAAGTCTCCTCCTGAAAACCTCCAGGGATGGTGACTCCACCACCTCCCTGGACAGCACGTTCCAATGGCCAATCTCTCTTACTGGGAAGAACTTCCTCCTCACATCCAGCCTGAACATCCCCTGGCGCAGCTTGAGACTGTATTCTCTTGTTCTGGTGCTGGGTGCCTGGGAGAAGAGACCAGCCCCCACCTGGCTACAACCTCCCTTTAGGGAGTTGGAGACAGCAAGAAGGTCTCCCCTGAGCCTCCTTGTCTCCAGGCTAAGCAACCCCAGCTCCCTCAGCCTCTCCTCGCAGGGCTGTGCTCCAGACCCCTCCCCAGCTTTGTTGCTCTTCTCTGGACATGTTCCAGCATCTCAACATCTTTCCTAAACTGAGGGGCCCAGAGCTGGACACAGGAATCAAGATGTGGCCTAACCAGTGCTGAGCACAAGGCAGAATGACCTCCCTGCTCCTGCTGGCCATACTGTTCCTGATGCAGGCCAGGATGCCCTTGACTCTCCTGGCTTCCTGGGCACACTGCAGGCTCATGTTCAGCCTACCATCAACTAGTACCCCCAGGTCCCTTTCTGTCTGGCTGCTCTCCAGCCACTCTGACCCCAGCCTGTAGCTCTGCATGGGGTTGTTGTGGCCAATGTGCAGAACCTGGCACTTGGATGTGTTCAATCTCATGCCGTTGGACTCTGCCCATCTGTCCAGCCTGTCAAGGTTCCTCTGCAGAGCCTCTCTATCCTCCAGCAGATCAACTCCTGCCCCCAGCTTGGTCTCATCTGCAAATTTACTGATGATGGACTCAATGCCCTCATCCAGATCATCAATAAAGATGTTAAAGAGCATGGGGCCCAGCACTGATCTTTGGGGCATACCACTACTGACTGGATATCTCAGTTTGTCTTGTTCTTGCAAAGTCAAGGACTTGGCATGAAGGATGCTGGATTCACAGAAACACAGAATTGTCAGGGTTGGAAGGAACCTCAAGGCTCATCCAGTTGCAGCCCCCCAGGGACACCTCACACTGCAGCACGTTGCTCACAGCCACATCCAGCCTGGCTGCAACAACCTCAAGGGTTGAGGCTTCCAACACCTCCCTGGGCAACCGGTGTCAGTCTCTCACCACCCTCATGGGGAACAACTTCTTCTTAACATCCAACCTGAATCTACCCTTCCTTAGCTTGGATCTACTCCCCCCAGTCCTGTCATTACCTGACATCCTAAAAAGTCCCTCCCCAGCTTTCTTGTAGCCCCCTGCAGATACTGGAAGGCCACAATTAGGTCCCCTCGGAGCCTTCTCTTCTCCAGACTGCACAACCCCAACTCCCTCAGTCTGTCCTCATAGCTGAGCAACTCCAGCCCTCTGCTCCTCCTCATGGCCCTTCTCTGGACACCTTCCAGCATCTCCAGATCCTTCCTGGAACAGAGGCTCCAGAACTGGATACAGTGCTCCAGGTGGGATCTCACCAGAGCAGAGGGTGAGAATCCCCTCCCTGGCCCTGCTGGCTCAGCTTCTCTTGATGCAGCCCAGGCTCTGCTTGGCTCTCTGGGCTGCAAATGCTCCCTGCTGGCTCCTGTTGAGCTTCTCCTCCACCAGCACCCCCAGGTCCTTTTCTTCAAACTAATTCAAACTAATAAAAAGCAGTACAACCTCATGAACTGATATAGCCTCTCTGCCAGTCACATATATTTGCACACTCCTGTCATGCTTCATACAACTTCCCAGCAAGATGTGATGTTCTTCTGAGCTAGCTGCAGAGGTGATACCCTTCCACTCTTGCTACCATGCAGCTGTCCTAAAATATTGGCTTCTGAATTATTCAGGCATATGGAGAAGAGAGAGAGAATAAAACCCATGTATTAGCTGTTCATGTTTGTGCAGTTATGTAAAGATATCAAAAGTCACAGGTGAAAAAAAGCAGAGTGAGGAGGAAAACCAGAGGGGAAGAGCCAGCAATGAAGGTGGTGAGCCCATTAGCACACAGAAAATCAGAGGCAGGACCTGGCCAGTAAAGGCCACTGAAGAGACTGGTGAAAGACTGCTGGTGCAGTGGGGCTTGATAGGGGAGGCCAAAGAGAGCAAACAGATACTGAGAGGCAGAAAGCACACAGTAAAACCTGGAACAAACTGTGTGCAGCCATGTCTGCAGGAAGCCATTGGAGGGACTTACTTAAGGAGAAATATTTAGGGTCTGTGTAATTTTTCCCTTTCCTCCTAAATATGAGGAACAGTCACTTGGACATGTGTGATGAGGCAGTAGCAGTTACTCCTGTATTTGGTTTATTTAACATGCCCCACTGTAATATGATTTCACAGTTTTGGAGACTACCTTGTTTGCTTTTCTATGAAGAACAGTAGTTTACTTTTGTAAGTCTTGTTCTCATGCTCTCATTTTACATACTTTGCTTTTGGGGTTGCTTTTTTTGTTTTGTTTTGGTGTTCTTTTTTTGGGGGGGTGTTGTTTGTTTGGTTGGTTTGTTTTTTCTTTCAAGGAGCAGTAACATTTCCTTTGTTTGAAAAAAAGCCTTAGAATTTTGGCAGGAACAAATTCTCTGCAGCCAGAGACATACCTTTTACTTCTCCCATGAAACTCCCCTCTGTTCTAGCTGAGTTATGAGCTGTGCAAGATCACCATTCCCTGTTTCTCCCTTGTGTTTCTCAGGAAAATGTTGGCAGCAGGACAGAATAATAACTGAACATGAATCTTCAGCAGAGCTGGGCCCACAGTGGAGCCAAAACAAAAATAGCAAAGAGAGAAATATCCAGGGGCTGATGAGGCAGGTGGAGCTGAAATTTCCCCTTTTGCAGTCTCCCAATAGCAGTGGCTGTAGCCAGCCAAAGTAGTCCATATCTCTAGTGATTCCTGATGAGGAAAAGGATGGGCCACTTTTGGAACCAGCATTATTTCTTTTTTCTCTCTGCGTGTGTGTGTTCAGGCTTCTAAATCAACCAGCTGAAAAATCAGGAAGGCCTGGGTTCATTTTTATGTGTCCATCCATGATGTGAGCTGGGACATATGCATATTAACCCCATGGTAACATGCCTTTCCTGTCATGTGTAAGAGAATGCCACCATCACACTCTGGAGAAGCACCCACTCAAAGAGAAGTGATTTTGCACACCTAGCTGTATCCTTGGGGAAATCACATTCTTTTGATGCCTGAATTCTGACCATCTTTCATATTGCAGTGGCCAATGTAATTGAGATATAAAATGAGTGTCTCCATACCCATCACAGAATCACAGTATCACAGTATCACCAAGGGTGGTGATACTCAAAGATCATCGAGACCTCAAAGATCATCGAGTAAAATCTGTCACTACAGACCTCATGACTAGTCCATGGCACCAAGTGCCACATCCAATCCCCTCTTGAACACCTCCAGGGATGGTGACTCTACCACCTCCCTGGGCAGCACGTTCCCATGGTGAATGACTCTATCAGTGAAGAACTTTCTCCTCACCTCGAGCTTAAACTCCCCCTGGCGCAGCTTGAGACTGTGTCCCCTTGTTCTGGTGCTGGTTGCTAGAGAGATGAGACCAACCACTTCCTGGCTACAAGCACCCTTCAGGTAGTTGTAGAGAGCAATGAGGTCACCCCTGAGCCTCCTCTTCTCCAGGCTAAGCAACCCCAGCTCCCTCAGCCTCTGCTCATAGGGCTTGTGCTCAAGGCCCCTCCCCAGCTTCGTTGCCCTTCTCTGGACATGTTCAAGTGTCTCGATGTCCTTCTTAAACTGAGGGGCCCAGAACTGGACACAGGACTCAAGGTGTGGCCTAACCAATGCAGAGTACAGGGGCACAATGACTTCCCTGTTCCTGCTGGCCACACTATTCCTAATGCAGGCCAGGATGCCATTGGTCCTCTTGGCCACCTGGGCACACTGCTGGCTCATGTTCAGCCTACCATCTACCACCACCCCCGGGTTACATTTCACAGTGGTGCAGTGAAGGGCAGAAGCAGAATACCAGCTTTTTATGAGAGGCAAAACTAATAAAAATTAGTATTTGCTGACAGCCACCCCACAGAACTCCTTGTTTCCACGTGCACACATGGCACCAAGCACATTGGTGGTGCTGGTTCAGAGGGGGTGGCTGGAGATGTCCACCGTGCTCCTGTGTCACTGCTGCATTTCCTTTTGCACAGACAGAGGCCCTGCTGCCCCTCCCATGGAGCTGACTGCCGGTTTCTCACAGTGCACAGCCACGCTGCTTGCTGGAGTGCCTGTCATTAAGCAATGTGCTGATTATTCTGGCAGCTCCGTGGCTCCAGTCCCCGTGGACAAAGTCAGACATGGAGAGAATTGAATTTCTCCAAGGACGGGGCGAGAGGTCGTTCCAAGCAGCGGACAGCTGCGTCGAGTCAGATCGAAACCGCCGCTCCCGGCGCGGCCAGGCAATAACTGATAGCTCTCTTGTCAGTTCATTTACACTTGCATCCTCTTACAAATTAAACTGAAATTGTGGTGCACTGACAGAGCAGAAAGTCAGTTTTCTGCCAAGTGACAATTTCTTATATCACCAATTTCCACGTGCAGCCATTACAGATCATTTCCTTTTTTTTTTTTCCCTCTGATTTGCAGCGATGAAGATTTAAGATCCTGATTTTCTGCCATGGGCAAAATTCCCATAAGCACCTGCTCTCATCTTCTAATCCCATAGGTTGAAAAGGAAATGCCTCTTTTCTCAACTCTGCTCACAAGGAATAACATAAAGTGCAGAACTGTTCCTTGACTTCTCATGCTTCCAAAGTTTGTAGGGATTTCATTTTTTGTTTGTTTGTATTTGGGGGTTTCATTTTTTTTGTTGTTTGTGTGAGAGAGTGGTGGTGGTTGTTGGTTGCTTTTTTTTGTCTATGACTTTATCCCCCTCCCCCAAAATCTAGACATTTGACCTCAGACTGGAGGAAAACTACAAAATATCTTGATTTTGTTACAAACACTTCTGCATGGAGGTAAGGCCTAGCAGCAAGCGCAGCTCAGCAGCAGCGCTTTGATGTCAATGCTCATTGCAGCCCAGCACAGCATCTTCCCCTGAACCCAGCCAGCAGGCCCAAAAATGCCTTCTAAGCAGAAACACAGCCTCTCCCAGGATTCTCAGTAGGTCCTAGCAACTAAGCTGAAAGCCTGAGACTTGACCACATTTGGAATAAACTTGCCTAAAAACATCAATGCTAATTAGCTCATGTTATGAATGGATTAAGTGAGACACCAGCTGCAATGGGGCATTTTGATTTCGGTTGCGGCTCAGTAATTAGATGCACATAAGCTGACTGGTGAGCTGTCAGTCAACAGGAAAGTAGTTTCCTTGGCAGTGTTGGGAAGATGAGCTTTTCTGTCTCATCATCTGCTTTGCTGCGAAACTTTGGGTGACAACCACTGATCGAACAACAACATTGAGCATGAACCGACCAAAACCCTCCCCTAAGCTATGTGACTCGGTGGCTACAGAACCTTGCTGCTTGGGCAGCAGAACAGCACTATTTTATTTATAGTGCAAAACGCTCCTTGTGTGGTGGCTGCTACTGTTAACATGGTCCTTCTCTTTGATCCGTGCCAGCCTTCCTCTCTTGTCTTGTCTAGAGCTAGTGCTTGTAATGGTGTTTGCTGTGAAACATTCATGCTGTCCTGTGGTTACCTAGGAAAACAGCGACAAGAGAAGATTATGTCAGACTGAAATTATACATGAGTGAGTGTGTCTGACTGTGGTGGTGTGGGCATCTGTAATGTTTGCACCTACAGCTGGACTGCTGAGCTCTGTTGCTAGCCAATAGAGAGACAGCCATCTCCAGTGAGATCCACTTGTATCCAACATCCTCTGTGTTATGAGGAGAGGAACTCTGTGGCGAGTCACTGGTGATTTCTTTGACGTTCCCTGATTTTCAGACCTGTATTTTCAATAGAGGAGTCAGGAGGTAAATCCTGCTTTTCCTGTCAGATCTCAAGCTTTCATGAGAATAAAATATCCAGCAGCAACTTTGTTTAATGTGAGGAAAGGCAGAAAGTAAAACAGCAGCTTGAGTGCTCCTGACATAGAGCCTTTATCAGCTCCATAAATAAAGAGCATACGCCTGTAATGGCCGACTGCTTCTCAGATTGCTATACCAATGTTTTAAAAGCCTGCTGACGGAGCATCTGCTTATTTCATTACTCCTCCAATGCCTCTGCAGGTAAGTCATGCATTATACACTAGCATCTCCAGCAATGCATGACTGGAGGGGGTAGTCTGTAAAAATTCCGGATGGTACATCGCTTCCCCTTCCCTTCCAGGCGGACGAAATGTAAGTAATGATGTCTTCAGTTAATAGGCAGAATTTGAGGAATAAAAACCTATTTGCAGTGAAGTAGGATTTACATTTTTTGAAAAGAAAGGAGAAAGACTTTGCCTCATCACTATGTGAGCTGGCTGCATGCACAGCAGAGCAAAGATCTTTTTCACTAAATTGCTGTTCAGAAATTAGTATCACAGAATCACAGTATCACTAAGGTTGGAAGAGACCTCAAAGATCATCGAGTCCAACCTGTCACCACAGACCTCATGACTAGACCATGGCACCAAGTGCCACATCCACCACCTCCCTGGGCAGCCCATTCCAATGACGAATGACTCTCTCAGTGAAGAACTTTCTCCTCACCTCGAGCCTAATACACCCAGGGGCTCAATATCAGTCAGGTGAAAAAGTCATCCTTTACTGGAAAACAGACACTGGGTGCCTTACAAGAGCTTACAGTGAGCCTTACATTTCCAGAGCATTTTCAGGAGCACAGGTGTCAAAAGTAAGCCTGGCCCTGATCATAGAACTTGTCCTCCATTGTCACTAGTAGCGTGACAGACAAGCTTCACAGAATCCCACTGAATTGAAGTTTATATTTAGGGGCAGCATTTGGTCCAGAGTTTGTAAAATACAACTCATAGGAGAGGAAAAACAAACTCTCTCCCAGATAAGTTCTTCATCATGCACGCTCATGTTAACCTTGCTCTGTGTCCTGCTGTCATGCATCAGAAATGTTTCCTGTGTTTCTTAACTGAAACTGCTAGATCTTGGTGGTTTGGGGTTTTAAGCAGTGTTTGCACTCAGCAAAAGCTGATTCTCTAGGACACCAATTCTGTGTCACCTGCACGGCACTGACTTGATTTGGCATCTGTAATTCACCATTCCCAAGCACCTAGGTATACAGACCAGAGGATGACCACTTTCTTTCCTTGCAGTCCTCCTGCCTTCCCTGGCCATGTGCTTTTGGGCTCTAGCAACGCAGGCTTGCTGTGTTTCTTTGGCTGCCTACTGGGGTTTATTACAAAAGAAGACCCAATCCAAAAGCTGATTTCATCACTAAAGAAAGAGGCCTGAAGAGAGGTTCCACAGCACTGTGTAACACTGCAGTGAATCAGTATTAATCAGTATTAGATATTGACCAATCCACATATCAATTCATACTGATTGTAGGTCCTTTATGGTTGTAGACGGTAAAAAGCTGTTAGTCACTGAACTGCTTATGTAAAAGGAGTTTCTGGGCCTCTGTCCAGCTGTTCATAGCCTCACCCATTTGATATACACACACCAGCTTTTAAAATCTGTGTCTGGATCCAGCAGCTACTATGGGGATGAGCATGATAAAGAAAGCCATGGAAGTGGCTTCCAGTGCTGCAGTATACAAGGAGGTAAAACATTTTAGCTTTATGGGCTTTCCTAATTGGCATTTGTAGCTGAGGAAATACCATAAGACATTTTCCAAAAGTATTCATTAGCTGTTGGGCTTTTCTAAGCTTGGTTAAACTCTGTACGCTTTCTCCCACCACCCCATCTTGTTTGCTCTTGACAAACATTCTACCAAACATGTTTGTGAGAGGCAGTGTTAGTGAGGGCTCTGAATACTGGAGAATATTCCTCAATAGAGCCTTTAATGTTCCTGCTGGAAATCTGCTTCCAGGGATCGTAATGTCCCTCTGTGCAGGACACAAACATAGCTGTGTAGTGCAGACATTTAACAGCTCTTGAAATGGGAAGAGATCAAGGAGAGTTTGTAGAAAAGAATTTCAAACAGGGATCTGCCAATACTTCACAAATCAACACACTGAGTATGTCAAATGCCTGTGTCTTCTGTGCTGCCCCATCTCTGGGATTTAAAGTCACCAGCACATCTTGGAAGCAAACCCAAACATTCCGTTTGCTATTCTCCTCAATTTCAATCTGTGGAAGAAAAGAAGTGTTAAAAGTAATACTACTAATAAAACATCTGGTCTGTTTAGAATACCTTCCATAGCATTGTTTCTTATTGACCTGCATCTAAATAAGAGGCTCTTGCTTTTGACTCCTGCTTAGATGAATGATTTCTGAGGCTTTTCTTTTTGTGACAGCAATGAATCAGTTGACATTTGTATTAAGCTTTCCTAAGCACACTAGTAAGTGGTCAAAACTGCAACAAAATACAGGCTGGCTGGCTCAGTAACAAAGTGAAAAAAGAGGGAGGTGTGTATTTTCAGACATAAGACTCATCATGGAAATTGCTCTTTTGCAATGCATGTGGAGAAGGGATACATGGAAAAATGCTTCTAATAGGACATCAGGTGCTCTTAAATAAGCAGACCTGTGCTTTGTAAAACAAATGTTCATCTCATCAATGACTGTCTTGTCCAAAGGCTTGTCTTGTATCAAAGCATTCCTGGGAGTGTTAGAAGCCAAACCTCTAGGCTTTCTTCAAGAATCCTAAGGTGCTCTTGTCATCATGGCTTGCAAGCAGGCTTGAATATTTCACATTTTCCCTACATGCAAAACATGCAGGCAATTAAGGATGCACAGGAAAGGAAAGCAATCCTGGACCTTTGCATTGTCTTGCCCAGCACTGGTACTGTTGTTAAAAACTGACCAAGGACAACTGCCATGTCAGGGGATGGTATTTGTGAGTGACTGTTTCAGATAAGGATGAATGGTATATTCGTGGTGCTTCTGTCCAACAGTAAGTGGGACTTAAGTTCTGGCTATGAGTACAAGTTCAACCCTACTTATTTCCAGCCTGCCAGGCACGAGGGCACACCGGCGGGTCTGAGAGATAATTACAAGCTTCTGAATTTGCCAGACACATCACTACATCCATTGAAAGCTTTGCATTATTGAGCTGAAGGTGAGGTTCAGGGTCTAGAGTAGTTTCCTGGTTCCGCTGCTGTCTCAGACTCTCGGCAAACGTGCACCTCCTTTCTGAGCTGTGCAAATGAGATAGTAGTATCTGTCTCACAGGGGGTGTTAAGAAGCTTAAATCATTAGTGTTTACAAAGTGTTTCTAGATTCTCAGATGGAAGGCTCTATAAACAGACAAAGTATTACTAATTGCCAGCTTATACTTAATTGTGAAGTAAAAATAACGATGACTGGAGGAAAAAGTAGATGAATTTTCTGATGAGCTGCATCAGTCTAGTGGCTTTAAGTTAAACAGTTCAGCACATCATCTGAAAAATCTCCAGTCTTTTCTCTGGCTGCAATATTTGGGGAAAATCATAATAGCCTTGAACATCTTTATGGCTTAGGAGCAGGCCATGGTACTAACGTTCAGATAATTTCAAAGCATATGGACGGAGGGTTTTGTTTGCATGGTTTGGTTTTGTGCCTTTTATCCTCTCCATTCAGCCCTGGCAGGGACAAAACAGACTGGTTTATTCAGTCCTTTCCACTTTGTGAATTTCCTGCAGTACCACAATGATGTTGTGCTTGAGCTCCCAGTTAACTTTTTGCTGGCATTTTGGAAGGTATCAGGAATCAGGCTGAGCTGAATAATGTGCTGTGTGTCTTTATGAGTTGCATTATCTACTTGCATTTCTCTTTTTTTTCACATGAGCTTGCTTCTTTAGGACCAAGATCTCTTGATAAATTAATCATAGAAATTGAAAGAAGATTAACTAGGGCTCCTTCAGTCTTTAAAGTACACCATATTTTATTTTTCCCCTCAAACCACACTGTTAAAGAAGTGCTGGATAGCTGTTTCCCACTTGGCCTCCAAAGGGTGAAATCCTCATCTGGTATAAATTGGCGTAGCTCTATTCAAATCAGACCAACTACATTAATTCACTCCAGCTGAGGCTCCAGCTCTTAAATGCCAGTGAGGAGAGGGAGTTTTACACAGGATGGATTTTTGGGCTGGGTGGAAGGCTTTGCTGTGTAACTTAGTTATGTGTCTAGGCTCAGGGCTGTGGGAAACTGTCTATTTGACATCTGCAGTATACGCAGCAAATGCTTTGGCAGTTCGAGTTAATGCCGTTTGAATTCACAGGTTGTTTACTTTCAGCTTGAATGTGGATTTGCTTTCAGCCTCAGTGGGAAATCCAACATAAGAAGTAATAGGACCAGCCATCTGTCAAAAGGGTATGAGAATTCCTGATTTTCAACTAATAATGGAGATCAGGGACAAGTTCACCCCCTCTGTTGTCTTTGGCAAATTATTGGCATGCTCCTTGGATTTCCAACTCAGGGACCCAATCCCTCTGATGTAGTGTAAGCAAGCATAGACTTAGGAGCTGAGACCTGTAAAGCGAGTGTGATCAGTGGTCGTGTCTGCAAACAAATGTTGTCCCAGCCCCTTCTTCCTCCACTCTGGTTCACAGTGCACTTTGGCTTGCGAGCCATGCACCTGTGAAGCAGTCTGCTCTGGCGTCACTGAAGCCTGTGACCTCTGGGGAGTGGTGAGCAGCACCGGTGAATGGGAACCCTCATCTCTTGCCAGCATTTCCTGCGAGTAAGTATCAGTCCATGTGTTACTCATAGGCAAGAGGATGATGTAATACATGGATTGATTTGGTCACTTTTTCAAAAGAAGCCCGGGGCCAGATTTCTCAACTGCTTAGCACTCCTTAGAGGGTCCAGATATTTTACTTTCTTTCTTCCAAGCCAAAAGTTAAATCCATCCTTTCCTCTCACCATGTAAACTACGAGGCTCCACAAGAGCCAAGTTTTGACAGAAATGGTCAGCATCCTGCAGCATTTTGCAAGACACAATGAACAGATTTTGCAGAGAGCACAGCACGTGGTGGCTAATGAAGCTTCTCCCAGTCCACACCTGTGGACTCGAATGGGAACGTGAGCCTCCTGTCCTTGCCTTGGTCACTCACTAGAAGTGCCCTCGCCTTCTGAGAGGAGATGCACAGATTGTGTGTCTCATGCTGCCTGGAAGCATGTGCCTTTGTTTTAGAAATCTGTGTTGTATAAACTCTTGGTTGTTATACCTTTCCCACTGACTTCATCCCTTGTTTCTGTTAACTTGAGCTACCTTGATTTGTACCTAAAGATCTGAGTATCCACACAACCTGGGTGAGCTGAAGATCATTGCTGAGTAATTAATGAATAACAGAAAAGGCAGGATCCAGAAGGACTACAAGAAATAATTTATCTAGTCTTTAACAGCAAAAATTCATTCTTTACTACATATAGAGAGGATGTATGTTCTTCTAACTTTTCTGAGGTGATTAGTCCAGGGATACATGAGATCTGGAGGCACATTGGCCTGATTCTGATCTGCCCAACACACTGAGGAACTTTACTTGTGATGTCCTGGTGTAAATTCATTCAGATATCAAAACCAGCCCCGCAACAGCCCTGTTTGTCCAGGGTACTTAACCAAAACACACTGCTTTCATCCCAACAGCACCATCCCCAGGCTATTTTACTTCAATTACACTCTGATTTAAATAAACTGGAGGGCACTCTATGATGTTCAAACTGATTTTTTTCTTCCTTCTCTGTCAAATTAAGGCTACTGAAGATGTGATGAAATTTAAAGACTGGGTGGGGAAAAAAGACTCTCTTCAAAGTCTTAATTTTGTTTATTGATTCAGTAGTATTTGCTGATTAATAGCCACCCAAGGCTAAAAGGCTCATTTAAACTGGGAATGCTGTGATCTAGCATGTTATCTATGGGAAGGCTAACCATCTTACAGACAAGTGGCCTGCTCAAGGTGGGAGAAATCAAAGCTTAAGGAGACTAGCCTGTTTTTCTGCCAGTTTTCAGGGAGTCTTCTTTTACTTTAAACTTTCCATAGAATCCCAGCACCATTTTTCCTTATTTACCTCATGTGTGCAGTCGTGAGAACCAGGAGGCTTGATCTTAAACAAGCATAGTCCAACTTTCAAGTAAAAGACCTTGCAGTTTTAGGTTTTGCTTGGAACCAGGAGCAAAAGACTCAAAACACTGCATAAAAGAAGAAGAAAAAAAGCTGTTTTCATGGTATTCTTGGCATGGGCTCCTGCTCTGAGAGGTACTGGAAATCATGTAAGAGGGGTCTGTTCTTAAGACATTTCCAGCCTTACTCTGAAGACAGAGAGCTTTAGATAAACATCTGCATATGGGGAGCTCTATCCAAAGCAAACCACCCAACCTTTTGTAGTTCACCCATCACTAACAGTGATTTCTCCCCTAGATCTCTCCCCATGCACTTGTGCTTGCACACAAGGCCTTCAAGGCATCCTGAAAGTTTTTTCCTTGCCTATAACATTTGAATTGTTCTTGAGCAAGATTTTCTTCTGAGTGAAGAAAGAGAATATGATTAAGCACCCCATGCTGCCCAAAGGGCTTCCTCTCCTCAGCCTTGCCACACACATAGGGATTGCTTTCTGCCCCCTTTTCTTTTGCCACATGTCTGTGCTTTGCAGGGTCATTTTTTTCCCCCTTTTGCCCAGCCCAGAAAAAAACAACATTCCCCCCTCCTCCTTGGCAGCATGGGTGACAGAGACAGAAATCAACAGTGTCAGCACAGGTTTAGCCCTGCAGCTGGGACCTGAACTTTCCGCAGCAGAGCACATCACTGGGTCACTGCACTAGAGCGAGCCAGACTAATACAAAGTGCTTGCTCACCCTGGGAAGGGAAGCATCAGAAGCCAGTTGATAAAAATCTTTAGGCATGATCTCTTGTGAACTTACAGCAGCAAAGGCTGAGGTTTTCCTGGGAAAGATCACCATGGAGTGTATATTTGTTGTCATAACCCCCAAAATGACGCAATATTTGGATGTCTGCTGCACTAGTGAGGTACAGCAAAGAAGCAGTGTAGATTTTAGAGCTGTTGAAACTGGAGATGGAGCCGTGTGGACTCAGCGTGCTGTGTACTGTGTGGAGTTTTCAACTCTGAAGATCTGAACAATCATGTCTGCCAAGAGTTAATGTGCTTAGAAAGAGGATGCTAAAATATTCTTTCCCACTCCAGTTTGCAACCAAGAACTTGTTAGTCTGTAATATCTTTTATTTATAGTGCCTTCATCTTAAAGGATCTGAAAGTGCCTCTATCTGGGATTCACTTCAGCAATGCTTCCAGGCAGAGATGTTTCCTTGCAGGAGCCTCCAGATGAAGTTTCAGGATCTGCTTTGCCATGGACACATGTGAGACCCAGTCTCCCTGTCAAATGGCATCACCTGGTATTATGGGCTGGAGGGAAGGGCAGAAACCTACCCTGAGAGCAGAGAGAACAAACCACCTGGGAGAAAGGATTCAGATGGACACCATCTGACTTTGGAAACAAACCTGGGGAGAAACTATTGCCAGTGCTGGATTACATCCTTTGCAAGAGGCCTGAGGCAGAGAAGTCACAACTTAGAAGATGAGATCTGGAGGCTTTACCTGGATATTGTGTCACTCAACCTATACAATCCCAGGTCTTCTGTGGTGGCCTGGAGAAAACTCTGATGTGGACCTTGCACAGGGGACACATGCCAGTGGCACAAGTACCCCGAAGGACACACACTTGAGACTCCAGTTTAAGTATGCAAGTTGACACATCTCTTAACGAGTGCAGTCACAGCAGGGCATCTTCTATGCCTGCACATCAGCTATTCACACACAGCAGCTGATGGAGGCCAAAGGACCAGCTCCTCCATGTGGCTCCTGCCAGCTACAAGGTGTCATCTAGCCCTCTGCTTTTCTCCTCTCTTACATGTGCAGGCCAGGGAAAGTGAAAATCAAACCAACCAACAGGTTTATGATTTCAGCCTGAGATTTCTGCTTCATCCACAGCCAGGCAAGATTTTGCCAAGATACATATTAGACAGCTGCTTAGAACACTGCTGTTTTGTCTGTACCACCCTGAGCATGCTTGCCTGTCTGTTTCCTGGTCTGTTTCTGTGACCCCACTTTTTTCTGAGGTGGCCAGACCATGTTTGGTGAGAAGCAGCCTTTTATAGGCACTTTTGCTGGGCTTCTTGATGAACTCATTGCTACAGGGAGTAGAGGCACCAGTCTGAGACACAGTGTGTGTGCCTGTCTGTTTCACCACACTCTCCCTCATGTGTCTTCCAAGGAGTCCTGATGTGTCTCAGTGGCCAAAGCAGTCCCATAATGTTTGTAAAAAGCCCTCAGGACCCAAAGTGGCTGCTTATGGATCTGTACCCTGCTCTGGTTCTCCAGGATGGCTTGCAGCTTCATGTGCTAGTGCAACCATGCTAAAATCCTTGCTGCATCTTCTCTCCTACCCCCATCTCCCTCCTAAGCCATCCCCAGCATGAGCATTATTACACTTTTTCTCCAGATCTCTTTCCTGCAGGCAGCAGATGAGGTGTGCTTTGCACCACTTTATTCCCATTACGTGTATGTCATGTTTCAAACTCTAGTTTAATCAGAGCCACATTGCTGGATGAAAATTGGCTCTTCTGGATCCTCTCCATGAAGAACATGCATTTTGTCACAACCTTTCTCTACCTCACAACCAAACTTACCTCCTCCTTCCTTCGTGGAGGGGGTTGGGGCTTGTACATCCTGGCATCCTCGAGGATCACGTTTCCTGTTTTTAGGGCACCTCTCACTCTCTCCTTCCTCAGAAAAGAGCATGCATGTGCTGTGTGCACACACTGGGGTTCTTCCCCCATCTCAACCCATTAAGCACTGCATCACATTTCACTCCTTTGGTGCTCCTTCTATATGTGCTGCTTTAAATCTGTGGATGGGAGTGGGAGGCCCTCTATGGACAAGCTAAGAGAAAAAAAAAGGAGGCGGGGGAGGGGTGGGGGGGTGGGAGGGGTGGGGGTAGGGGGAAGAAAGAAAGAAAATAAGGGATTAAATATTTGGGAGGAGAGTGTTTAAGAGGAGAGAAAAACAAATCAAAGCTGGTGCCAGGCTGGAACCAGCAGCTGGTTGCCAGCACAGCAGGCTGAGAGGTTGTTGGTGGAAGTGCTTAGTGCCATGTTTGGGTTGCTTAAAAAAATTCACCCTCCCTCTCTTGTTATTCTGCCTCTGGTTTTTTTTTTTTTTCTTCCCAGCCCCACAAGGAAGAATTTGTCTGCCAAACACAAGCTTGCAGAATGGTTGTATTTACATCAGTGCCAAAGGATGCAAACAGAGTCTACCCTGCCTACTGACACATACATGTGCACATGCATGTGTACCTGCAAGCACTGCAGATCGCCTGTGCTTGGGCAGCTGTGAGCCAGACTGGTCCTGCCAGGCATGCTGTTGGTGCAGTGGCTCTCCACTCCAAGGAGATGCCAGTGCACTGGCAACCATGGCGTGATTTTATTTCTGATGTAAGGAGGTGGGAGGGGTGGGTATGGAGGAGGAAGGGGGCGGAAGGTTGTAGCACTTGGCTGGAAAGATTTAGAGGAGTATAAAGGAGAGAGCAATGAAAAGGGGTGGCAGGAGGAGGGGGAAGGAGGCTGTGAACTGGCTGCTGTGGAGGTGGGAAGAGATTTATGTTTGCCAAGTGGGTTCGATTGGGAGTGGGCTGGGAGGGTGTGGGGTGCGGCAGGCAGGGCTGAGGGTGCTGCAAGGAGGCTGATGGCCTCGGTGGCAAAGCGACGGAGCTTTTATTTTCTTCCTTTCTTTCCTCCTCCCTCTGCTGGGTGCTGGGAGGAGAAGGCAAGACAAAAAGCTGAACCGGTGCCAAGAAGGAGTTGCAGCGACTCGCAAGCGGCATTCTGCGCCGCACTAATATTTTGAAGCTGGGCTGTGCTTGGAGAGCAGGGGAACGTGCCGGGAATGAGAATGGCTGTGGCCACGGGGCTGCCAGCCAGGCTGTTCTCCCTCTTACCGGCTTCTGCTTTGCCTCCTAAACGTGACCCTTTTCTCCCCCATCCAGCCCTAAAAGGCAAAAAAGGGGTCCTGGGAAAGAAAGGGGACCCTCGCTGGGGACTTGTGGTATAAAAGGGGCAGAAGCGGGACAGCAGTTTGCACCCCCGGGCTGGTGCAGTGTGGCAAGCGCATAGCACAAATGCTCTGCTGCCTGTAGCCAGTTTTCAGCCCATATGTGGCTGTTACAACGCTCGCTGGAAGGGATTGTAAGCACAGAAATGGTGAATGTGCTCGTCCCCTCCTGCTGGGGAATGATTTTTATTGTTAAAATAGGAGGGTTTTGCAGGAAGGGAAGACGTGATTCCCTGAGAGTTTTCTGACTGCTTTCTAGTTGCCACTCCTTCCCCTCCTCGTCAGTGCTCTCCTCCTCCTCTTCCTCTTTCCATACCCATAAGGCTGCTCTCGTGGCTCTGTATCCTGATGCAAGGTTACTTGTAGGACACGCGAATCTCTGCAAGGTGCAGCGTCGCCTGCATCGGTGTTCCCCTCAGCTGCTCATCTGCTGGGGGATGAGGCAACTTGAGGCAGCTCCGCGGCTCACCGTGTGCCTGGCTACTGCAGTGCTGATGCTTTGGTTCGAAAAGCCCCTTCCTGATAAGCCTGCCAGGAAACAGGCAGGCAGGCAAAAACCAGGGCTGAAACTTCGACAGCAGTTAAGAAATTGCAAGAGATGGATTGGAGTTTTGCCATCATTTTTGTCTGAAAGGAAGGCTTTGCCTTGGTCCTCTCTTCACTCTGTACACAGGCTGAGAAAATGTACACAAAACTACTTTGTGTTTTGTTTTGGTTTTGTTTTGGCTCGTTGGTAGGTTTAAAGCTTTTAAAAAATCATTCTTGCATTAGTTCAATAGTTGGAATGCAAAGATTTCCCCCATCACCTCACCTGTGCTTCTTTCACTGTCATCCTGACATTTGGATGTGAAGTTTTGTTTTGGTTTTACAGTAGCTGGACAAGAAAGAAAGAGAAAAATCACATCCCATCCTGGGCTGCATCAAGAGAAGCAGAGCCAGTAGGGCCAGGGAGGGGATTCTTCCCCTCTACTCCACTCTGGTGAGACCCCACCTGGAGCAGTGCATCCAGTTCTGGAGCCTCTGTTGCAGGAAGGATCTGGAGGTGCTGGAAAGTATCCAGAGAAGGCCCATGAGGAGGAGCAGAGGGCTGAAGCTACTCTGCTGTGAGAACAGACTGAGGGAGTTGGGGCTGTTCAGCCTGGAGACAGCTCCAAGGAGACCTTCTTATGGCCTTTCAGTTTCTGAAGGGGGCCACAAGAAAGCTGGGGAGGGACTTTTTAGGGTGTCAGGGAGTGATAGGTACTGGGGGGAGTGGAACAACACTAGAGGAGGGGAGATTCATATTGGATGTGAGGAAGAAGCTGTTCCCCATGAGGGTGGTGAGAGACTGGCACAGGTTGCCCAGGGAGGTGATGGAAGCCTCATCCCTGGAGGTGTTTAAGGCCAGGCTGGATGTGGCTGTGAGCAACCTGCTGTAGTGTGAGGTGTCCCTGCCCATGGCAGGGGGGTTGGAACTGAATGATCCTTGAGATCCCTTCCAATCCTGTGTTTCTGTGATTCTATGATTCTATAAAAAGCCTTCCTTTGGCCTTGGAAACAGGTCTAGGTCCTGGTTTAAGATCAGTTTTAGCAGTCTCGCAGCCAGTAGGCCAAGTTCAAGGAGAACTTTCTAAAACACAGCAGGGGCTCATTGACTGTTGCATCTCAGAAGCTTGCGGTTGCTGGGATGTCAGTTTGACCCTGCTTGTAGTCCTAGGCCTGGGATGAACCCTGTGACCTCTCTTTCACCTGAAAGCCATGCCCTACTGTATGTCCAAACAACTTCAGCTGTCACCTTTGGTTTCAGACATGTAGACCTGGGTTTGGAGCACCTTGTCCTGCCCAAGCTGGTGGTTTGGAAATACTGTGAAAAGCAGTGGGGAATTCAGGGAGCCTTAATGGTGTTACCCAGTCTGCTCTCCTCTCACTTCCCTCCTAGCTCTTCAAATCAGTGGTTCTTCCTCTGCAGGGTATTGAAAGCTCAATCCCAAGTTAGTGCTGCTAGGAAGTACAACTATCTCTGAGGTGATGCTCACAGGTTTTGTATGGAGTAGGATGTCTTCAACAATTGATCCCTTGCTCTTCTTCAGCTTTTATTGCCTTGAACCATGTAATTCCTGCATGGACTTGTGCACAGAAGATGCTGTCACCTTTTTTTGCCCTTTTTTCTTGCTCTTTTTCCTTTGCTGTGGGTAAGGAGTATGTAGTGCTTTGGCTAGGAAAACATGGGGAGGGTAAAGAAACCTTGGCAAATGTCAGCAAGAAGGTTGGCAAAGTAACTGGGAGTAACCAGTGTACTATTCTGACTCACTTGATCCTGCCTATTCTTCACGAAGAAAGTACACAGATTAGGACACATGGGTTTGTGCGCTCCCATGTGCTTGCTGTTTGCTTTTCAGTTCCTCTTTGGACATAATGACCTGAGGTGCATATTCAAGCTGTCATCCTCACCAAGGACACATACCCTGCAGACCTTGCCTTATGTCCCAGAAGTCCTTGCTGATACTTCTGGCTGCAGCTGCACCTCTTTCTCTGAGCACAACCTCCTCTTTTTGACCTGCCATTGCTGACCATGGGTCTCCAACTTACAAAAGCAGATTCCAGCAGTGGCGATTACAGCACACAAGTCAGCAGAGGAGACCCTGGATACTGTCGTAACCCACAATGCACATGCACAGAGAGAGCATGGCTCACACTCAAGGTGTGAAGCCATCTTGTGTTTTCTACTGATGTAATGCTTCAGATACCAAATAACAATTCCAAATAGGTGTATAGAGTCGAAGATACCAACAAGTGTAAGTGTAGGTCAGCAGCCTCCACCTGCCGGAAGCAGCCATGTGATGTTTGTTGTTCAGGACCATGAACTGAGGACAGCAAATTAAGACCCCTTCCTGAGTCCTGATGTTTCTGAAGGCACACATTCTTCATTTGTTTGATATCTTGAAAGTACTCTGGAGAAAGGGAGGTTATGGGATGGATCCTGTCCTCAGGACAAAAATGTTACCACTGTACTTTCCAAGCGGCTCAAGTAAGCCATCTGGGCAGCTTGATGGTACTTCTCAGGCATTACAAAGCATTGATGTGATAGGTGAACATCTTTGTCTTTATTTATCCTGCATTGAAGAAGTGTCTTTGGATATGTTCCTCTGAAACATGGTGTTTCATAGATCTCAAGTTGTTCCCTTCAAATCCTTCACCATTGTAAGACTTTGTCATGAGAAATGTGCTCTGCTCGGAGCTGATATGAGATAACTTTTGTTTGGAAGGGCTAATCCAGAGGACTCTTCCAAATCTATCTTCTACCCTTCTATTCACACCTTCTCCACCTCTAATTTTTTTTTTTTAACTGTTAATCTCACATTTTTATAATCGAAAAGTGCAAATGCTCTGCAGTCGTGGTCCAGTAGCTGAGTTAATCTCAGACCCCTGAAGTGGCAGATGGCTGATTTGTTCCTGATTCTAGTTAGAGGGAATTGTACCACCTATTATCTTTGCACAGGCTGCCACTTAAAAGGGTGCCTTGGGCAATATCAGTGAAAAGAAGAGCAAAGAAAATACTCTCTGATCTGCATCACCATAGATGAAAATATAACATGTTTCACCTTTGTGTGAAGGCCTGGAGAGGTGGACAAATTGGGGAGAGGAGATGGGAGGGGAAGAAGAAAAGAGGAATATCTCATTTTCATACCAGAAGCACAGAAGAGTAGTGCAGAGTGGGTTTGTTGCAATCATGAATCACAAGCATTTAGCCTGTTTTAAATGGTTTTGTAATGTGGTAATCTTTGGTTTCAGCACTTTGCTTTAACTCTTAAACAGAGCATGTGGGTTGGCATCTTGTGACACCTTTCTGGTCTTCCCAAGCTCTTCTGATGTGGGCTATCCTAGGAATCCATGGCTCCACTCCCTGTCATCAGAATTCATTGCACACCCCATGGCTGCTGGGGGAGGCTGTGATGGCTCCTGGTGCTGGTATGCTTACCAGGGTGATTTGGGAGCAGAAACCTAAGCATCAGCGTGGTTTAAGGACCTTCTGAAGTTGAATGGAGCCAAGGGTGAGCCCCAGCAGTAGGTGGTCAGAGGGCCCAGGCTGGCAGTTGGTGGTGGTCACACAAAAAGGTGCTAGGAAATGGAGAAAGAGAGCAAATCTTTGAATGCTAATGACCATTTTCTGTATGGTCATGCCCACAATCAAGGTTTTCTCTTTTCTCTTTGCTCTGGTAAACTACACAGAGTCAGATGAAGAATTTGGGAAGAGAGTGTGGGTTCCCTGTGCAGACTCCATTGATGAAAACTGTGAACAAGGTAAGAAAAAGGAGTTGTGGTTGTGAAGGTCTTTGGTTTTGCACTTCCAAACCCATTACTACACTGTTAGACATGAAATGTAGGAAGTGCATAGCACAGAAAGGGATATTCCAAGCTCTAGCTGAGTGAGTCTAAAAAGATGAAGCTAAATTTGGCTTCTTTTTAATGTATGCCATTATGATGGTTTGTGGTTTAGAACAGTTTGCATTGTATCCGAATGATCTATGTGTGAATAATTGTTACCAACCTCCTGACACCAGGACCTAATTAGGAAGTAAGAGCCTTTAATAGGCCATTTACGTAGTGAGCTTCCATATGTCTCCTTGCACAATTTATTTGCCTCACTCCATTGAGATATAATGAGATTAAAACTCCTGGAACTGCCTTTGACTGTAAGGCTCTTCTCTTCATCTCCTCTGCATTTATTAGTCAGATAATATCTGTTTCCCTGTGTTCAGAAAGAAGAAGCTGCTGTACTGCTACTGTTATTCCAGATTGCCCAAGTTTCTCAGTTTCTGGGCTTCCAATGGAAATAAAATGAGAAATGCCAAAGCAACATGCAGCCTAAGAAAAATGCAATGCTGCCAGAGAAAGCAGAAAGATTAGGGTAGGATAATCTCAAAGAAATGCGGCCTACCACATCCACCTCAAACCCTGCTGAAAAGCTAATGATAATGGTGTTTTAGTCAAAGTGTTGGTGAAATTAGAGGAACTCAATGTCTAAATGCAGTTTGAAGAGCTTTGTGTTGCTTCTGGGTAGCTTTCTTCCTACAAGAGTGTGAATAGAGGGGATAGGTACAGTGCTGCCTGAGCTTTGTCTTAGTTTGCAGTGTTTAGCTCAGTCTGATCTCTGGGACTATCTGTGCATGTTATGTTGCAGAGCATGGTCTTTAAGTACTGTTTCAGAAAGTGTCCTTTGTTTCCAAACACCTCTTGCATGAGCAACTCCATTCCATGCTTCCCACAATCCTGGAGTCAGAGAAGAAGGATGCAGGGGAGTGCCGTTTTCTATGGGGATGAACTTTAGTTACATTTGTCAATGTTTTGGTTGTTTCCCCCTCCCAGTTCAGGGCCTTACTTGGTTTCCCAGTAAAAGACATTCCCACTTGCAGTGATTTTGCTTATGATAATTCACTTGTGTGTTCCCTTCCAGGAACTGTCATTGCCTTCCAGAAGGGGGGTTAGTGCTGGTCCCCTCGCAGTGATAATTATAATCAGACTTGTCAGCCTTCACACAGTTTACACTTATCACTTGCGTTTAGGAGGATTTTTCCTGAAGCCTATTACCAGGGCTGCTTCTTAGGGAAAAACAGTCATGATTTTCTCTGTTAATCTTTGATGGCTCTCAGCTTTGAATAGAGGAGCAAAAAGATTGCCAGTTGCAGTTAAAGAAACTGTCTGTCGGTCCTGGTGCAGAGCTCTACATCCAGAGACCCAGGGAACAGCCAGTCAGGAGATGCTGAGGGGTTTAATTCGGTTGCGACAACTCAGGGCACACAAACCAGCGCTTTTCCAACACTAATGCCACAGAAACTGGCTCTTAAGACCTGCCAGATGAAGGCTTCAGGTGGCAAGTGGGTGCTGCAGACTCTGTCTCTGGTTTTGCCCATGTTGAACCACTTGAACACATGATAGCCACAGAAGTGGTTGCAGTCAGAGCCAACGACCACTGCTGGCCTGCAGGGATGGGCACAGTGCTGAGGGATCCACCAGCACACTGCAGTCCAGTGGACTTTCATTCATCCCAGGATGTTTGAAAATTGTCCACTTCAAGTGTTCACTGGGAAGCACAATGCCCCATTTAGTAGATTTCCTCCTGTTTTCACTCTATTTGTTTCCCTGTTGATATGATACTGAGCTCCCTTTCTTTGCTTTTTGCTAACTTGAAGGAAAAAAAAGGAATTTTACTTACCTATTTTTTTAAAAGTGTCTGAGGTATCTTTCTTTCAGACTGCCTTGTGTGATCACCAGAGATGTGGGGATCCCTTGATTTTGGTAAAATTTCAGGGTGGCCAGCACCTTATAGCTGTTGCAGCAAAGGACATGGTGGGAGAGTGGGAACTCTTTGTTCTTCACTGTTATACATTTACAATGTACAGGGAGATGATTTGCCTTCGTTTTATTTAAATTCACTGGGAACTAGAGATTTATTTATCAGTTGTCACTCCCTAGAGGAAGATAAATGCCATGTAGCAAAGACTTCATCTATTATACAAACAGATTTGAAGGCTTTGCTATTGCATTCCTCTGCCTGCTGCATTGAGTGAAAATGCCTTTGGCTGAACAGAGATAGAGTGATACTTAGTGGTAGCATCTTATGACCTTTTGATCAGCTGAGATCTCAAGCCATATTAGTGGACAGATTATGATGTGATGGAAAGAGGTCCAGGAATAGCCTTTTCATCATTAGATTAGATCCTTCCTGTGAGTATCATCCTTTGATATATTCAGTTGGTTAATCACTAAGACTGGGACAGTAATTTGAAAACAGAAAAGTGGAATACTGAGGCAATTCAGATGTGCTCAGGTTTGCCAGCTGCAGCTGGATATTACATCTTACAGGCTGTCGGTAGCAGCCTGCTACCCTCCTGTTTCTTTAAAGGCTGTGGGTGCCCTTGCATATTTTGCTATCATGAATAACCCCATTTGGCACAAAATGGACCTTGAGTCCTTGCATCACGGGGGAACTGCGGTGCCTGATTCAAAGGTACGTGAGTGGTGAAGATGGATATCTTGACTGTGAAGGGAGACAATCCTATGGGAATAACTCTGATTTTGGGGACAATAACAGTAATGCTGAAATTTACTCAATTTTTTTTTAGAAAAAAGTGTGGATGTTTTAACAAATGCACAGCCCTGATGGTTTCTCTCTTTCCAAGGACTCAGACAGGAACAAGGGCAACTGTTGTATCAATCTCACCTACCTGCCTTAAACTTTACCTGCTCCTTAACCTTTAGGTTAACTCTTCTAGGTTTAAAGTAGTCTCCTTTATGTCATAGTGGCCAGTGGGATACTCAGCTTTGTTGATAATGCGACACAAAGGAACTCTTACAGTGGCAACTGTTGTGTCAAAGCTTGATCTGACTGCTTTGGGCACTTCTGGAAGGAGGGGAGGATGAATCTCTGTTTGTGAAGTGCTGTATAAGAGCAGGAGTGTGTGCCCAGGCAGCCCTTCCTGGTTATGGAGTACATGCCACAGTCCTGACCATGGTTAGCACAGGGGTGTCCAAGTTGCACACATTTTGCTTCCTCTGAAAGTCAAAGAAGATGTTTATTTTCCCAGTGGGAAGAAGGAGAATCACAGAGACACAGAATGCTAGGGGTTGGAAGGGACCTCCAGGTGTCATCAAGTCCAACCCCCATGCCAAAGCAGGATCACCTAAAGCAGGCTGCAGAGGCAGGTTTTGAAAGTCTCCAGAGAAGGAGACTCCACAGCCTCTCTGGCCTGCCTGTTCCAGCCCTCTCTCACCCTCACTGTAATGAAGTGTCTCCTCTTGTGTAAAAGTTGTTTGGATATGGTGCTTGGGGATGTGGTTTAGGGGTGAGCCTCATAGAGCAGGGTTATCGGCGGGACTTGGTGATCCCGAGGGTCTTTTCCAAACATAATGTTTCTGTGATTCTGTGCAACCTTCTGTGTTCCAGCTTGTACCTGCTGTTCCTTGTCCTATCACTGGGCACCACCGAAAAGAGACTGGCGCCTTCATCTTGATACCCAGCCCTCAGATATTTGTAGATGTTGATAAGATCTCCTCTCAGCCTTCTCAAGACTAAGCAATCCCAGTTCTCTCTGTCTTTCTTCATAGGAAGGATCTTCAAGTTCCCCAGTCATCGTTGTAATTCTCCATTGGACTCCCTCCAGCAGAACCCTGTGTCTCTGGGATTGGGACCCCAACAATGGACACAGTATTCCAGGTGTGGTCTCACCAGGGCAAAGTAGAGGGGGAGAAGAATCTCTCTAGACCTGCTGGACACACCTCTCTTGATGAACCCTGGGATGCCATTGGCTCTCTTGAGCACAACAGCACATTGTTGTCCCTTGGGTAACTTGTTGTCTGCTAGGACTCCAAAGTCTTTCTCCATGGAGTTGCTTCCCAGCACAATGACCCCCAGTCTCTACTAGTGCCTGGTGTTATTCCTCCCCAGATGCAGGACTCTGCACTTGTTGTTACTGAACTCAGTGAGGTTTGCCTTCACCCATCTCTCCACCCTGTCCAGACCTTGTTGGATGGCAGCACAGACTTCCATTGTGTCAGCCACCCCCCACCACTTTTGTGTCATCAGCAGACTTGCTGATGGTATACTCAATTCCCTCATCCAGGTCAGGCCCTCCTAGGAAACTGAGCTCCATGATTCTAAACTGTTTTTCAGCAATGGGAGAGGTGAGCCTCCATCAGAGGCTGATTCAGCCTCTCTTGTTCC